>VWPU01017572.1:0-45000 GCA_013398955.1 Callaeas wilsoni
AAAAAGAAGTTGTAGTCCAATGGATCTAGCAAGGGTATGTAAGCTTGCAGTCCCGCTTTTCCCATCAGCAGGATGTTCATGGAGCCATGTTCAGTGTTATGCACTATTTGATAGGATTTTGGATAAGAGGAATATGAGTTATCCACAGACTGCATGAATTTCCCTACTCTTGACTCATTTCCAGCACTGCATGGCTGGTCTGAGCATGACCCTTAGCCTCTCTCATTGCATTCGTCTTTTGTCCTTTTGTCCAGTCCTAAGAGTTTCTTGGCAACTGAAATAATAGCTAATGTAAGAGCTGTGGATAGTCTCTGAGGATATTTTCATCTGCTTTAACTACCTTCAGAGCAAGATGCTTACCTGGAACTGTGCATGGTTTGTGGTGGTATAGCAAGGGTCTTTCTCTGTCTCCTTAGGGAGGCAGCATCAGAGGGGCTGGTCCCGTGGCTGACACTACCATGCCTGACTCACTGGTGTCACCCAGGGCACTGTACAATCCCCCAGGAGAAAGGCGGACAGCCCTGAAGCTGGAGTGTAGCTCTGAGGCAAAAATTGCCTGCGTGGAGGCTCTTTACTGCAGATCTTTGCTGTCTAACATGGAAAGTGCCAAAGACCAAAAAATTATTGTGGAGGTTTTTGACAGAAGAAGTAAAAGGACTTCTCATCTTTGCTTTTGTTCTTTCTCTTACACCCCATGTTTCATCTTAGACTTTCATTTAATTTAGATAACTAAATGATCAGTGCACAAATTTGTTCACAAGCCAGGTGATGTGGCTGGCTGAGCTCCATCTGCCCTCCAATACATCTGAGAGTGAAGGGGAGTCTTGAGGCTTGGCTTGGAGGACAGAGATTGTGTGGTTTATATTTTATCAATTTCTGCTCAAACTGATGAATATTTGATTCAAGCTAAGTTCTTTCTTGCAAATTGCCTTCTTCTGTTATGATATTTATAGCTCTTTAAAAGATTCCTGAAAGGATAGGAGCTATATTGATTAACTAGCTTCTCTCTTAGTGTGTCTTTATCCAAATATTTTTCTCTTTTTTCTAAGCACAGACAAATTATGAGTTGATGAATTGTGAAAATCATCTGGTTAAAGAGGAATGCTCTGAGACTCGCACTCTGTTAGGCTCCTGACCCATTTTGGATGGATAGGCTCTCTGTGAGTAGTTTATTAGTCACAGGCTGAATTCCTGCAGACCAGGTCATCCAGACAGATGTCCCCTGCAGATGCACCAATCACACAGAAAGGATGGACCCTGTGGAGGGGAGTAAAACACATATCGTAGATATGGAGACAGTTTCACAACACTGCTGTGATTGGCAAACGTGTACTGGAGGTGGACAGTGAATGTCCATCATTAAATGCCTGCCAAAGATAGAAGGGGTTTGTGCATCAGCTGAGCTCTTCCATGGAATTACATTTCAGCAACAAGGCAGCATACATGAGGAGGGGGAAGAAAATTGAGTCTCCTTTCACTTCCAGTGCTTAGACTCCTTAAAACAAATGAGACCCTACTGAAAATATGTATTCCCTTGTGTTGTTTCTTCCCTATTCTGCCCACATACTATGAAAAAAAGTAAAAAAGTAAAGTATTTCCAGTATCCACTGAAACTTCAAGCGTGATAAGAAATGAGATTTCTGTAAGGCGATACTTTCCATCTGATTATGTACTATATTAGCTTGTGTACCCAGCTGAGAAAAAGTATTAAGCCTAGTATACAAAGAAAACAAATAGGAGAGTGATACTTAGCCTTAGGGCTGGAGGAGTTCTTAATTTCTTCCATTTCCTCAGCTCTTATTTATACCAAAATCAGTTATATTACACAGACACAGTAGGCTTGGGAGCCCTGAAAGTGGTGTGAAGGGCAGAAAGAAGAAATGAACTTTTCAATTGATGGATGTAGAAGTGTTTCCATGTACATAGCATATTTTTTAAAAGACTGTATTGAAAGAAATAGTGGTTCCTTCTCACCTTCTGGTGGCACTTGTCAGGTTTGGAGGGAATGAGTATTTTTCTAGTGTCTGCTATTAAATGAAGTGGGGTTGAAGGAGGAATTAATTTCCCTGTAAAACAGAAGTTTTCATCAAATGAATTATAAGATTTTATTTCTTAAAATAAGAGAAACAAAAAAAAAACAGTTTTCTTCCAATGTTGAACTGGTTTCATATTCAGCTGCTGAAAAAAGGGAGAGAAACTGGGGCAGAGTGGCACAGAGAAAGAAAGTTATTTCAGGTGAATTTTTTGATGGAGGCAATCCTACAGGAAATTTAGAATTTTCAAAGGATATGCAATGGAGAAAGCAATTCTCATTCCCTCCTCCCAGCTATGTGGAAAGGCAGAATACAGTGAAGCTAAGATCCTTGCTGTTCTTAAGCAGTGCAGGTGAGAGATTTCCATTACGTGTTTTTGGCAACACCCCTGTGGAGTTCCCCTAGCAGGCGACAGTGGATTGTAGCTAGAAGCCCAGTTATTTTCAGTCAGAAGGAAAACGCTTCCTTTTTTTCTGGTTTAAATACTTTCTCCTTCTCTGCCACTATCACTCTTTCCAAGCCTATGCCAGAACTTCATTTCTGTCAGCTGTCTCCAAAAGGGACTTCTGAAAGTCAAGAGTGGAGGCCAACACACTAGCACCATTTTAGGAGGGACACACTGTCTTTCCAGCCTGTCCTCCTGGGCCCAGCCCTCGTGGCAGTACAGCCCCAACACCGTCTGTGCACCCAAGGGGGCAGAGGTGGAGGTGGGCATGGGGCTGCTGGGTGCCCACCGTGCCCTGAGGGAGCTTTGCTGCAGGGCTGCAGTGGACACTGCTGAAGGGGGAAGCAAACCAGCTTGGTGGAGACCAGCTCCCTCAGGAAGCTCATCTCTCCTGCTGCAGCTGCTCTTTGGAGAAGGCTGCATTATTTTACTTTCCAGATGCAGCTGGGCCAGCTTTTTCTACAGTTGGACACTTTTTTGACAGAAAATATGACATTTTAGAAGTTGGTTTACAAGACTTTTATTCTGAATTGAGCTTTAGCCTAAACAGTCATTGTCTCCCCAAAACACAGGCCAGCTTTTCTTTGTGCTTCAACTGTTACTTTTCCCTTTGCCCACCTGGCTCCAGTGCCCTGGGGATGCCTCTTACTCCATGAGATGGCTGAAGTGTGCACAGCAGGCCAGGATGCCCTGGAACAGATTTGGATGCTATTATAGCTCAAACAGCAGCAATAATGCTCATAGAAAGCAGTACTGTGTTTATGCAAACTGTTCATGTTTATGCAGTCCATCCTACTAAGATGCTCTTTTGCTCTGGACAATCTTGTCATTTCAGAGGGATATACCAACATTCCCGCTGACACAGCTCTCTCTTGTCAGAGCAGTAAACAGCAGGTAATTCTCAGTCCTCTCCAAGGTGATGGGCTGTGTAGCGGCAGAATCTCTGCATCCTACCTCTCAGCACTCCTAGGAAGATAGCCAGTTTGCAGATCTTTGAGAGAACTGACTCTGTAGCAAGTGAAGTGTTTTAGAAAAAAACACCATGTGCCATCTTGTGCCAGAATAGATTTCACTTTCAGTCAAGTAAAACTTGGTTATAGACTTTGTCTCTTCCTTTATTTTGATTTTGTGTTGCTATGCCTAGACATATTTTTTGGTGGTTAAAAGGGATTTGCAATCGTTCTGTGGAACACCTGAGGGAGAACCATGGATCACTATTGATCTACTGACTACTGGAAAAGAAATGTGGCTTGGAAACCTTCTGCCAGCACCCATCAGTTAATGCAATGGGGAACACCCAGTCTTTCAAGTGCCTGAAGTTAGCATTGTTGAAGCTTCTAGCATAATAAGGACATGAAGGAGTATTGGTTATGAGCTTGGTTTCAGAACTAACACTATTTCACTTAAATAGCGACCACAGTTGTTTTAGGCTATAATTTCCCCACATGCCATAGAGAATCAGTGTTTCTGGACAGGTCAATGCACTACAATTAAGAAATCTTCAATAGTATTTCATCTGTGGTGTTGTTTCTCATGACAAGATGTTGTTTTCATCTCTGCCTCAGTTTCCTTGCCTGTGAAATAATGTAATCTGAAGCATACTGAAGAAAAGTGCTCTGAAATAGAGGAATATATTGTTAATAGTAACAAAACAAGCACTGCTAGTTGTAATGTGAGTATTTATTCCTCAGATAGCACTGCATTTACATCATCATACTGGAAATTTCTACTAAAGAAATACAGAGAGCTCAGATATCTATATGGCATGCGAAAAGAAAAAAGAAAAGGGACCTGGGAAGAAACCAATAATTTTGGGGGTCAGAGCAATACAGTTAGACAGTCATCAACCAAGTCCCTCTAATGGTGGCTGGGCCAGCATGGAGGCTCTCAGATTTGTCACATATAGACCAGAGAGGCATAAAAGATCAAAGTCCCAATAAAGGAGGCAGGCTAGCTTGCTCATACAGTTGCTTTGATAATTAAGGTTTACAGAGACAGCACATCCATGCTAAGATAATGCCCAAAAGGAGGCAGACAGAACACAGCCTGCCCCTGGAAGGGTTTGACTCACATGCTGCTGAGTTATTCATGCCATGTGAGCTGTGTGGAAGAGATCTTTTTGTTTTGTTTTGTTTTAATGCTGATGGGATAATCTTTTCTTTTGAAAACAGCCTCCTAATGCATCAGGACAGCTGCCTGGGATACACCTCATTTAGCGGCAATTGTCTCTGTAATGTTTATAACCCTCCCACTGCCATCCAATATACAGTCATCATTTATCCACTCATTTGACTAACACAATGTTAAAATGCCCTTCCAGTGCTTTGTTTTGCTTACTTCTCCATTCCCTTGCCGTCCTCTTGTCAGAGATGTTAAAACCTCTTTTGAGCAACTGGCATCTCTGCGTCAAGCATTTGTGACTGAAGAATGCTTTCCCCACTCTTTACCCCGCAGCCTCTCCCTCCTGTTTAATTACAAGCTTGGGAGTGTGAGACATCATCTATCATTCCTTGTTCATTACATTTAACAGATGCACATTTTGGGCTCTTCAACAAACTAACCAGAGATATGGAGCATGTTAATCTGCTTGTGAAATCTGCCCTTTTAAAATCAACAGTACCATTGTCTCCTCAGATGAAATCTCAGGAAATGAGAGGGAAAACCCCCCAAAACACCTGAACTTTAAGGCCCCTAGTATCATACTTAAGCCTTACCTGTGCAATAGTTTGTCTCAGTCCAGATGTGACTACTCTTGTAAAAGCAACATCGCTATGTTTGAGACCATCTGCATGATGAGAGCCAGGTGGGGACAGAGTCAGAAATACATGCAGTGATACATAAAATCTGAAACTTCAGAAAGTTAAATTGAGCTTTCCAGACGACTTTCCACAATTTGATGATGAAACAGAACACAGACTTGAGCCTACTTTTTCTTCTGGCCACAGCTGGCACGTGTGGCATTGATACCTGCCACACAGAGGAGATTGAAGGACATATCTTTTTCCTTCATGTAAGTCTCTTGGGTATGCCAATAAAAACCTGTCAGAACGAACATGCTCCCAACTGTGCTTGGCCTGATAGCAGAGAGGTCTCTTACACTAATGCTTCTTCTGAGTCCTAAATCCATGTGGCATCATGGACACTGCAGATAATCCCAGCCACTAAGGAGAACAAAATTTTTCTCAGGCACACAGCTGCAGTTCAGTAAACAGAACTCGGGTTGAATGATCCAGAACAAAATGTTTAGTTTCCTTTTTTTCCTCTTCCTTAACTTTCTTTGGGATAAAACAGATGTGCAGTCAGCTCAGTGATTTTGAGTGGTTCCTTGAGATTTAGCATTTACTTGAGCAATAACGTTACTCTGGGGCATTAAGAGCACACAAAACTGAAGATATGAAATCTGTAGAGAGCATGGCAAGCATGAAAACTGGAATAAAAACTATGCTGGAAGTGGATTTATACTGTTTACCTCTCACTAATCATAGAAGTAGCTTGAATAGCTCCCTGTTCTTTTGGTGTTGTTTTCAGTCTGTCAGGCAACTGTGCCATCTGACAACTGAAACCACCTGTAAGTATACTGCTGCTATTTGAAGCAGGTTCCTGAAAAACACATGGCAGAGTTGAAATCTGTGCATGTGAAGCTTTGGTCCTGGGAGAGATCCTGGGGGGATGGGTGGAGGGGTGTCCTGAAAATGTCATAAAGAGCTTTGATAAGAAGAGTGAACCTCCAAGAAAGCAACATATGGTCTGAAATTGTAAAATGCAAGGTGATACAGCCACGTATCCCTTCCTGACAGTGCTGAGGTTTGCAAGGCACCGAGAACTGGTCCCTTATGATGTGTAGTAGTGCAAATCTAGGTGTTTCAAGGGTGTTCCTGTCTCCATGAAGAAAAATAAAAAAGAAAAATGACAAGGAAAAAATCAAAGACTTGGGATGCTTTGTGACAGCTGTGTGTGGTTGCTAATTGCTCTGGTATCAGCTGCTGCTGAGTAAGCTTTTATGTTCCATGCTGAGTAACACTGATTCTTTGGTCAACAGCAAGACTCGTGGAGAGCTTCAGCCCCAGTGTTTGTATCACTGTGCTGTTTAGTTTGTGAGGTGCAAACCAAAGCTTTCTCCTACTTTCTCTCAGCTAGTTGGACACTGCGTGTGGCTGTTGGCCGTGCATTCAGAACTACGTAAGGGAGCTGCAGATCAAAGAACTACCTGACCCAGAGGCCACAGAGTAACAGAGAGAGTAAGAGCCAGAAAAACAAGTGTGGTGCTCCCTCCATATAACCAACCACCCTGCAGCCTAGGGACCTCCTGAATCAGAGACTGTATCCACCTCTCTGTGCTGAACATTCCTCGAGAGACCTATCATCCTCTCCAAATGCATCTAATTGCTTTCTGAATTCAGTTATATTTTGCTCCTTGGCGTGTTCAAAAGCTTCATTTGTTATAGGCTAATGAGCTTAATAAGCTGAAGCTGTGTTTTTATTGAAAGGTTAATGATTGCAAACATTTAAATAGTTAAATCAACTCTTTAGCTGAGTGTGGAGTTACAGAGGAAGGGAACAAACCATCCTAACTCTTCTGGGAAGACTGCTGAGGAATTTTTGAGTAAGTGTGGATTTTGTATTCTTGAAGTTGCTGGGGCTTAACTTACTACTGTGATGTTTCAGCTTGTACCATTTCTACTTTCCCTTCTGTTGTGCAGGGTTTAGGTAGCATTAAATCCTAAACTGAGCCAATCTTTTTCCTGCAGCTTGTTTGTGTCTCAAGTTAGTTTTGCAGTTAACATCTGCTGCTTTATATTATGTGACTACTTTATATCCATGAATCATCCCTTAAATTTCTACAGTGTGTGATGTTGGTCAATTAATCCTTTGGCAATAGTTTTTTTACTTCTAAAAGTGTATTGTTTTGAGCTCTTATGGTGTAGTGGTTTCATCACTTAAAGTCAAATGATTGCTTTATAACTGTAAAATAGAGCTTTGTGTGGTGACACTTGAGAAAAAAAACTGTAAAAATCTAGAATGAGGGACTCCTTATGTATTTGATAGCAACCAAATAGCTCTACATTTTTGAAATAGTTAAATATAATTAATGACAATGTCACCTTGAGAGAATTAGAGGGTTTCCTTCTTACAGGTGATAAAAAAAGTGTGTTTGTGTATGAAAAGAGTATTTATGCATTTTTCTTCCCAGGAATGTTGGTTTTGTGTGGTGCCCAAGTGAGCAGAGGCGTGAAATGGAGACAAATGGCAGTAAAATAATTCCACAGGTAATGTTACCATAATGTCTTCATAAGGAAGTGTTCCACTGCACTTTCTGTCTTTCCTTTTTGTCTTTCCTTTTTGTCTGTGAAATCCTGCTTCTTATTGAAATGTTGGATATTCTGCCTCCCTGTCTTTCCTTCTTCAACTGGCCAATAGAAGCTGGTAAATGAAGAATTCTGCAGTCTGTAAGTTGCAGTATGATTTTTTCAGGCACAGTGGTTTATCAACATAGACCTCTTATATCCAGTTGTCTACAGGGATAGCCTATAAAGGCCCACTTGGAAAGCATACTGAACTCAACAGAGGCTCCTGTTGACTTAAATGGGCCCTAGACCAGGCCTGAAATGAAATCTGTCTCAAATTGCCAGTTGACAAAGATCCAGGATGGTGGTTTTATTTGGAAGAAGCTGTGTAAAAGAGAAGTAAAACGGGCAGGAGCAAAGCAATGGCAAAATAAAGATAATAATTTAGGCTCATAAATGAGAGAAAACTGCTAACCAGCAGAAAAGAGCTCTGAAAAAGCCTCTCAGAAAAACTAGCAAAGGGAAAATCCTAACTGCTTCCAGGAACAATATTGATAACATAATGAGACAGTTTCCAGAGTTCTCCCACTTGAAACAGTAGGAACCAGAATTCTTTTCTCTGGTCATGTAACAATTCATTTGCTTTAACAGTTTTCTGTGTGGTTTCAAAGGACTGGGATTTCTGCTCATGTAAACTAGCCTAGAGAGAAGAATATCTTGCTTTTAAAAGTCTTTTTCTCAGTCATCTGAACACTGGAAGAGGAATGGTGTTGGAATATTTTCTTTGGCTTCTCCTATGCTCAATGCTTGTCTCTGCTAATAGCATTTTCCAAGAAACTTCTGTTGATTTCAAGATGTGGAGGGAGCAAAGCACACTGGATAGTACACATTCTTGATTGTGACCTGATAACCAGTTCCCTGCTCTTCTCCTGTAGTGTTTTGGGTTTTTTTGTACTCTGACTCAACAAGTCAGAGAAATTTTGCCATGTCTGAGAAGCTACCCTATGAAAAAACAGTAGGTATGCTCTTCTCTCCAAGAACAGGCCATGGGCAACTTCAGGGACATTCTCAGTGTCTATAATCTATACAATTTCAAATGTTATGACTTACATGGCAGACTGCTGTAGTCTCATTATTTATTACTTGCGTTGAGAAAACAGAAACATGGCCTCCATAACCATGGCTTGCTTATGACAAAATGTTTCATCCCAAAAGCCTCTGGTGCCTCTTTCATGGCTAACTGGACTGCAGGGCTGAAAGCACAGCTCATTTTTTTTTTTTTGTCTGAAAGGAAGCTGCAGAATCCAATGAACAAGCACTCTAGAAAGGGAACCATTTGCTCAGGAAAGCTGCAGGAGGATTTTGGCAGGGGAGAGAAGCTAGCCACTAAAATCCAAGTTCTCTCACATGAGGCAGCAGGGTGAAACACTATTTTAGAATCTAGATGAGTGGTATTAAAACCTTTGTATTCTGAAAAGAGAGCATTTAAAGTATTGCACTGATGGCCACCATAAATAAGAGGAAAGAAATGGAGGAACAAGGGGATATTAGTCCTTAAAAGGATGGAAAGGCTAAAAGGCGAGCCTTTTTCCTCTGCCTAAGGAATAGAGTGGAGGTTGTCTAATCTTGCAGAGAAGAAAATCCTGAAATATCCTTAGAGGCAATGCTGCCTTTTTAAAGCATGCAGCAAGCT
Organism: Callaeas wilsoni; assembly: GCA_013398955.1. Lineage (NCBI taxonomy): Eukaryota > Metazoa > Chordata > Aves > Passeriformes > Callaeidae > Callaeas > Callaeas wilsoni. The sequence goes on from VWPU01017572.1 coordinate 9,457, forward strand.
GATAGCCAAGGGCAACAGAAGAAACAGTGAGAGGGAACAGCAGAAAGCTGAGACTTGGTGTGAACAGATGCCTAAAAGTTAGGGAGCCTGAGGGTATGTGGTTTAACCAGACCACTGAGGATTTTCCCACAGCAAAGGCTCAGATGCCATATTAAATCAGCACACATAACATCAAGCTGTGGCTATTGTCTTTAGACACTTATTTTGCACAATTAAGATGACTAGCCTTAACCCTTTTCTGCTGTTGGTTGAGCTACATTAAAATGCGAATTCCTTTGCATTTTCTGCAGACACATCAGTACCCATCACTGAAGCGTGGCTATGTGAGCCATGAATCTGACATGTGAGGGAGCCATCGGTCACAGAATCCCATAATCACTTTACTGCACTCCCTCGCCTGGAGAAGTGCCTGGTACCACATGGGGCTTAACAAACAGTCAGTGCTTCGCACGCTTGGAAACACTCATTTTACTGCAGGTCCAATTGGCTGTGCCTGACTGCAGGGAAACAACCCAGGGTTTCTCCAGGTTTCTCTGTCTGTGGAAGTCAGCCCTTAATAGAACAGTTCCCAGTATTACTGGGAGCAGCAAATTTGACATGTATGTGGTTTGGCAAGATTTCATCTTGAATAAATGAGTGTGGGATTTGCTTTAGCACCTGCTGCTCTTTTTACAGTGCCAATTTATACCTCAGTAGGAATGTTTCCACATAATGCAGTTGTTTAAGGAAGTATTCTAATTTTGTAGTGCTTATCTGTCTACTATTCAACTCATGTAAATGTTGTGGATGTTAGTCCACTCAAATTTATACCTTTCATTATTCGGGTACACGAGTACTTTGTGGCCATGGTTTTGTTTCCTTTGCTAACACCCCTATCCATGGCATTACCTGAAGGTTTAAAATCAAAGCAAACTATATAAAACCCATTGAACAGGTTTTTTTAAACTTTTATTTCTCTGTATATCCCTGAGATCTCATTTAGCTGAGGTTATTTTAAAAGACTATTTCAAGACATACACATATTTGGAGTATTCTGCCTGAAAAAGTCTAGCATAATTAAAAAGTAATTATGTAAATGCAGGTGTTGAGCTTCTCACTAACCCCATGCTATAGTCTGTAAACTGTCTGAAACCATCAATTTAAGTACTTACAACTTGAAAGTCTTGACTGAATTGTAGCCCAGTTTGTTTAATGGAGGTGATATATAAAATTAGGCTTCCTGGGATTGGAATTTAAAAGTGAGTCAAAAGCTCTAGAGAACCTTAATTCCTGTAGATGTTCAAGACATAGAGGAAGTTGCTGAAGCCAGCAGGAACCAGTTTGATGTCTATGCAGGGAGAAGACAAGGAAATGGAAACAATCAATTTTTTCTTTTTCTGGTTGCTGGGATTTAGTATGCAATACCTTAGGGATCTCATCCACCATATTCCTGTTTGTATTTTATCCTTAGGATGTATTTCCTGTGCTTTGATGAAATCTTTTCAGTATTCAAGAAATTACAGACTTGAACCTGCAGTTTTGTCTGGGACTACCCCATGTGCAAGGGGTACTTGTTTCTCATTCAGTTTTCCAGCATGAGTGACTGCTGGATGCCTATTAGTTTTCTTTATTTTTTCCTTGCAAAAAATAAGGAAATTGGAATTTTGCCATGTTCCCACAAACACTTTCTATTGACCTGCAGCACAGACCAGCAGCTGGAACTCAACAGCAGCCCTGAGAGGTGGCTCACAGTGTAGTGGAGTTGGAACCAAAGACCTAAATTTGTCCTGCATCTCTTTAGTGTCTAACTTGGGTGCTTCACTTCTTCAGGTGTCAGGAGGCACCTCAAAGGATTGTGAGAAATTGGCCATGCCTTGCAAGACATTCTAGAAAGGCATCTCTTTCCCTCATATTTAAGAGAAAAGGGGCTATAGGATTAAACTGATTTCCAGTGCAGGAGGCGAAGTATCTGGAGTCCTATGGAATGAATTTGGGCTGTGGTCAGCAGCTGGAATGGTTTGGAAGCTTGCACTTCTGAATGTTGGGAAGGCGAGAGAAGAGCTGGACACTTATGTCAGACAAGATCCTAGAACAGGTTATCACAGTCATAACTGATACAAGACCAGGCCCAAAAAACAATCCTGCACCACCAATAATCCTATATTTAAGTGATTGCTATGGCTAAAGTTGGAGAACTCCTTCTGCTATAAAAGGGTTTTTTGCAATTTTGGCAGGCTCTTGTAGATAATGCTCAGAGCAGCAAGACTTACAGCGATAGGACTAAATAAATATGAATGAAGAATCATAGTAAATTGGGCATTATTTTCAGTCAGAAACACTAGGATAAGCTAGGCTTAATTTTCTTAAGCTAGATTTCTTATCAGTCGCTCTTAGTTTCACCCCTGTCATCACCAAGCAAACCTTTAAAAGCGCAGGAAAAGTAGGTCAGAATGAAAATGCAATTTAAAGCACTTCCAGGAATATTACACTTTTCCTTATTCCCTGACATGACAGACCCCTCATCAGTGTGGACACTCAAGGCTTTTCCATTTATCTGTCACATCCTACCAAGGAATTAACATCACCTGATCATCTTTTTTTTACCCTAGCTGTTCGAGACACAGGCCATACAGCCCCTCTCTGGTGAAATGCATTACATGCAGAATCTCTCTGAAATCAAAGAGACAGGAGTAAAATAAAGCAGCTGCCCTAAGGCCGACAAATACCCTTTCCACAAGGAAAGAAAGATGACTATCAAACCAGGAGATCATGCATTCATTGTTAGTGCTTATTTTAAATGAGCTGTTTCTTTGATGCTCTTTTGGTTTTGATTATGTTTGAGTGTGTACTGGGAAGTAAGAGATTTGGCACTGAAAACTCTAGGGACACTCGCTTCTGCAATAATAAGGAAAAAAGCAACAAGTTGCCCTGGTTTTTTTAGAGGGATGTATTTAAAGAGGTGTCATTTTTAGTAAGTGAAAGCAAGACTACTGCTGCTCATCAGAAACACTCAAGTGAAAAATGTTTTCTCAGTGATTTTTGGTTTTAAGTCATCCATAAAGCCCTGAGCACAGAAAAGGCCTCAGTGTGTCTGAAAAAAAAAAAATTTGAAACTTGTTTCCTGATTTTGTCTGTGTAGTTCTGTGCTGTAGCTCTGTGCCCTGTGGAATGAAGGCATTTTTTAAGGAAAGGGAGAGTTACAGAACTCTCAGATGGCTTTACAGAGCTTTCTGTTTTGCTCTGCTAATTGATGAAACTCCTACCTGGCCAGATGTTCCTGAACCAGAACACTCTACCAAGTCTCCTCTCCCACCTTCTTTTTTCTCTTGTTTTTCTGAGAGAAGGAGGGGGCCATTGCTTGGCCATACATTCAGTATATCACTGAAGCTGAACTAGGTGTGGTTCAGCCCCAGAATGAGCTTAGACAGCTCTGTACAGCTGCCTGCTGCTATCTCCTCTTTTTGCATTTCCTTTAAAAAATGCTGGGCTATACAGATCACAAGGAGGACGTGAGACATTCCAGAGGGTGGTTCAAAAAAGCAAATATATATAAGCATCTGTGCAAAAAGCCTATCAAAGGATATATGTTAATTTTCAGTAAGGATTAAATTGCTTATAATGGAAGAAGAGGTACTTTTCCTGAGATTTGAGGAAAGCAAATGTTCCAATTTAACATGTAAGTAGGTTTGCAAGAAAAATTGAAACCTTTGGATGGTTTGGGGGTTTTTTATTATATGCAGTTGGTGACCTAAATTCTTGGCTCTGTGCTTGCCAGTCGTCCCCTCTTCAGGGACCCCCATGCATGGCTTCCTGTGTAGGTTATTCTGTCTAGAGTTCTCCAGGCCATGTACTTGGCCCTCTCATCTTTGCCGCAATAACTCTGTCTCCCCCCTTAAGACAGCTGATTCCTTTCTAATTATCTTCCAGGTTATTTCTACTTAAGATAAAACCTTTTATGTTGACTCAGCCTCCCAAATAACTCAAGATCATGAGGGAAGATGGGACACGCTTTAGTTCTGCACTGAATGTCAGAGACTATGCAGAAGACACGTGAGGGGCAGCAGAATGCCACGGTCTGCAGCAGCCAAACCTAAGTGGATTATGTGCAGGTGAATAGATGTGCAATTGGCAGTCCCTAAGACGCTTCAGGGAAGCTGGCATGTCACCATGCATCTTGCTTGACTTGCCAGGACTAAGGGCATTTTGTTAGAAATCCAACACAAAAGACGGGCAGAGAAGCTGAACAAATAGTTTACATTTATAGAAAATTGAGCTAGAAACTGTATTGTAACAAATAGAATTCTGTGTGTCCAGAGAGTTGCCATGGTATTAACAAACATAACCCATTTTTTCCTTGCGGTTCCTTGTGATTTACCAGCAGTGCTCCTCAAAGCTATTCTGTTATCACAGAGACATGATTTTAAAGTTTTCTTGTCTAGCCTGCAACACACCATGTTTTTCATTCTTCTTCCTATACTCAGAATATGTAGTACATGTTGAGTTAGCCATATATGCAGTTCTTCCCTCATCACCTGCTTCAAATCCCACTTGTCTCTCCAAATGAATGTACAAAGCCCAACTGCACAAATCACTGAGCTCCCAATGCAGTGCATTCAGGCACTCATTTATTCTGAAGTGATGCTATCCAAGCGGAGGAATTGAAACATGCAGTGCTGTCCTCCACCAGATGTTGGGCTGGTTTAAATGCAAATAAACACCCAAAGGGAAAACAAGACAGTGGAATATAATATACTGCTGAGATACAGGCTAGAGTTGTGCATAACCCAACTTTCTCATAGTTTCAGATTTTGTTGGGTTTTTTTAAGTTTCTTTGCAATGCAATTTCATTCTTACCCCCTTGTGGTGGTATGTCCTGCTGGTTGCAATATTCTCTCAATGTTCCTGTTTTCCCCTTCATTTGCTTATATATATCCTCAGAGTAACAAGGATTATATTCATCTGCAGATTTTTCCCTTCCATTCTGGAAATATTTATGCTCCCTGTGCAGAGCAGAGCAGCAGCTCCTGATTGCCACTGAGTCTCTGGAGGACAGGACAGAGAGGTGAAGACAGTGGGTTTTCTGCTGTCTGCCATCAGCCCTAGCACTCAGGGTGGTAATTCAAATTTTTCACACAATATCTCTTCTCCGATGCCTGCCAAAAGCCCTACATAAGATTGATCTGTCCTAGGAGATGAAAACTTGGGCTGAAAATTAGATGAATAGCTGGAGACCCTTTCTGTGGGTGCACAGCCTTAGGGGACAGGGCAGGAGAAGCCAAAAGATGACATTCTTTCACGTCAGTTTTATTTCTTGCAGCAGGAGGTAAAGGACAGAATGAGAAAACAAGGTTTTCCTTCACAGCTCTTTGTACGTACCTCAAATATATCACCCCTGTAATCATCCTGAAGATTCATTAATGCCCTTTTGCCACTTCTGACATTTGTACACTTTCTGATCCTTTGCTCTCTCTCCCCTCCCATTCCTAATTCTGTACACATATAAATTTTTATTCATCTTTCCTTTCCTCCTCCTCATTCAGTCTGTTCCGAGTTAGCCTCTGTGTTCCCCACAGCTCTCTTGAAGAGTGGTTATGTTACACAGAACCATGGTTTGTGAAAATCATCCTGTCTGGAACAGGACAAAAGGTAAGCACAGGAACTGCACTGTGAAACAGGGCAGGGCAAAATCACAGACTGAAACCCCAGTGATATTTTGTAGTGAGGCTTTTGGGTTTTTTTTGGGGGGGGAGGAGGGGGATTATTCTGCACACTGCTTTATCAAAATAGGTATAAACAAAATCCCTGATCAAATTTTTTGCAAGACTTACCTTCATTTGTAGAAATTCATTGGTCTCTGGGTATAAATGTATGAATTTGCTGCTAGTAACACAGAAAATATTGCCAATTAAAGCAATCATGTGGGTCTTGCAGAGCCACAGGGCCCTCTGCCTTGGGAGGTTTGCTGGGAAGTAAATTCAGGGTCTTGATTAATTGGGATCTTAGAGTTGAGCTGGAACAGGGAAGCCTAACAGGCGAATACATGGGGATACAATGAGAAAAGAAAATGCAACCACATGAATCACTATCCCTTCTGGATGTTAAAGTATGTCTGCTTGAGTTTCAAAGGGTTTTTCAGGTGAATGTGTCTGATCTTTGGCTTCCAACTGTGATCTAACACACCTTGAAGGTGAAGCCATTACTTTTACTAGATATTTTCACAAAGGAAGGTACTTTCTGAAAGAAAGGAAATTACAGGAATAGGCTGTTCCTGAAAAGTTTTTGGTTGCTGTGAATTTTGCATAAAAGTGAAAAGGGGTTAATTTTTGGAAGGAAAAAGATTGCTGTATACATGCAATATATGCATTGCTGTGCTCTTTCTCCCTGACCAAATGAAGGCTCAGCAGAGAGTGCAGGTTAACACTGAGAAATTTCAACACTTGCCTCCATCCAGTTATAACTAAAATAAATCATCTCTCTGCATAAGTTGAAAAAAGCCAAGTTTCATTGTTGTTTCATTGAATCTTGGACTATTAGAGCTATGCAAAAATCCATTTTCCTGCTGGGAAGTTACAGCATGACTGTGCTGTGGCCTCTGCTGGATGATGCCCAGAGCCAGGCAAGTTGTCCAAGGGGAATATTCTCTGTTTGCTACCAGAGAACATTGGCACAAAAGGATTGGATAAGATACACTCAATTTGGGCTCCATGAGCAATCCCCCATCTCTTTTTTTCTCACTTTAAACTCTCCATAGTGAGCTTTTAAGTCTTCTGTTAGGATTATTCATCCGATGGAAGGGATTTCTTTGAAATTAAGGCTCAGACCATCCAGAAGTTAAATGGAAATTTCAGTGAAATTTTGAAAATTTGACAGGCTGGCCCTATTTTAATTTTTTGTTTATTTTTTTTTTTTTAAGTAGGGAAATTGTTTCTTTACTGACTCTTGAAATCTTCTGCAAACATCTTACTGTAGAGGGAACTTTCCTGTTTCTTCCTCCATGGCATAGATGGTTGCAGTTTTTCGGCATGTTAACAGGGGGCAAACTCACATACATAGAAAAAAATAAAAGGAGTAAGAGAAAGAGAATAATTCATGGTCTCACCCAAGAAAACAGCCTCAGAAACAGCTTGCTAGGGGGTGACTGCCTTGGACTCTGAGCCTATGTTGTACATATTTCAGATCCATCAATATTTTCCTTTACAGAGGCACCAGCGTGGGAGTACTGAAAGAAAGAGGAAATAAACAGGCTGTGTTAGTTTGTCTGGTTTCCTGGAAAGTGCTAAATTGCTCAAATGCTGCTGGGGCCTCTGCTGAGCACGCAGCTCTGGGGAAGCCGCTTAGCCTGTCTCTCTGAGGGACTGTCTTTCTGTGGGTACAAAGCACCCGTTTTATGAATATAGCATGACTACATTGGCACCTACGAGCCAGGTGCTCCACAATCTTTAGGTGGTTTTGGGTTTTTTTACTGTATATGTCATTTCTTTATTTGAAATTAATTATGGTGTATTTCTTGCGTCTTCTGGTTTTGTGTCTGTAAGATACAACGATGATTTTTTTTTTGGCAGTTTTTTTCCAAAAGCATGGTAATTATTAAGTCTATTAAGTCTATTCTTAGGCGATAAGGGAATCAGATATGAATCACATGACTCCTGGAGGTGAGGTTTTATGAAAATCATTGAGCTACTCTGAGATTCAGAGCTTTGACAGGTCCAGTCTCTATAAACTTGTCAATAAATTTAAGGCCAGGTCTAGGGTCAAACAAACTAAACAAGTGCCTTAAGCAGGAACCTGCAGAGAATTATAAAGCAGATATCACCTACTCAGACAACGTCAGTGCTGTGGAAATCTGGGCTGACAGCTGATGGCTGGGCATGTGGCAGCTCTGGGAAAGGCCAGCACCTGCCTGTGGGTGAAGCAGCTCCCAGTTAAATTGGAACAAGTCTCAGCCAATGGATCCTTGCCCAAACCCCTTTGACTGGTGTGAGCAAGAGCATCTCCTCAGAAAGGTCTTCTCTTGGCTCTGCTTCTGCTGCTCATCAAAAATAAACATCTCTTACTTTGGTATTTTCTCCCCTCCCAGTTTAAAATTCACTTGTACTTATGGAGACCTACAACAATGGGTAGATGTAGATTGAAGGCGTGTGGAACAAAAAAATGTTTTGGTTTTGTCTTGTTAATTCTGAAAGGAAAATGGGAATGATGATATATCTGTAAAGGAGATAAGTGGTAGTAGTGGGTGTATTTCTGTCAGTATTAAGTTGCATGGAGACTAAATTTGTTTCTGTGAGAAATTTCTCAGTGCCTTTCTCTGGGGTGGTACACAAGCCAAGTGACAGGATGTGAAACACAAGGTACTGTTTGCTTTCATTAAGGTTTATTTCCCATTACACCTTGTTTGAGAACAACTTGCTAATTCAAAATGGCATGAGCAGAGCTGTAGAATGTTTCTTTATATGTCTAAAATAAGACTTGGAGGTTTATTTTTACTTGCTCTTCCTCAGAAATCTTGGACTTCTTAAACAGAAATTTTCAAGATATTATTACTGGACTTCTCTGTGAGCATCTGAGTCCTGTAGCTACTCCACTGGCTATATCTTGCCTTCCTCCCAGTTAATCTAAGCTGCACAGACAAGCCACATCAGTCAAACCATGCTCTTAAACTGAATTACTTCCAGTCACACGGCAGAAGTAAGGTAGTTCAAAAGTAACCAAGCCTCCCTGCTAGGGCACAGAGGATAAACCCGAAACCTTTCTGTCTCTTTGTTTACAGGTCTGCATTTTCTCTTTCAGCTTGGCCACAGCCCTGCTGTCAGCTGAACTGGCCATGGATCCTGGTTCATACTGCCTGGTGTGTGGATCCTCCCAGGTGATAACAGGCTGTCACAGAGGTGAAGGCAGTGCACCTTGGGCGCAGAGCCCTTGATTCTACTGAAAAGAAGGATCTGTAATCAGCACAAATCAAAACAGTTTTGATGAAAAAATGCAGAGTTTATGTCAGAAAACTAAATGCTTAATATTCTGGATTTTCATCCAATTTAAAATGGAAATGCCTGTTTAATCAAGAAAATGGTTGGGGAAAAGTTCTCAGTCATCTGTATTTTAGTCTCCTTGATGACAGGTTTTCTGTCCTGAAGAGCTTGTCTCAAAATCAAGTTGTGCTGGAATAAGTCACTCAGGATCAGGCACTTGTTTCTGGATAGCACCATGTGTGAATATTCAGACTCCATAAGAGCCTTATACATGTCTGCACAGAGGTTGTGTTAACAATTCATGCTGCAGGACAGGAAGAGAGGGGCCTCTAACATGATTTTCTCAAGAGTTTCCTCCATGACCAGTAGGAGTGCAGGCTGCAAAATGAATTCTTTAAATTATGAGATATTAAAGCAAAAGGGACAAGTGGACTCCAGAAAGTACAGGGAAAGCTTTTTCTTCTCCTTGACGTGAGACAGCAGATTTGGCCTCTGCTCCTTTGCTACGTATTAATGAGATGAAGATTTAGAGAGCACTTAGGCCCCTTAACGCCTTTCTGGATGAACTCCCTTTCTGCAGAAATCTGTCTTAGGCCTTTCTCTTCTGTGTCAGGAGCAGATAACCCACTCTCTGCCATCTTCTGCCTCTCTCATGGCTTCACCCATTTCTGAAAGCGATTGTTCTAGTCCTGGGCGTATCAGGGAGGGCAGCCCAAGGAGGCTCCTGCTGTGACAGGAAAGGTGAGGGTGTTCCCAGCCAGCACAGGAACATTCCTTTCTGGATGATCTGTGCTCCTTAACCACCAGGGAGAAGGACAGGATGTGAAACCTGATGGCTGCACCCACTCCATGGAGCACCAGCGCTGTCCAGGAGCGGCTCAGCCTCCTTGATGGGCAGCTGTTAGCCACTGCTGCCTCCCCAGAGCATCCCTGCAGAGTCAGTGGCCATCTGCTCCAACCTCTGTCACCTCAGAGCTGGGGTGGGGAGAGGTCCTGACTGCTTCTAGAGTGTTCTCCAGACGTGTCCAGAGCCACCCCTCCAGTGACACCCAGACACGCAGCAAGATGGGGCTTAGGGCATATCCTCACAGTGCTTCAGAAAAGCAGATGGAGGTTTTCTCTCTGCATCTAATCCCCTGCTCCACCACTTAAATCCTCCACAGTATCACTTGGGTAGAGAGCTCAGTTCCCTTACAAACATGACCTGAAAAAACATTTTACATTATGTCTTTCCCTTCGTTAGGTGTTGACCACAGCATCCTGCTGTTTTGATTTGCAAACCTATCACCTGCCCTTCAAATTTGCCCCCTCCCTCCCAAAATAGGCCTGTGTTAATCATGAAAGTAAGAAGATATTCACATATACTCTTAGCTTAATTCCTAATAACGTTTTCTGCTCTGATTTTATTTTGTTAGTCTCCTTTTACATCTAATTTGGCATCTAACCAATTGAAATGATGTTCTATTTATGCTTTTTAGCAAATGGGTTTGGCTTCAAATTCTTAACATTTCATTCGTGGTTATTTGTTCTTGTATTTAGCACATATCCAGTTTGCCTGCCTTGTAACTTCCAAATGAGAATATTATAAATGTGTGGAGGCTTATTAGATCTGGGGCTCTTTTATTTTACTTTTTTTTTAAATTCAAATGAGAAACACATTTTTAATATTAAATTTTTCATTTATCTGAACCGGGATGTATTGTGGCTAATGTACTGAGGAGCATATTTCCTCTGCTTGATGATCTCAGGGAGGGGGATGTGTGGAAGGGCTGTGTGTGCATGTCCATGTTTTTCTCTCCACTTGTTTCTGTGTCTGTTGGTTGCTTTTCAAGATCTGTCACTTTGAATATGGACCCAATATTGGCACAGGATCACCTGCCCAGTCTTTTTCTCTAATTAAATGACCTAATGCCCAGCAAAAGAAGTTGCAGCTGTCCAAGGCCAAATACACTGAAATTTTTAAAAAACCCACTAAAATAGGAGCATGGATCAAAAACCGGTCAGTGAAATGGCCTGTTCTGGAGCTAGATAGACATGAACACCCTGTCTGACAGCAGATTGTATGCATGGTGGAAATCCAGCACCCTGCTAAATGTGGACCATGCTTTTCTGTGAAAGCGGATTCATTTACCCCAGAGCAAGCAAGAAAGCAATCCACAGGCAAGCTCAGGCCTAAAATGCCAGAACTAAAGCTGCCTCCTTTGCTCATCTTTGAAAACATCTCATTCTAATATTCCCCCTTGATATGGAGAGGTGTTACAACTCTATGACAAGAATGATTTTGTAAAAAGTGGGGGGAAATTGAAAATACCAGAAAGAGGTACTTCCTGAAATTTCCCCTGAAAGGTTGTCCTGATTTGCTACAGACAGCATGACTTTTGTCATGGCAGTGATGTAAAAATATCTTTGCTGTCCTGTGGGGTAATATCAGAGCTGGACCGTGCTTGTTAATCACAATCCTTAGATCACTTCATGTTTTTATTTGGTGTAACTTAAAATTTAATGTCTTAAAATCCCCCTCCAAGTTTGCATGTAAAATTACTCATTTTTCAGCCCTAAATTGTTCTGTCCTACTAAGAAATTGGGTTGATTACCTCATGTCCTGTCACCTTCAAAAAACAGCTACACTCTGCTGGTGCCATTAAGAGCATTTGACAGGGTAGAGAACTATCATTACAGGCCTCTCATGCTTTCTCAGTTTAAATAGGCCTCATTTCAATTGCCTTTCTCTCTAGGTCATGTTTCCTCAACCTCTTATTAGCCATACTGCTTTCCTTTGGACTTTCTCCATTTTGTCTAAATGCCTGTTTATGTAGGATGTATAAAATTATACCTTACCAAATGGCCTCATTAGGGCTTTGAAATAATTACATCTCAGGTCTTGCAAAATCAGCAACAGGAGAAAAAAGGTCTAGCAAAGGTTATTAAGTATAGAGAGGCCATTTTCCCTGACCTTCAAATTGGTGGTGGCCACAAGCCTATATTTGGAAAGTGGTCTACCTTTCTGACAGCAATGTTCTACTGAGTCCCATTTACTCTGTGGCCAGCAAAAATCCCCAGAGCTTGATCTGCACAGCTGGCTCCTCTTCCCTGCACTTCACTGAGACTGCTTTTCAATTTCTCTCTGTGATATCTTCCATGTATCTGTTCTGAATTTAATCTGATTAATTATAGTCCAGTCCCCTCCCATATAGGCATTATTTACCAAAGACAGAGAAATTAGCTGCTTCTTTCCACAAGGCAATTGTTCCCGGGTCACATGTTCGACAGCTCTTTTAAAACCTCAGTTGTGCACGCAGAAAAGGTCCTAAAAGAGAGAGAGAGAGTCGTTCCAACAGGGTCAGTAAACGTGGTATGTAATTAAGACGTGTAAAACAAAGATCTACAGGTCTGGCCATCTGTTTTGACTGGTCTGGCTAGGACGAGTGCCCTGCAACGGGCCCGTGTTTAATGCCTGGATGTGGTGTCCGGTTTGTCCGTGCTGGAGTCCGTCTGTGTGGAGGGCATGGTGCCCATCACCCATTGCTGAGGCGCTTGGCACTGCTCTGAGCACGGAGAGCCTTGTGCAGGCAGTCCGCACAGGCTTGCTGGGCTGCATCTGTTCGTCTGGATCTCCCACTGCTGCGTGTTTTGGCAGTGCCAGCGCAGCAGCCACATGTCTAGTGTTTGCCTCCTCTCTGCTGAAAGGCCCATGCCAAGGAAAAACAACGAGGAGCAGGGAGACGCTTGAAAAGCAAGGCAGGAGCTTGTGGTAACTGACTTTCATGGGCCAGGCTAAAGGCAGCTCAGCTGTGTGAGTTAAACCCAGAAACACCCTTTCCAAAAGCACTGCTGTGGCATCAGGCTTGGTAGAGGGGCTGGGTGTTGGAAGAGAGCAGAGGTGTCCTAAGGGCTTTTTGTAGATCCAACCTCTGCTCTAACCCAGTTCACTATGGGACTGATTTTGTGCTCCTAGATACCACCTGAGTTATTGCTGGTGTACTTGAAAATGTAAGAATTACCATAATCAGAAAACAAGGATATCTAACCTGGTATCTTCTCCCTGTCCCCATGCCCAGGTGTGAATAAGGACAGTGAGCTCAGGATGCTGCTGGGCAGAGTCTTACCTTCTGTGGATGACAGTGCAGGCACTTCCTGACCCAGAAGTATTATCTTCCTATTTCATAGCTCTCAAAGGATTTCTACACAAGAGCTTGCACAGTTGCTTTTGAAGTTGGTCTGAATAACCAGTTTTCCATGACAAGGAACATCGCTCCTGAAGCACACAGTCCCTAAAGAACCACTGCAGTCTACCTGTATGCAAGACAGCAGATAGAAAATCTATTTATTCACTTTGTACCTCAGCAATTTTGATGCTTAAACATGCTATTTGATTTCCAGGATGCTGTAAGCTTGGCAGTGCCTGAAATGTACCCCACAAACTCAGACTACCTCCAGTAACCAAAGGTTATTGCTCTTGCTTGTCTACTTTGTGTACTCCTGGCTGCACAGTGATTCAGCTTCAGAAGGAAGGAGAAAAAAGTTGCTCCCTTCACTCTGCCCTCAATATCTGTTAAACAAGCCCCAGTTAGGAAAAATGTGAGTCCAAATCCAGGCAGGCTAAGTAGCTATAATGACTCAAGTGCCACAATTCTTGGACAGCTCCCAGGACATTTGTTGAAAAGCTTGGGATGTTTCTAACCGCTTTCCCCAGAAAAAACTGATAAAGGTGCTTTCCCTTTGTAGTCAACATGAGAATCTGAAGCCAAACATTATTTGCAACAGGGTTAAATGAAGGGATCTCTCCCTGTGCAATAATTAAAATAATAACTACAGTGACTGATTATTTGTACATTAATACTGTTTTGCTGCCCCAGTTTAGAACCCAGTAAGACAAGAACTTACAGGTACAGAGAGGTCAAAGAACAATTTTAAAGTATGTAATTATTACTGGTTTTTTTTCGAAGCACTTCAAGTTTCCATTTCCAGCTGCAGATCCTTTTCCTAGGGGTGCTTATGCCTGTGTTAAGAGCCATCCCTTCTTCTTGCACTCTACCTATATAAGAATTGATGTATTTGCAGAAGGTCATAATGGTTGTACCAAACTTAGAAATTCACCCTAGGTTTGGCTCAGGTTTGAGTATCAATATTACTGTCCCTACTCACACAAGATGAAGCTATGTTCAATAGAAAAATTAATTTAAGTATGGGGTTTGTCATTGCTGATAAAGGAAAGCGGAGAGATAACAAGATAAAAGCCTGTTTAGACATGAGATGTTATTAGATGTTCTGTGTGCTGTCCACAGCCTATCTAGGCCAGAGAGGATGTAATACACGCATAGAAAGGAGAGGAGTTTGATGTTTTAGTTACTATATTTCTCCAAGTAACATACATTGGCTTAGGTGAATGTCCCTCTGAATCATCTGGCAAAGGTTTGTCGCAAAAGTCAGATTTAGCTTCAAAACTGGAGTAATACCTGAAAGTACAACTTGGTAAAGATGGTAAGATTTGAAGAGGTACTATGGCCACAAAAATCAGAAAGAAGTCTGAACTTGTTGAGGAGTTGTCACCTATGATTGTTTTTTAATGGCCTCCTTTGAATGACTGCTGAGCTGGGAAGCTCACTACACGCTTGTACAGAAGTTTTTGCATCTCTCAAAGGTGGCCATTTCTGATAAGTTACCAGTCTTGGAGGGTGATGCAGAAAAAAATTGGGTAACCTTCAATAATTTGAGAAATAGGGTAAAGGAGAAGATAAAACTGAGATGCAAGATGAACCACATTCTGAAAAACTGTTCCAATGTAGAGATTTAAAATGCCAGCTTCATCTGAATGGCACAAAGACTCTTTTTCAGTAATACTGTACAGTTCAATGCTGCTGGCCCAATTTTCTGTCTTTGGCAAACTCCTAACACACACTTTGGATAGTCATATCACAGCTTTAACACTTAGACATTTATTTTGCACTCTAGTTTCCCCCCTCTATGCTTTTCTTACTTTTCTCAAATCTTGATTTATCAGAAACCATTCATTTGATCCAAGATTGGCAAAGAATTTTTTAAAATATCCAAACTCTTCAAGCAATTAACATGTGTAGCTCCAAAACCAGTCTGAATGAAATAGTAGTACTTGGAGCTTGTGTGTTTGTTTTTTAAATTAGGGTAAATGTTTTCCATTAATGTTTCCAAATAGCAATCCAGAAAACAAGGAGAGATAATAATAATTAAAAAAAAAGGCGATTACATTTTGTATTTCTTAGAATAGAAGCAATTTCAATTATTAGACAGATTAAAATCCTTCCTGTGGTATGCTAGAGATTTAGCAAAGGACAGTGCTGAGAAACACTGTACTGTGATAGGCTATGTTCTCAAATTTTTGTCCTGTTCTTCCCAGGTTACTGTCAACAATTTGGGGAGAGGTACTTACTGGGGAAAAGTGAGGGCTAAACCACACATGAACACTGGGTTCCTTATTACTCCAAAATTAGGTTCTCTTCCCTGAAAACTGTTTCAAAGAAGGAGATGTCTTTTTTGTATTTACAAGTGTCTCCCATTTGATTTCTATGAATAATTCACCACCTCCAGATGGAGTCCAAACCAACCATTGCAAATATCACGCTATTGAAAGCCAGACCCTGGTGCAACAGTTACAAGTGTGTGTTCCAACTGGAGCCACATCAAATGTCTGGTTAGAACAGGACAAATATGAAATCTTTCCTTGGAAGTATTCTGTAACAGGGATTTAAAATGTATTCTTTCCATCTCGTACATTTATTTGGTGAATGTATTCATGGAAAGCTGGAAATTAAAGTGGAGAAGCAGATGAAGAGCCTTGTGCTTTGGCTTCGGGTAGAGGTAGATTTAGGTAGAGTTCCCACATACTGTTCTTCCACCCTCTACTTCATTTTCTGTCCATTCCAAATTCTGAAAGAAGAGGTGACATAAAATGGATTTACACAGGAATCTGAGAAAAATCACCTCACCTTTCATCCTGTTCACTGTCATTGCACCGATCTGTGGGATGGAATAAGGACAGAGCTGTCATGTCACAGCACAGCCCTTCCTTCCCCTTATGTAACCTGTCAGCAGCACTATTGTACCTGGCCCTGAAACAAGCCCTGACATATATGACAGGTATTTCAGAAGCCCTTGAGACACCAAAGGCAGCAAAAAGGTAGGCAAAAGAGTAGGAGATGAGAAGAATAGGTGAACTACAGAGCCATGGGAAAGCTCGTGGACAGGCCTATGAGGATGAGTACTTAGGACAGTGGGGAGCAAGTGCCAAAAAGAGCAGATGGAGGTGAAAGGTAGGGTTTTGGATACCAGACCTTACTCTTGCTGGCCTTTGGTATTCAACATAGGTGGAGCTGGAGCTGTGAGGTCTTCTCCCCTATTCTGCACAGCACTGTTTGGGATTCTCACCCAAATCAGTCACAAATGCTGCAGTGCAGATCCCCACTTATATGGCCTTAAGTGAGCGAGCTGGAGTGAGCCCAGCCCACCCCTGGCTGTGAAGAGCATGCAGGAGTGTAGGGATGGTACAGGAAAACAGGAAGGAGGGGTTTCAGAGGTGGTACTGTAGGGCTCTAACAGAACATCAGATGTTCACGATTTCTATTTTATTGCCAGCATAATTCCTCCTGAATGGGCTTATAACAGGATAAATTAAAAGAATGAGGTGCTTTGAGAGGAGAGTCATTATCAAAATCCAACTTCGCTTGTTTAAAATACTGTGCAACATTTGTGGAAGTTTTTCCCACCCTTGCTTACATCCAGCATAAATTTACTGGCAGTTCTCTTGTCATTGTTGAAGCTATATTCAATTTTACCAGCAACAATGTATTGTGATTGGAGCGAATTGAATTTTCTTTTCCATTCAGAAATGATTAGATGCACAGTGTAGAACTGAATAATAAACACCCGTTCATAAATGTTTTGCCTGTGGTTACACAGAGTCATGTGCCTTTATCACTGCTGTACGCAGGGATATCATTACAGGGGCTCAATATGATTAAGCCAAGTGGCCACTTCTGCTTTTCTAAGTCAGATACTGCACTAATGTTATAACCTTGGAATAGGATTTCTACTCAGATCCCAATATGGGCTCCTAAGAAGAAAAATCTCACTCTTTCAGTTAGCAAAATCAGTTAAAATTAGGTTATGAAAAAGAGGTTGATTCCGTTTTCCTATTCTACAAATCTATAAATAGATTATGGTCCCACTGTTAAGTGAAAGTCTTCAGTCTAGGTGATTTGAGGCAGGGAGCAGGAGTGAACTGAACTACATCAAACTCAGTGAGGCTCTTTGCATCTGCCTTCAAAATATTTGTGAACTTTTTTCTTGGAGAAGGGTCCAGTTTCTGGAAAGGAATGATGTTTTTTAGGATAAAGGTGAAGTGTCCAGAATTTCAGAGTCTTCAACATTGTATTACTACCAATCCCAGTGTGTAAAAATGCACACCTAAACAGATCAGCTGTATTAGAGCTGGGAAGAGGTAAGGGAGATAAAAAGAGCAAGACCCACAGTACTCAGACTCCAGAATTTCTTACTGCGCACACACACCATCACAGCATAACTTTGTTTTTTGCTTTCTCTTCTGTCAAACTTCAGAGAGATTAAAATCAGACAAGTCTGGAAAGGAAATGAAGCTGCTCACTTTATTACTCTTGATTAACAGCAAATTATTCCCCTAACATTTACTTTTCCTTCATTTATTTAAGAGTGATTACGCGCAAATAGCAGTTAAAAACGTCAGGATTTTAATAATAGTTTTATTTGCCACTGTAATTGCTTCTGTAGCATCTCTGAAGTCTGAAACACACCCCTCCTGACACAAAATCAAAATAGCAGCAATGCATCTTTCTCTCTTCAAAGTACACTCTCCAAAAGAGCATAAAGAAAGATGTAGGGGTTTATTTACTATGTTTCTTATTTAGTTACGTCACTATGTTTGGTCCAAGCTCGAAGGCTGTACCTGTACTCCCACATGGAGAACATTTAATGTCAATTTTAACTGCCTGTTGCCTCAGAAGCTTCTCAAGTGCACAAGTTTACTCAGCTAACCTGTTGATCCATCCTGTCCTGTACTTTGGTCCCCACTATGACACTGGAAGTGGAGAAGCTCTGAGTGGTAGGACTGTCCTGCAGTTCAGGCACAGTGTGGGTGGCACTGAGGTGTAGGAGCTTTTGCTCAGCCATGGCTTTGTCCTTCCCACCTGCAGCTCCTGCCAAGCAGCACCTGAGGTGCCATGGTGAAGTATCCACTTGGCTGTTCATTGCTAAATTCCTAAGTGAATCTCTCTTTTTTTGCCCTATTACCTCTAAAGAAAACTTCCACACCAAAACCCACAGGGACTCTTACTTTCAACTCTAGGTGGTGGTTTCTATCCTCCTATAAATTCCATGGCTGGGACAAAAACTGAGAGTCTTGTTCAAAAGGAGGGATGGAGCATCTGTCCTCAGAAAAAATTCTTTGAGCTTGGCATTGTTGTGTCCTTGCCTTTTTTTTTCATTTTTCCTTTCATAATTGCCATTTATGCTCATTCCTTCTGCATCTGAGGGCTAATAGAGACTAAATGGCCCTACTTTTCCAGAGGTACTATATATCCTGGAAGAGTTCCCAGGGTATCTGTCAGCACAGATTCACTCTATTACTTTTCAATAAAATCTAGCACTGATGGGAGCTCCAACAGCATCACCTCAGAGTGAACGTGACCTTCTGGTGAAGGAAGTCGAGCAATCTTCTCCCTCTGGGATTAGAGCATGGTTATGCCTCATTACTGTGCATAAGTCCTGTACATGGCTTTCTGCATGCTGCATATCTGGGCAACTTCACAGTATATGCACATGTAAATAAATAATTGCTTCCTTTAAGTAGACCCACAATGTTTGGGAGTTGGAATAAGGAAAGAATCCAACTTTCTGCATTCTTTGTAAGAGGTGTTTAAAAAAAGGGAAAAAAAGGCCTTTCTCATCAAACCCACAGGTCTCTGAGGAGTAACAAGGAGCAGATTTGTTAAAATCAGAATTGCCTGTTTTGCACATTTGCTTTTGGAATACCATCACATTTTTAAACAAACTTTATTAGAATTCATATCCAGTTATGGAGCTGTACAGAACTCCTTTAACAAGCATAGTTTGGCTGGAGGCAATGAATCTGTCTTTGTCACTAATGATGTTTGTATTATTTTAACACTGTTGATACTGGGGATTTGTGGGGGGGCTGCAAGCAATCATCTTTCAACCACAGCTCACCTGCCTTGCATGCTGATTAGAAAAACACTTTTCCCTCTGGATGTCAGGAGCACAGTGGGGCACACGAGGAGACGTGCCCAAAGGATTTCAGTCACACAGTCTGGTTGCTGGAAAAGCCACTTGCAATTCCAGTGACCTTTACCTATTCTAGTGAAGGGGGTGGGTGGAACTCCTTTGGCAACATTTTTCAGTAATCTGTGTCTTTTTCCTGTGGTGAGTTTGGTACCCTGTCAGGAGGGTTTGCAATGCAGTCATCTGGTAGAAAGTCCTTTTCAGAAGAACTAAAGCAGTTCTCATTATTTCAGATGTAAAAGAATCCTGGGCCTGGGCCAGGTCCAAGCTCTTCAAGTGCTGAGAAATCTGTTTCCAAGGTGCAGTTCAATTGAATCAGTTAAATACATTTACATACTATGTACTTTTTACAATATAGTAAGTATTCTATACTAAATGTTATATGCTATATACCATATAGTATGTGTATAAGAGCATTTATATGTACTGGTGATTTTAAAAGGCTGAAGGCGTGCTGTATCTTCTCTTCCTCTTTTGTGATGCTAGTATGAAAAAGTGCCAGATGTGATCCCCAAACCCAGACTAGGTACATTCTTTTGCTTTAGGTGTAAAAGGGAACCAACCATGTCTGCATCTTCTCTTGGCACATCTTTCTCTTGCACAAAAGTTTCTTTCACTTTGCCTCGAAACAATTGCAGTAAATACAGAGCAGGGATATGATGGTGATGTGGAAAGAGGCTGTCACTCCTTGCCGTGGTTTCTGGGAGCAGAAAGTCGAGGGGGGTTCCCTGGGTGAGAAAGAAGGGTGATTTATGTGTCAGTTCTAGAGCGCGGAGGAGAAGGGAGCAAGGACCTACTCATGAAAAACTAGATAGCTCTCAGCTGAGGATTTTCAGAATAATCATGGTTGATTAAGCAGTAATATCCTGTTGTGGGTACCAGAGTTGCATAAATTAATCCCAGATCTTCCTCAGATCCGGAGGAAGTGGGTTTTTGGCTTCCAGAGGATGTGCACAGGGTATTTAGGATGCTGTGGTGCTTACATATCCATCCTGTCTCCTGCCATAACACAGAAGCAGGAGGACGATACACATTTCCCTGATCCCTTTCAACATCCCAGCCCTCTCCTGTGCTGGCTTGGACAGCAGGCAAAATCAGCTTGTGAGCTGCAGTGATTGACATATGTCCACCCCGGCATAGATGCATGGATAATAGCTGAAGGCTATTTACATTGAGATTTTTTTTGTAGCCTTTGAAACCCATTGGTTTCTTTAACTTGGACTGCGAGACCTACCACAAATTTGAAGGTATTCTCCTGTGCTCCAGCCCTACAGAGACAAGCACTGCGACCTGAGTGAACAGGGGATGTTCGTGATCCTCCACAGAAAGTGGGAAAGGATCAGCACGATTCATTTTTATTCCAGTTATAAAAGATACTTTTCTGTATGAGCAGATAAGATATTTTGTCAGGAAACGGTTCTCAGCAGAGACAAGTCTGCCAGGTTCAGAGAGTGGGTTGGATGCCTACTTGCTCTTGATGCCCTAAAGAAATGAGAGGGCTGTATCCCACCTGCTGTTGTCAGGGCTTGCAGCTCAAGAACCATGACAAATGGTGCACAAGGCAAAAATACCAAAATGAAGGAGGGGAGTGAAAATGATCTACAGTAACTGAGAAAAGAAAAAGGTTAATATTCCTTGGCAGTTGTTACCTAACTATTTTTTCTTTTTAGTGTTTAAATTTAACAGTAATGCCCAGGAATATATTGAGCATTTGAGGGAAAGCGCCACAGTTTTTTAAAAAAATGAGAGAGGAGAAACTAAAAGTCCTGGCACTAACAGAATACTAATTTGAGTCTGCAGCAATTAATTAAATTGATCTTAATTAAATTTTTCCTGCTGGATTCATGAAACAATCTGTAATTCTGCCACCTATGCTGTAAAAATGTAACATATTCCTTTTGAATTTGTAAATGTTCCTGTTATTTTTAATCAAAGGTCCACCTGAGCTTAATTGTTCCATAGGTTTGCTGGGTTAAAGCACACAAATTTCAGAGGTTACTTACAGACAAGATGATATGTGATTAGAGTTGCCATCTGTGAGCTTTTCTTCATTACCATCACCTCTCCATGGACTAAATATTGAGAAAATTGTTTAATCCTGAGTCACGGCTGTGAACTCAGGATCGGTCCCAGGCCTGTGTGGTCAGTTCAGCAAAGTGAACGAGGAACAGTTTGTGAGGGATACCGACATAAACTGGCACCCCGTGCCATGGCTGGGTGTCCCCTTCCTGGCCACCTAAAGGGCAGCACCCAGGACTGTGTGGAGAATATGTCCTTGCCCAAAGCTTGTGTGAAATAAAGACAGATTACGTGAAATGTCATCAATAAAACAGGGTTGTTTTGGTTTTGGGTTTTTTTGCAAACAGTAGTGATGCCTCCAGGAAAATATACTTATGTAGAAAGAAAATCCCTTTAAAAAGTCTTAGAGAGAAAATCCTTTCATTCTGACTTCTTTGAGCAGCACAAACCATATTTTTCCTTCCATATCAGGCCAGAGAAAATCCAAGACTCAGGGATGTGATCTATCTTTCTATCTCTCTCTTTCTCTCTCTCTCTTCTTCCTCTCTCTCTTCTTCCTCTCTCTCTTCTTACTCTCTCTCTTCTTCCTCTCTCTTCCTCCTCTCTCTTCTTCCTCTCTTCTTCCTCTCTTCTTCCTCTCTCTTCTTCCTCTCTCTTCTTCCTCTCTCTTCTTCCTCTCTCTTCTTTCTCTCTCTTCTTTCTCTCTTTCTCTCTCTGTTGTAATGGCCAAATTTTACCCAGATAGAGCTGCAAGGCCTTGTGTGGCTCATCTCAGCCAGTGTATGTCCTAATGAAATCATCCCCAGTCCAGTTGGCAAATCCAGCTTCCAAGAGACCCATGAATTGAAATTCACTTATCTCTAATGGTATTTTGAATACCATTGAGTGATTTTTCAGAGTGCTGCTGTACTGGGCACTCTCCAGATATGTCAAATGGTGTCAAGCGGTCCTTCACTGTGGAACCTGAAAGGGATTTTTATGCAAAGACAGAAGATTGCACCTGTAGGTGAATGTTCTGCATTACTTACTCACTTTGCTAGCTTCAATGGGAAACCTTTTTGCAAGGTTCTTCATGGGTCTTTGAGGTACCTTTTATGGAAAACCTGTTTGAATTTCTTCAACAGGCTTGGTATGAAACATATGAGAATTTTTTATACACAATAGTGAATTTCTTTTCTGCTTTGATTTTTTTAATAGGTTTTTTTAAAATATCATTCATAATAGAATACTTCATTTGAAGTGAAAATAAAAAGTATTCAGGTAGTTATTTTTCTCTTAACAGATAGAAATGTAAAGACTATTTGCACATTTTCAGTTAATCATCTCAAGAAAAATATTAAATTGAAATCTTTAATCGCTTTACCATTTTTTAAGGAGGCAGCAAGAGTTTAGCTGACAGCTTTCTAGTAGAAGCAGTAGGAAGGCTAAAAGGCCTGCCTAATGCAAAGGCTGACCATCAAACAGCAGGAAAAGGTACTCCTGATAATTAAGCTTGCCTCTCCAATCAAAGCTTGCTGAAAAGGGACAGAGCTTAATTTTCAAGCAGTGCCTGCCAGGAATCATTTTCCTGGCCTGGCCATAGAGCACTGGCTACAATTGTCTTCTGCTGGCACATCCAGACCTGAGCCTGGCCAGGCTTCTTGGGACTCCACATGGAGGATATGATGAAGTTCCACAGGACTTGATCCTGGTGTCTGTCCCTTTTTCAGCAGGATCAGATCAGCTGTGCCAGCAAGAGCCCGGAGAGCCTTCCACCAGAGCCTCTCCAAACCTGGCTTTCTGGAGGACACAGCAGTGCTGCTGCAGGGGGTCCTACTACTCTCAGGGGTTTTGACATCAGGATTGTGAATGATTAAAAAAGCCATAATCAGCTTTTTACATGATGATTCCGAGTGTTTCAGCAGAGGCATGATTGATCTACCAAAGGATGCTCTGGCAGATATGAGCTCCTGCCAAACATTTGCCTACACAGGACTCTGCCAGGTGAAGCTCCTGCAGCCCATCCTGCTTCCACGGACCATCTAAAGTTCAGATTTGACTCTCATAGGGGTTTTGTGACTGTCTGAAGGCAACTTTCCTTGCTTTTTCCAAACCACCTCTGTTCACTGAGGGTCGTGGGGCTCCTCCAGGTTACTTTGACAACTCATTAAATAGAAAGGAAAAGACAGCAGCCTTGATTCCCAGCCCAGTGAGTTTGTTTTTATCCCATGTTCTGGTATACATACAAAAGTTCTGAATTTTGATCACGGATATTGTCTGCTGCATTCTTAGTGGGAAATTTCACAATGTATCAGCAAATGAAATTCAACTGTTTTGTGTTTATTTATCCTACCTAAGAGCTGAAAATGCTGCAGTAATGAACAATATATCAAAATGTCAAATTTACATTCAAGCTATTTGGAATTCTCAGTTTCCGAAACAATAAGGCAATGGCTTTAAAAAAAGTGATGTCCTACAGACCATCATTGCAGTGCAGCCAAAACTCCTTGGTATTAAAGGCTTCCTTCTCCAGGTCATAAAAGTATTACAGACAATTAATTATGCTGTGATTAGCTGAGACATCTTAACTGTAAATCATTGTTGCTTAAATATGGCTTCAAAGAATTAATTGGCTGCCTGCCAGCTGAGGGAAATGAAATCTAGCACTAGAAATAATACCAAAGGTAAGGCACCTGTGAAAGAGTCTGGGAGCAGTGCAGGGGTGCACACTTTGTATTTACATTGGATACCTACCAGCCAAACTCCTCACGACTTCCTACAGTCCCTTGTGGCGGATGGCAGTGAGGAAAAAGTCCATCTGACTTTTCTTCCTGGTGCTTGTCTCCATAACACCACTGCAAAGCACTGTGGACTTCGTGCTGAGGGACAGCCAGAGCCAGCAAGCAGGGCCTCTGTCCCAAATGGAACGTGCGTTTGGGGCTATCTTGAGGTGTAAGGAAGGCTCAGGATGCAGCTACAGCTTTTCTCCAGCCTAGCTCACAGCCTGTGTCTGCATCCAAACACAGGATTTGAGTGAATTCAGGGAAATCCAGAGTCACAAGTGAAGATATGACCACAGTTTCTGGATCCATCCAGAGAAATAAGGAAGGTTCCTAAAGACAGCACCCTACTATGCCCACCCGACTGATATCAGTAAATCAACACCATGAGACAAACTTTAAACAACCTGACTTTAGAACTCACAATCCAGATTTCAGCCCTCTGTGAGATGTTCACAGATATAATCTTTCAGATATGAGAAAAATAGAGATTGCTGCAAATCTGATACCTAAAATGAAATACATTTAGTAGTCTTTGTAACTTATCAAACATGGAAATGTATCCACACTGTAGTACAAACATGGCCAGCTTCTGACAATAATCCTATTGAAGTAAAAACTCTGCTCATGCTGCTATCTTTCACATCATGCTGAAATTTCATTTAGAAAGATTAAAAATGAAATAAATGTCATTTACTCTTTTATTTTTTCTCACATCTCTTCCATGTGTTTAGGGAAGACACTGCCTCTCTTTAAAGGTCACTGAAGGTGTCTGGGGTCTGTTTTCTATGAAATCCAATTTTCTATACTCTCTAGCTAGCTATTCCTTAAAGACTTTAATATGTCCATAATATCTATTGCAGAGAAACCCCTTCCAACATCTTAAGAAATCCAGATGGACTGTGCTGCTGGGAAACAACCCAGATTCCCTTCCCAAAGCAGAGCTTTCTTTCAAGCTAGTGAATTAAGACCATGGAGCTTTACTCCAGACCGAAACAGCTGGCCAGGATAAAGGTGGACAGGATCCAGGCACGTCTATAAAAGAGTCACTCTGTGTGTCTACCCCAAAGGAGTGAGTTGTTGCCTCCAGCCTGAAGTCATGGCCAAACTGAGATCAGCAGAAGACAGTGCTCAGTCTCACTTCCTTGATTTCACACAACGCAACAGAACCTGGCAGAAATTTTAAAGGAAATGACCTTTGTAAATATCTTGTAGGGGCTGCATAATTATGACCTCAGGTATCCTAGGAAGCATCAATAGGCATGGAATTTTTTTAGTATCACCTCACTGTCTCTGCTACCAGTTCAAGGGATGAGATTCACAAAGCAGACATCTCCAAGCCACTCTTAATATTGCTGTCAGTCAGTGGAGTGAAAAAACTCTTCTAAGATGAGATTCATCCAAGTTGTAAGAAGGGTGCTCTAGTTTTTCCTTCAGTAATTAGCATGGAAGCCTAAGGTGACTACTTCAATTGTAGTCATCCAGAACTGCATGGGATAAATTCCAAACACAATGAATAAGCTCCTCAAGAGTAATAATCTTATTTATGCTACAAAGTATTCTGTGCTTCCTCAGGGTGCAGGAAGATTTTAGCTGATGTAAGCATGCTACCGAAATGAATAGTCTTATCCTTGGCTGTGCAGTGTCTCCCAATCTTTTCTGCTGGGGAAAAAGGTTGATGCGGCCATGTTCTAAATTGCACAAACTGCCGTGGCTGAAAACAAATGAATTTCGAAGCTTCATATGCTGGTAAATCTACCATATCTTTAGTCACCTTGTTCAGTGATTCCTTTCTTTATTACAAGATGGGTCATGCTTTGTGTTGAAATCCTCGTCGCTAATTTGTAATCAGCCTTTGCTTCTAGATTTTGCAGAATATATTGTCAGCAGTTTCTCTGCATGCTTTCAAAAATCAGAGTCAACAATGTCAAGGTGCGGCCCTGTCTTTAAAAGAACTGAAAGACAGTAGTCAGTACCACTCCATCTGATGCTCTGTAAAGGGTCTACTCTGATTTCTGATCAAACAAAAAATTTCCTTAGATCTGGAGATCTAAAAGGATCAGTCCATAAAATATTTCATTTCACATCATGTGATAAGTAGCTTCCACTCCATAAATTCTTTTCCAGCTGGTGCTGGAGACAGGTTCTGTGTGGGTTTTTTCAAAAGCAAATCATCATAGTCTCAGTCTTTCTCAGTAATTGCAATTATTCACCACGTATTGTGACTTGCAAATGAGGCTTGTGAAGACCATTCAGAAACAAGCCTTCCACAAATACACAGATTAAGAAGATTATTGAAATGTATCTTGCTTTAGAAAATATTGTGTCTCTTTCAGCACGAGTTTTGTAGCAGTATGAATCTTGATCAGTGATCCCTGTCTGCCACATGAAGACAAAAGGAGTGTTGTGCCATACACAGTGGGGCTGCAGGGGCTGCATAGGCTTGGACTCAGGCCATGGGATGTGTCTTACCCAAAACACAAAGGCAGTATCTCCTGCTCTTCTGGCACTGCAGGGCCTTAGAGCCTGGGCACTTGGTGCTGATATCCAGGGGAAGCCATGAATTATCACAGCTTGGTGGAAGCTTGTTTTAAACAGGAGCATTTCACTTGACTGAAAAGGTTGAAAGTTTCACTTGACTGGGAACCAAGTCAAGGTGGCAGTGGAATGCAGGGCTGTGGCTGCTCCTTCCACAGCCTTGTGGGGGGATCCTGAGCCCTCCAGTGAATCTGGGAGATACATCTTAAAGTTGCCTGTTCTCTTTTCCAGCCACTTTCCTCCTTAGCACATTGTCTGGAGGGTTATTCCCTGTCTATTTTGGGAAGTGCTTGGAGTCCCAGGAATGCAGAGAGCTGAGAAGGGAAAAAGTACAGTTCAAAACTGAAATGGTTAAAAGTGATCTTCAAATGTCAGGCTGCCTCAGGGAAACAAGAGCTCACCTCAGCTCCATTTAGAGGGATGTTGGGTAGAAGGAATTTTATTCTTTCAAATGTATGTGCATTTATAATGCATAAAAATGTAGTTAAATGCAGGCCTCTGTGTGACTGAAGAGTGAATATTAAACATAAACGGGTTGCTTCACATCTGGAAGGAAAGCAAATCAGCATTGCTTCTCCACAGGGTGAAACTGAAATGTGAGCCTTGCAATCTTATTACTAGGCCAGGGAGAAATGAAATAGAGAGTTGAGAATCAATATGAGGTAAAATATGCCATTAAACTATCAGATGAAATCAGGACAAAAAAGGAGAAATGCAGGTGCAGGAGTAGAAAGAAGAACAAATTCTGTCTTTTGGACAGATCGAGGGAGTTTTGTGAGATGGCCTAATACATATTTTTAGGAGCTGCTCTGTCTAAATGAGTAAAACAGTAATTTGGGAGGAGGTTTCTATGATCTTCAACAACTTTTACCTTTTTTTCCTCTGTTTTCTCTGACAGTTTTTTTGTGTGCTTTGTCACTTAAAATGCAGAATATAGTCTCTTCTGTGAACTCATCTGGTAGAACCATAATCAAACATAGAATATCAAGTTAGTCAGGAAAATATAACTTCCTTAAGTGAAGAACTTTATGGTTTCTCAGCCAGATAGGAAAAGCCTGTGAATAGATG
Source organism: Callaeas wilsoni (assembly GCA_013398955.1). Classification (NCBI taxonomy): domain Eukaryota; kingdom Metazoa; phylum Chordata; class Aves; order Passeriformes; family Callaeidae; genus Callaeas; species Callaeas wilsoni. The sequence continues at coordinate 37,091 of VWPU01017572.1, forward strand.
CACTTATTACAACCACATCTTGCATGATCCTTTTCCAGCTTTTGCCTTTCCCAAAAACCTGCGTGGGAACACTCAGTAGATAGCATGAATATGTTCACTGAATAGTTCACCGTGAGCAGGGAGTGAGTAGGTCACAAGTAGAGACACAAAGTCAGCTTTTGTTAGCTGATGATTAATTCTGCTTTCAATGAAAGGAATAATATAATTGGTTGAATCTATTTAATATTTTGTATGATTAATATTTTCCTCCTTCAGTTTGTGAAGCTTTCCCCTTATATAATACAGAGTTTTCAAATGCTGACTGCTCCCTCAACATAATCATTTATTTAAGAATTTTTTCTTTGTAATGCACTCCTGACAATGCATATGCAATATCCCTGCCTAGAAATGTGAAGAAAGTTTATTTAGAAAAGAAAATCTAACATCTACCTTTTAAAATCAGAAGACAGAAGCATCAAAATAAATGCAGAACCTGCCTCTGAAACTGTCCCCGTGTGCTTAACTCTCCATTTGCTGATCCTTATTCATTGTCATGAGGTGCTAATCTCGGATTCCTCATCATTTCTTTCTGGTTTCAGATGGTTACAGCAAAGAACCAAAACAAGTTTTCTGTCATCCATCCCCCCAGCTGAAGAGAAAAGTAGAAGATTGAAATAAGCATCTTGACCACAAGTGATCGTCAGCAGTCACAGGAGCTCCACAAATAACAGGTAAATCTGGGATGGCTGTGCTTTGCCTGCAGGAGGTGGTTTACACATCTGAAAGTAGAGTAGGATTAGAAAGAACCGCACTATGTGATGACAAGCAGCAGGAATATGAATCTTTATATCTAGAGGCTGACATTAACTTCCATATGCTCCTCAGAGGAAGCTTATAAGTGAATAATCTGCTGAATAGGATTGGACTAATTAAAGTGAATTATTTGAAAGAAAGACAAAGTGGAGTTTATCAAGGAATTCACTCAGAGCACATACTGCTTCCAGCCTTGTTTTAATTTACCTAACACTGTTGCAGTCTACATGAAACTCTTCTAGGATTCGAGAGTGCCATTGTCACATTGAATTTTTCCTGAAGAATATGGGGAGTATTTTGGGGAGAAAATAAGCAGGATTGGGCTGCTGAAGTGTTGTGCTGGTTTTTTTTCTTTGAAACATCTCAGGTCTTACTTGAAGCTTCAGTCCTGGAAAGATTGCTCTTCTCAAAAATTTGTTTTGCTTGGTTCTCTATCACACTGCAATAATCTTTCACCTCAGTCAAGGAAACAATAGCACATCTGTGCTTTATCATGAAGCTTTTGTTAACGGAAATTTAATGAGCCAGAAGACATGAGTCACAGTTCTGGTGGGGGCTCTGGGAAATCTGTCCCGCTAACCAGTACTTGGTTGTACCAGTAGATTAAACATGGCTAAGGAACATTCCCAGGCCTGGTGTTGACACAGGTGATCTGTAACTCTCCAAAATTATTTTAAATTTCTGAGGAGATGATCAGAGACTGTTGCAATAGTCAATTTTGGATATAGCCATCCTATTTCTTCAGGGTAAAAGAGCTTAGTATTTTTGTCATAAATGTTTTTTGATGCTGTCTGGCTTCAGTTCCACATAAGAGGTATGTTAATTTAATATTATAGGTAGTGCACCAATGTCCAAACTGTTGATTTTTCATGCTATGAATAAGGCTGCAGACCATCTGCTTTATTTCATTCATCTTGTTACCTAGCATGTTAGCACTTTCTGCCACACAGTTCCTCCTCTTCTTCATGCATCTAATTTGCTAGTGTGAACCCCACTTTGCGATTAGGCTTTCATTTGTGGTAGTCAAGAAAACACCCAAAATGTGAGAGTTCTCCATCTGTTATAGTAGCAAAGTTTAAATTCAGCCCCAGTGCAGTGTGAAATATTCAGCCATGCTGTATCCAAGCTGCTGACTGGATTCACTGAAATCAGTGCAGAGACTCTGGGCTCTTTCTGATTGATGGGAGAAGTTATTTATATTCTATATTCAGATATATAATTGGATCTATAGTTATGAGTGCATTATGATTTTTTTGTCACTGAGCACTTCTGGTGAAAAGTTACCTCTCGTATGAGCAGATTTTTGAATGTTTTTCAGTCACCTTTCTCTTTTTTGTAGTTGAACAATTTAAATTTCCTCCTTTTGCCAGGAGTGGGCTGTTTCTTGGGCACTGGTCATAATTTCTGGGTCAGCTAATAAACCCTCTTTTTATTTCCTACTTAAATGCTGTGTATTAGAGAACTGTTGAGTTGGAAAATGTTAGCTTCATTTAGCTATTGTTGAGTTTTGCTGAGAAAGGGGATGGCTAGTTCATATACTGTGTCCATTTTCAGAGGTAAAATGTATTTAATTGGGCTATTTTTGCTGCAAGTTCACAAAGTTTCTACAGCATGGACTCCAATTAAGCAACTGAATGTGATAGGAAGCAATTGAGACTGACCCAGCTGTCTTGTAGCACCACAGCGTGTTGTTGTGGATGGCAAGAGGCGCAAAGTTCCCCATGAAGTGCATTCACAGCACATAAAATAGGAGATGCTGGGATCTCTCCAGAAGTTCCTTAAGAGACTAGGTTAGAGAATATAGCTAACTAATTCAAGAAAACAATGTGAATACCTTCCATTACTAACAGCAGTTCTTGTGAGAGGTAATGTGCCAGGAATAAGTAAACTCTGGTGCCTCACAGGATCAGAGCCAGGGCTGTGGTTCTCCTCACCTAACTCCAGCTGGTTACAGTGGGAACGGCTCTACCCGTGCTACTTATTACACCTGCTTCACAGTCAGTGCTGAGAAATAAATACACAACCTATTTATCTTCTTCTAAATGCCTATCTTATGTTGAGGTAAATTGCACACAGCTCCTCCCTGCTCATGCTGAGAGGGCTCAAGGCGATTAGTTCAGATTCAGGAATCCAGTTTGTAGATATTTATTTTCAAACAGGTAAAGTCTATGCTATGGCTCTCAGGTTGATGATCCAGAATAAGTGACTGACCTTAGCTCCCCTATTTCTCACGCCATCTCTGGGCTTTCACATAGTAATAAAGAGAAATCTCCAGCTTTCTTGAGTCAAACTGAAAAAAGAAAAAGGAGTTTCCAGAAAGGTTGTTTATGTATAAATTTATAAGGCAAGTTGAAGGAGAGAAGTTACTATTCATTTCCCCACCTAAAAGCCCTGCAATACAACAACAGGCAGTCCTGCAGGTTGCAGTTGTGATCGGTTCTGTTTGGGGCTCAGTTATATTGATGAATTCAGTAAACAAAAAATAATTGTTTATGCATAGCTGCTGCTGGCTTCTAGTGTGTGTGCCTTGGCATTCCTAAGGTGCTTTGGGATGTTTCTGTGGGTGTAAACTGTGGGCAAGGAGGATTTATTTCTGGTATTGACAAGAGGTGGGTTGTGAGGTCTGGCTCTCCCATCATCGTGGTAACCAGTTAACTCTGCCGTAGCACATACGCTCCCAGCGAGCCTGTGAAGTCAGGAAGAGCTCCTTTAGTCTAATAAATTGGTTATCCAACCAAACTGAGGCATCTGAAAAGAGATGTCATCAATAGATTAGGGGAGATGCACACTGTAGACGTCAGTTTCCCTACGCCAAGAGAATGGACTCTCTTAACTTCGGAACACTGACGTCTCCCTGTGTCTCTAGATCTCATACATATCTCTTGGAGTCCGAAAAACCCATTTGCCACAGGACCACCCTTATCTCAGTAACTTTTCCTTCTTTCCCTGACAAGAGCCTACTGAAGCTTTGCTTACTTGCTCTTAGACCATCCTTGGTTGAGAGCAAAATTGTTCATTTCTGTATTCCCAACATTGGCTCTTGAGCAAGATTTGGAAGGTCAGCGATGCTTTGTACTTGCTGCAGAGGGCCAGGCTGGGCTCTGGGATGCAGGGGTGGAGCTGTGGTTACTAATGCAGGCTGGAACTAGTTTGTCCAGTCTCCAGCTTTCGGCTACTAAGCAACTCTTCCAGTAGCCAAAAAGCTTTGCAAAAGGGGTTCACGTTTTCCTTCAATTAACTATCTGTTTCAATTATTTGAGCTTGCTAGCAGCTAAAGATTTATTGCTGAGAGATCTGAGCACCTCAGCTTCTTCACAGAGGAGAGCTTTAACTTTCTTCTGCCCCTGCAGCTTTCTTTTCCCCCGGGCAGGGAGAATTCCGAATCCAATCTGCTTTCAACAGGAATTGCAAGGCCTGCAGGTTTGATTGGAGCAGCAATTTCCTGAAGCTGTCTTCAACAGTATAACATCTTGTCCCATGCTTAGAGCTGCTAAAGGAATCTCTATAATTTTCTGGATGCAGCAGCTTCTGCACCATCCTTAGAATTGCCAGGTGAGATCCCATCACCAGTATATCTTACCCAGCACATTTTTGGGGTCTTTTTTTTCTTTACTAAAACCAGCAATACTGGAGCTGTAGAAAGGTATAAATCTCAGATAATACATGGTTTCATTGCACATTGCTGAATTCCTGTTATATCTCCTGATATCATCTTTACTTAGCACATCCAGCTGTCTCTCCGAATATCATTCTTAGCACTGCAGTATTTACTTCAATACCTCTAAAAACCACTTGTGGGCTTTGTGAAATATTTCAGCAGGAGACAATCTCTCTTGCAAGACCTAATACCAAAGATGGAAAGCATTTCTAGGCTGTTTCTCCTTGAATATGCTGCAGCACCAGGATCCTGATGAGTGATTATTGGAGATTTCTAGAAGAGCTAGTGGAGTACATCTCTTTTACCAGAATTGTGCAGTAGGCTGTGAGCAGAGAGCTTTGACCTGCAGTCCTTCAAAACCCAGACTCCCCAAGGGTGCCCCCATTTCCCCCTGTACTCTGTGTCACACTGCCCAGGTACAGCTGTGGAGGGAGAGCAAAAGGGACAGCTTGGCTTTTGTACAGGAATGTGCAAATAGCCAAAGATGTACACAGGGGCAAGGAAATACTTATTCCACAAGAAGTCTTCTAATTTCTCAAAACATAAAGATCCCCTTGTGATAGGAAGCAAAACACAAATGATGATGATGAGAGATGCCAAGAGAAAGGTACAAAGAGAGATTACTGTCCTTAACTTCTGTCCATCTTCAAGAAGAGGTGAATTGTCTGCCATCCCATATGTCCTCCAGTCTCACTTTCAATTTGATTACTTCCTTGAAGGCAGATCACTTTCCTCTTTTATTTTCACCTGTATAAATAAGACTTCAATCATGAAATTGAATTAAAAAAATATTTTTAAAGATTTTTTTCTTGTGTGGAAAAAGATTTAACAGTTGTCTATGTAAGCTGGAAAGGTAGAAAAGCCCAGTTCACAGATCCCTCTCTAAAAGTCACTTTCCTGGAGAAGACTTTAACGAAGGGTGTCCTTTCTTCCTTTCTTCCAATCCCTCCCCCAGTACACATCTGTTAAATACTGCAGCACAAAAACTGAAAGCTCACTGATGGGGGCTGAAGGAATTAGAAAACCATTAAATCATTACAGTAATGGGTGCAGTGAGTGTGTTCTCGGGAAAACAAATACACTACAAGAGGCAGAGAAACAGAAAAATGATTGGATGAAGCCAATTTAAAGTGAGAAATGCACCTTCATGACAGGAGAAACAGAAAATGCTGGAAATAACAAGCCGTTGGGGAATGTGTGGCTCCAGGAAATAAAGAGATTTTTCTCTCTAGACATCTGACTGTGCTCTTACAAAATTGTGTAAGTGTGCTGGTGTCAACAGAGAGACCAGATTAATTGTGAGCAGAATTGGGAACTACTGTGTAAATAAGGATAGCTGCACTGGAGTCATGAACTTCAGCAAGAACCTGTTGTTCAATAACTGATTTAGTTTCCGAAGTCATTACTTTGCTATTGGTAGAGTTCCCTGTAGAAGGATTAGATCAAGTCATTCAAATTCCTGGTGGGCATCTATCTACATCTGAAATCCTGCCACCTTTCCTGTTTGTCAATACACCAGCTAATCCATTAAAGATAACAGGGAAATCAGACTGCAGGAATCAAATTCCTCTTTGATATAGCTCTAAGCTAAAAACTGCCGCTACCAATGCATGAACTGTAGTTTTCACACAACGCTGGCTAACCTGGATAAAAAAAGGTTTCAGTTTCCAGACTTATTCCTCTAGCACTATTCACTAACAGAACATTTCTTTTTAATTTTAATTTTAATCCATTTTCCTCACATCTAGCCAGAATTTCTTTCTGTCTAAATCCAATAATTATGATAATTTCATAATCCATAAGCAGCCATACAATATTTATGCTGTGTGGCAATAGACAAGAGTGATCACAGCTGTCTGAACAAGACAGAGCACGTAACCACCAGGCAAAAGCTTAAGGTGTGACAGTTCTCACTGAAGTTTTCTACCTTCAGAAACAGCTCAGGAACACTCACAACTTCAGCCCTCCCACAGCTGCCAGTGGTGCCTTACTGTCTATTCTTGAAGGTGAGAAAACCAGAATTAATCCTGTTGGTGACATCAAGAGAAGTAGCCCTGCTCTGTGGTCTCGCTGCTTGTCTGCACAGGTTTTGATGCTCACCAGACCTTTGGTGAATTGGTTCTGCTCAATAGATAATCAGAACAGCACACCGAGCAAAAAGTAAAGTGCTTTTTGCCGGCTTTGAGAGTTGAACCAGTTCACCAGTGGTCACACACAGGAACTGGCATGGGGAAAGGGAAAGAAACAGGAGAAGGAAGAAGGAGACCACCCTGTTCCCCAGCAGCAAACCCTCACTTTGAAGCAGCCCATCGTGTTTAGCACAGTAGTTCCTATGACTCAAAAGGGAGCCCCAAGCATTTCGAGTGACTCCAGAGGGAGATGGGCTCATGCATCAGAGAGCAATAGAGTGTGATGTGAAGTCACAATGAGATTTACCTCTACTCCAGTCCTAATAAATGCTCTTTTCATTTTCCCTCAATGACTTTTGCTTCTGAGAAGAGCAGATCCTCCAGGACCATGTGCACAACTCAGAAAATAACTAGATACCAGCCTAACTAAATGCCCATCACCCTCCCCCCCATAGCTCACCTCAGACAAACAACCAGTTAACTGGCGCTGACTGCTGTTAACTAATTAACATTGGCTCATAAGAACTCATCTGATTACAACCTTCATTACAGTTGGAAGAAAATTAGTTTTGCTTCCTTAATAATATATAGGTTAATGTATTCATACCCAAAATCAATACAATTTTTTTTTTCTCCCACTGTTAGTCTTGAAAGGAGTAATGGTTATTTTTCTAATCTATTAATAACTGTATAGTAATTATATTTTTTTATCTCTTCTTTCTCTGGAGCCTTGTTAGGTTATAAATTAATCATTAATTGATTTTAAAATGCAAGGGTTTGGAGTTTTAATTTTTAAAAAATTTGAATTCTAATGCTTCAGAGCCTGCCTCAAGCAGAGAGGAACCTCTATACTGATTTTTTTAAAAAATCTCATTGTCCATTTTACTGTTTTTCAGAATGTGCACAAGTTTTCTAATAGACTGTGAGTCACTGGAATAGTCAGCAAAAGCTCATGCGTGTTTTCAACTCTCATTGTTAGAAGAAGTATCCCAATTTTTCTATCTGCCCATTAGCTGTGAAATACTCTTGTGCGCAGACCCAGTGGAAGTGCCCCAGATCTCTCTTACAAGGAAGGAGGGAAGGAGAAAGGCAGGAGAACGAGGGACAAAGCTGTGCAGAAGCACAGGCACACACAGGCACACACACCTCTGCTCTCACACGAGTCTGGCAGCCAGGCCTGCACAATGACAGCTCCAGCACGGTGCTAATCCAGTTAGCAGGGATTGCATGAGACATTTAAATACTGATAAGAGAAATACCCCAGCTTCCTTTTGCTACTTAAGTCAGCAGATACCAAACACCTTGCTAGGCAAGTGATTACTAATAAGTAA
>VWPU01017572.1:46930-362163 GCA_013398955.1 Callaeas wilsoni
CTCCTCTCCTCTCCTCTCCTCTCCTCTCCTCTCCTCTCCTCTCCTCCTTTCTTTTATGTTTCAGCAGGGATAAGCAGAGGATTCTTCAAACTGACTCTCTCTTGATTTCCTTTTTCAGCCCACTTTCTATCAAAAATGTGTATTCCACCCAGGTTTGGACAGCTGCAGGCAGGGAAGGCACTGCTTTCTGTTCATGAGCAGAAGGAGCTATCCCATGGGAGATGCTCTCTGCCTGTTGCCAAATCAGGGCTGCCAGTGAGCTGAGGGAAGGGCAAAAACATAGAAAAAGCATGACAGAGTCCAGGAATCAGACTGGGGAACAAGGTGCTTGACTAATTGCATCACAAGCCATTGTTGAGCTTTATCCCTAGCTAGGAGCAAGGCCCTTGATAGGAAATGAGCTCTTTGACTTTGAAAAGCCCAAGCACCTAAGCAGGCTGCATCAGCCAGGTGTAACTAGCCAGCCTGCTGTCTGAAGTAGTCTGAAGCAAAACCTCTGGGAGACTTGCACGTTTAAGAAGAGAAAATAGAAGTACTGACAAGCCAAAAGCATATCTGCTCACTTTGGAGACAAGACGAATTTATTAAAGGAATATGACTCTGCTTGTGTCCATATGCACTGACAGGTTTAGGCTCCCAGGGCTGGTCCATCAGAAGTTTGTGGCTGATGTTAAATGACCATCAACACCATGTCTGATGTGGCACAGTGCCAGCCTGTTCTGGGATGCACCACTGCAGAGTCAAGGAAAGAGGCTTGCAAGGAAAGGGACCTTGCAACTACCGTGGAAAACCAGGATCCTGCTGACTCAATAACTCAGCATGGAAGCAGTCCAGTCTTCATGCCACACTGGAAAAACAACAGCTTTTAGGTTGAAACTCCATTCTGTCCTCTCAGGGGCTGTGTCTCAACACACACACGCAGACACAACACACAGACTTTCTAAGTGAGTCAGGTCCTTGGGAGATGCAGCCCGGAACCGCTGCCCTGACAGCCCTGCAGCAGCAGTGGCTTCCTCCTGCCCCCATTTGTGGGCTCTCTGGGGTCTCTGCTGAGCTGTCCCCAAGCAGATCTAATGCCAGCTCCAGTGGGGGCCCAAATCCCATTTGCTGGGTACGCCTGGCCCGTGCGGCAGAGTTAACACATTCTCCGGCTGGGCAATGCTGTGTTCAGGGCCACGCATAAACACTTTACTGCTGGCCATTAAATTTTATTGCTCTCTCTAATATGCTTTGAGATAACTAAACTGATGCCTGAAAGAGGCATTTAAACTGTTTTAACAGTATCTACTTCACATAATCTGCTTTACAGCAATGTCTTATGGTTTTACTCATTTAAAATGTGTTTGTTGTTGTTTTTTAATCAAGGGATTTGCACTATGACCTTTGAGCAACAGCAGTCCCTGCTAGAAAACAGCTGGCAATGCGGTGCGCGATACAATCTATGGAGATTAAATTCATTTCATTCCCTCTTAAGGCAGAAAACTGGGAGGCTGGTGGATCCACTGGGATTTCGGTGGATTGAATTCTTTTTTATTTTGAAAAGAGAGCTGAGACTATATGAGCTAAAAAATAATAGACATATTTTTGCTCTGTGGCTTTATCCCCACCCTGAATTACTTGGCTGGCCTGGATAAGAGAAGACACATCTGTATCTTTTTCAGACTAAGGTCTAGGACCAACAACAAGTTTCTAGCCCTGGAAATACTGAGATACATCTAGATAACCATGTGCAAACCACTTGAAAGATAAATCCAACACTTTGACTCTTCCTGGCTTAGCAAGGAGATGGAATCAATTTTTGGTTTAGGTACCTAAAATGAGACTTTGTCTTTAGTCAGAAAATAGGTGTTTGATATTTCTGTTCATTTGCAAGAGCAGACAGAAAGTGTCACCATCCGAGTGCCGTAGGTCACTCCAGGGTGTAGGTGAGCCCCAGGGCTAGCCCAGAGCCAGCCTGAGCTGGGCAGATCTGTTCTGATGGACAGCTTGGTGGGACACTTCACCTGAGTGAGCACACAGCAACAGCCTCACCAAAAGCTGTTGCATTTCACAACAAATACAATCCCATAATTACAATTATCTTCATCCCAGCTGCAGGTGAGGGCACAAAGCCACCCTCAATTGCTCAGCTGGCTCAGCTGCCCACTGAGCCCGGCAGTGACACACACAAACATGTGTCAGAGGCACCTGCTCTACAGAGAGTGGAGCAAAAGACCAGAGTGGCAATTTGGGAACCTAAAAACTTATCTCTGCACAGACCTTTCAGTTAATTAAGCTACCTTAATTTATACATCACTAGGCTGTCTCTGAACAAATTAGGCAATGCTTTCTCTCCAACATAATGCAGGTCGCCATCATCAGTGAAGGCATAGCAACAGGCTGCATTAGAAAATTCCTGGTATCTCCAGAGCTTCAGGACTGTTTCTGCAGGTTATGTTCACGCCTGAAGCTTTCTTGCATGCTCCACCTTACAGAAACACGGCATGTCCGGTATGAAAGCATTTGCTCTTTTCTCTCCTCAAAAAGCCCTTTTTGCCATGATGAGAAGCACCCTGATGCTTTGCTTTACAGGAGAGCTCAGAGCTGCCTGGAGAGATTTCTGTTGAGTCTTCAATGCAAACTAAACCCGACCCTCCAGTGGCAGCCTCCTGCCTGAACTCTGACCTCACCTTCAAAGCACAGGGCAGACCTGAGCTGCCAGCTGATGTGGGGAAACTCTCCTGGGCTTTTCTTGGGGTGCATATTTTGCAGGTGGTTTTTCACCCTCTGGAAAATTTCTATAGAACCCATGAAACCTCAGGAAATAAAATAACAGCAGGTTTCCTGCTTGCCAAGATGAGAAGCATGTTTGGGATGATAAGGATGCCCGCAAGATGGAGACTATGGTGGCTGCACTGTGGGGGTTGCAGTTGGGAGTGGCCTTTCCATTTTGGGGGTCAGTGTGCTAAATTAAAAACCTATGAGAAAACATTTAATTTAGGTTAATGGCATGTCAAATATTAAATGGATTAAGGCTTTTTTTTTTTTTTTTTTAAGAGGAATTAGCCTTACTAATCTCCCAGGTCAGATTCTTAGGTGGTGTAAATCAGTGTTATACACCAAGGCTCAGGAGAGGCTGTACAGTTGTTCACTAGATGGAGTCTGTGCTATTGTACTTTTTCATGTACATATCTATGAACTGTGCACTTGGATTAAATTTTTCTGTCTCCGCCCCCCATTTGGAGGATTAAAAATGAAATTATATGGTTTCTTACTTACCCACTTGCTTTCCAGACCATTAACTTCATCATTCTTCTTTTCAGGTCCTACAAAAGGATGGAAAACTTCCCTTATGCATAGGGAATTTGGGGAATGATACCATGATATCTGGGGAAAGGGATGCTGGGAGAGTATTATTTGCAATCACAACTTTCAGGGCCATGCGTTAATATAAAATGAGGAGGAAAATGTCTTTCAGCAGAGCTGTTTGAGAGTTCACATTTGAAATATTTGGTGGATGGTTAGTTTCCACAGCATGAAAAATATGCAATGGGAAAATGTTCCTACTGCTTAAAATCTAAATCATATTTTTTTCATCACAGAAATACTTTGTTCCATCTCAGAAAGCAAAAAGCACTGCCCTTATGCTCAGGGGAGGCACATTTTAAATTTTAAATTTTGGGGAAGGAAAGTCGTCACTGCAATAAAAGAGAGTAAATGTTTAAAATGATCTTTAAATCACTGCCCCTTCACACCACACCACCAGGCAGGCTTGTTAGCTCAATGCTGCAGCGTTTCAAAGCCCACTGTTTCGCATCCAAGACACAGCAATATGGTAACTATTGTCTTGCTTTGGGCTGAATAATTTTTATTGAAAGAATATGATGTCTTTAAGGATCTTTTTGCTGAAGGTGTTTCCACATCCCAAAAATTACCATCACACGCAGATGTTGATTCTCCTCGTGGGTAGCCTCAACAGAGAGGGCAAGGACTGAATGGGCCAAGATGACTGAAAAAGCCTGAAAATTAAAGGTAGTAGGAACACTTGGTTGTAATGAAGGTTCTTCCAGGTCAATTCCAGTGCTAAAAGACTGAGGTTGATTTAGCCTGTTGTCCTTTAAATTCTTTGTTATTTGTTCGTCAAAGCCAAGTTCACTGGGCGTATTGACAACCCTATAAACTGCTGGAGAAAGAAAGAAAAGCTTCTTAGAAGCCATTCTACTGTGTTCATGTTACTAATGATTATTGGAATCCCCTTCTGTCCCTCTACTTTGGCCACTATTGCAGCAAAAGATCTCTTGCTCGTATGTCAGATCAGCTTCGTATGGTAACGTAAAGAGCAGAAAAGGCACACTTTTCCACTTTAATTTAATTGGCCACCATTTGCATTTACAGGACAAGTGGTTTCCAACATTAAAGGTGATCTGTCATATCAATTCCTGATTCGTGCTGTGGGTGCAAAATAAAGAAATAAAGCTACTGTTTCTCTCAGTACCAAACTAAATATTGAAAAGCAGTGGCGAAACCTTTTTTTCTTCTATGCTTTTTTCTCATCATTAGCTTTCACCACCTGGTTCAGTTTGTCTGGTCTCTCTAGTCTGAGTGTACACCTCTGCTATAATTGTCCACTCTTCCCTCCTCCACACACTATACAGGAGTGGAATTTTTCAGTTCATCAATACTAAAAACAACCTGAAAGACTAATCTTAGGTTTAAGACTGTCTATTAACTAAATTATAAGGGTTGTCTTTCAAGATAAATCTTTTTTGCCTAACTCCCAATCAGTTCTGAAAATGCCTTCCACCCAGAGCTTGCCATGAGATAAATTGTAAATGTGTGCCAGCAATCAGACTGAGAATCAGTCTTTAATACTGATTATCATTCTGCAGAGAGTGAAACATTACATACAGCTTGGCTGCCTTAGAATATGCAAATTCCCTGCTGCAAGGAATGATGTTAATTTAACTAAACCCACCTGAACACATGCTTATCTTGTTTTCCATTTTTATTCTCAAAAAAAATAAAAAGAACCTACAAAAAAAAATAAAGTCAGCCTTAAAACTTGGTGTGCTCCTCCTGAAAAGACACAATACTCTCTTACTGAATTGGCATAAACTGAGAGCCACAGAGAAGATCTGGGCAATCCTACCTATAAGATTTGATATGGCTTGGATTGTCCTTCCTAACAGAGTAATAAAATATTGCTAAACAAGGGTTTTATTTTAAAAATTAAACATTTTCCAAAGTTTTCATTACTAATTTTCAACTAAGTCCATTTATACTTTTATTGCATATGTAAATCTGAAACCACAAAATCTTGCGGTTTTTAAAGTAAAATGTTCAAAATTTTGGAAATAAGAAGAATCATTTTGCCTGCTTTGCTATCAACTAATTAGCCTCATTTCCACTGTGCTAATTTAATCCAGCAGGGGATCTAGTCCACTGCCTTAAAAATAGCCAAAAAATTTTTGTTTTGAAGACTTTCCTGTTTTCCAGAAAGGTTCTTCTGCTTGTTAGGCAAAAGAAACCAGGTTCAGGAAGTCTCCTCATATGAAATACTATGGTAGGGACAACATTCAGGGGAAACTGAAAATCACTTGTCTCATTCTTACTGTTCCCTTGATACCTGCTGATGGCCACAGTTGGAGGAAAAACTCTGACAGCTCATGATCTGAACAGGTGTAGATACTCCTGTGTTTTCATCATACATTAATAGAGCTCAGAATTCCTGACAGAAATACAGAAGTGACGTTATTTGGGAGTGATTTCAAGCCACCCTCCACCCAAGAGCTGTGCTGGCAGAGTCCTGTGCAATTCCTGCCCTCTCAGACAGGCTGCCTGGCACAACCAAGGGCTCTGATGTGCCTTGAAGCTTCTGGGGTAAAAGTGCCTTGTGTCCCATCCTCTCTAAAAACCTTATTAGAAAAGCCTTGAGGCCCTCTAAAACTTTTGGATCCAAATGCAACCAAGGAAAACTTCCCCTTATGAGTAAACTGATGATCCTCCAGGTTAAAAATTCCTCTAATGCTTGTAATTCCTTCTGCTCACAACCCTTTTCAGCTTAATTTTTAGACTTCTTGTTCTTTAAAAGATTTACCATATTCTATGGCCCAGAGCAGTGTTTGGGATAGCTCGTGTGCCATGAGGAACCTGTGAAGAGTGAGCTTGCCTCTCTATGCTACAATAAATGGACACAGTCTAAAATTGTATTTCTTTAATGCAGAGCAATAGATAATTCAGTTCTAATTCAGAGAATCATCACTGGGAAAACAAGTTTTAGCTTTTAAAATATCCTTTATGTTTTCTTACCTTTATGTTTTCTTACCTTTATGTTTCTGAATCACAGAGGTAAAGAGACAGAGAATCTTAGTATCTTTAAAACTAATCTGTTAGAAAAAACATTATTTCCCTGGTCTCACTTGACCTCTCATGTTATTATCTATTATTTTCTCACCTTTTCTTGCCTCAACCCTCCAGACCCACAGAAAAGAACAGGGAATGGCGAGACTGCAGCTATTTATAATAATAATCCATTCCCAGGTTCCAGTGCGGCAGTTTTAATCATAAGCTATTGTCAGGCATCAAGATCAAAAAAATTTGAGATTTGATTTGTTTGGGTTATAAAGAAGCTCTGAATGCCAAAGTGTTGTTGCTTAAACTGCAAAGCACAGCCCCCACGTGAAGTAGAGTGAACTGGTATTGCCCTCTCTGATCCGATTTGTAGCCATCACAGCTCTTTAAAGTTATTTGATTTGACATCAATTAGGCAGTTTTCACTAGGGGAAAGTCTCTTTTTGCATTTAGTCCAATATCAATGTCATTTTCCTCCTAAAATATGACAAGGAGCAGACTGCTTCAGCGTGCTTGCAACAGACACGAAGAATAGGATAAGGAGGAGGAGAAAGGCTTCACAAAAAGGAAAAAAAAAGGGAGTAGGAGGACTGAGAAGACATTTCAACCCCATATTCCCATTTTTGAAGACATATATACACAGAAAAACAGGCACAGAGGGGGAGGGAGAGACACAGGAGCCCCCCTGCTCAGCAGGTGTATTTTGTCAGTACCCTGACAAGAACTGCAGTCACCGTGAGGACACAGAGCACTTCAGACCTGTGTATCCTTGGAGGACAGCAAATCCGGTAACAAGAGAAAAGCATTTGTAGAACCTGAATCCCAGCTTTGTTTCGTTTTTCAATATTCTGCCTGGGACTTTGCACAGTGCTCAAGGATATAGGGAGCTAATGTAGCAAACTGCTCGTGAATGTGTTACATGTACAACGCTTCGAACCAACACGCCAAAGTAATATGTTCCCAAGGGAGAAGGGACTAGACCACTGGAAATTTCTAAAAACTAAAGCTGTTCTAAGAAGCAGGAGTCGATGACAACCTGTTTTGCTGAGTGTCATGATGTATCACAACTATTGTATTCCCACTTTTTAGCTGGATGCAGCAGCAAGATGGACACTGCGTATGGTGATGACGGAGGGAGAGTAAAAAAGTGTTCCTCTGTACATGGGGGGCCTGAGGAATTTTGATGGATTAAACGGGCTTGCAAAATTAGGAGCTGAGACAACTGCATTATTAACTGCAGTTATCATTACAACTGATATTAGGAGAACCTGAAGGGAGTGGCAAAAACTAGGCAAAACAAAAGTGTAAATGAATACTTTGTGAAAGCTGATATATTCAGATAATGGTTATACAGGATTTCAGAGTGGTTTTTATTCCTCCCCAAAATTTTCCCAGAGATATGGGGGAAAGCTACCTCTGGGACATCTATCATCATGATTTTTATCTTCATGCCCACACAGCTGCAGTATTTCTGGACTGTACACGCAAGTCCAGGTGGTAATAGTGTTCCACAATTTAGATCCCTCCTCAGGGTACTGAATGATCTAGTTATTGATTGCTTCCTTGCCTCTTTGCTAATAGCTTGTAATGCAAAATACTGGTAAAAGATGGAGGAATATTCTTATACACACTGAACTTCAGGTAAACCCTTTTTTGCAATCTCATAAGAAAACAGACAGATTTGCCACTCTATGACAGTTTTTATTAGAAATGTCACACATAAGCTTAAACTAGGACACCACAGTGGGCCAAGAGGACTGTTGCTGATTTCTGGGAAAAGTGAAGATATCAGTCAGAGGCAAAGGCATTTTCTCAAGCCAGGGTGATGTCAACCTTCAAATGAACTGTTACTTCTGATCTTTAAAGCATGTCTTATTAAACCCACCTTGCTATTTGTGGCAGTTCAAAAATTTCCAGATTACCTAAATATTTCTTCCCTTTTGGGAATTAATATTTTGATGCTGCCAACCACCATGCAAGATTCAGATCTCATCTATAAATTCGTAGTAAAGCAACGTAACAGTTATCTGTCAGGAGAAGGCAATGGCCGAGTTCTGAGTGGTGCAAAAGTTTTTGGACAAGGATTCCACACTACATTTTTGATCATAGCTCTGTCCCTAAGTGACACATGAAGTCATAAGAGTAGTCTCCATTTTATCAACCACAAATAAGCTGCAATGCAAAATGAGATTCCCATAGCTGTGATTCAACAGAAGGACAAAAATATTTGTTCATTTGTCCAGTGGGCACAAGCAGCTTCCCAGCCATGCTGATTGGGGCTGTAGCAACAAGGCTGCTTGTTGGTGATGAAACCATGGTGACATAGAAAGTTTCCTTGAAAATAAGCCTGGATCTTTTGGGGGGATTGACCCACCCCATACACAGGCCAACCTTCTCCTCAGTCAACCAATGTGTTAATATCGTGTGCAAGGTAGTTTGTCAGGAGGCCACATGTCAAATGATAGACAAGTAAAAAATATCCAAGGTAAGGTCTATTTCCACAATCACTTCCTTGGCATGACAGGTGGGGCCTTGAGATGGCAACTGAAGGTTGTAGTGAGGGAGGGAGAAGTTTTGTTTGATTTTCCAGTTGCTTATAACTCTCTCTCACAGGAACTCCTCAGATTCATCCTATTTTCCTTGCTTGTTGCAGCAGGGAATGAAAGGTGTTGAAGAAATGTCCCCCTGTGCTCTGTTCCTCAGCTCTTGCTGATCTCTGAAAACTGCTTTTGCGAGAGCTACCACTTCTGTGCCATGAATCTGGGTCAAGGATGTTTTCCAGTCCAGTAGTTTAGTTCTGAAAGGTCTCCATGCTGAGGACTTGATAGAATAATCCCTCTTTCTAGATTTGGCTTACAACAGATACCTTTTAGTTTCTGAAACTCAGTTGAAGTGGGTCGTGTTTATTTTGGAGAAGAGGCAATAGAGTTGTTAATTTGGGCTTGTAATTATTCACAATTAGCACATTATTCCTTCTTTTCTTTTCTCCCCCCTGCTCCTACTTATCTAGTTATCAGATCTAATTACAAACCCAAATTACCAACCCTAGTTTTTACTAACAGCTATTCATACATGAATAGCAATGAAACTGAAGCAGCAGAAGGGTGAGGGAAGGCTGGATAACCTAGCAGGAGTTAAATCAATATGTGAAAAATTCTTTATCTAATAGTCCATACTAAGCCTTATCCTGTATTGACAAACCCACAGCGTTAGCAGTAGATTAAAACCAGTGGAGTCCAAAGGAATCTGCAATCTCAGCTCTGACTGAAGGCCATCATAACAGAGTGCTTAAATCAGTGATAACTGCAAGTCCCCTCTTCCAGCACCACCTCCTCCTCGTGCTTAAATCCCATTTGCGTAAAACACCGGTTCGGCTGCCTTGATGCAACCACCTGGAGAATCACGTTGTTGTCTGATCGCTCCCTCAAGGAACTGATCTAGATTAAAAATAAACCTTATTAAAAGGGGTAAGGGAAGGTTATTTCAAAGCAGCTCAATTCCATGATCTAGATAGCTCCTTAAAGGACTGCGGTGAAGAGAACATGTGGGATCAGAAACGCATGGCCAAGGGTGGGGCAGAGGTGACAAGATAACGGGTTCTTAGGGGAGGAGCCCAGCTGAAATCAGAACAACTGCCAAAAGAAATGCTTTTGTAACCACAGCCTCTGGAGGGGGCAGACACAAAGACGAGAGGTGTTGAGGCCCTCACCTCATAAAACACAGGTCTGGCAGAAACAATTGATTTTTCTTTTGTGCATTTACACCACTGACTAAACAAAGCAAAAGATCAATCGGTGCAGATTGATGAAAGGGTTTCTGTGTCTCTAATTGGAATCACTTCACTAAAGATTAACTATTAGTTTATAAAAAAGAGGTTTGATTTCTGGGATTATTGTAAGGATTAATTAGCAAAAATGCTATCATTTCTGTTTCCAGAAGAAATGGAACCTCTGCAAAAGCTTTGATTGAGCACAGCCAGGCTCTCTTATTTTCACTTTTCACTTTTTTGATGGAAATTATTCACCCAAACCCCCTCTGAATCTCTGAATTCATTCAGTCTCTAGCTGCTCATCTGGAAAGGTTCCTCCCAGCTCAAGATATAACATAATGAAGGACAGTGAATAAGAGTTGCCTGAACTGAGAAATAAAATACAGGGTATAAATCCCAACAAATCACCCAATCAAAGCTGTGTACGAAAGAGGAAAAAGTAGGAAAAAGTAGATTTCTTAGATGATGAAATGCTTATCCCCGATTTATCCAGGGGTAAGTTGTCATTCCTGGGACACAACTAGAACAGTTAAAGCCTGTATCTTGTGTTTGCAGGATTTGCATTTTTTGGTTTTAATGAAGACAACTTGTCTGGCGATGCAAGTTAACCCACTTCCATACCCACACCTTAAGCCACTGCTTAAGCTTATGTAGGAGTCCAGGGAGACTATCAATAGTCAAATCCAGATCTCTTGAGTCTCTTTTCCATGTGATACTGCAAGACTATCCTCCTTTGCAAGTAACCTGGTTATTTTAAAAGGCTCTTAAAAAATAGAGAACAGCAAGAAAATTCAGGCAGAAATCGTAAACCTCATTGGTATGACAGCAATAGCATTAGCATGATACAATTTTACAAGGCAAAAATACTGTCCCGTCATCAGCATGAATTTCTGAGACTTGAGCTTCATTTTTCCCACTCAGGAACCATTTAGCAGTGTCCAAACATAAAAAGAAGACATTCTAACACCTAACATTTTTTTTCCTTTTTTTCTTGTTTTGTTTGGACTAATACATCAATACCTCGCAATAAATTCTAGTCTATATAATTTGTAAGTTGGAATTTTTCTTAGTGCTTGATAAGATACCTGGTTTGCCATATCCGTCAAAAGGCAGAGCTGCTAAACAAACACGTCCAGGCTTGACTTCTTCATTAAACTCTCCCTGTTTTCATATTGTCCTTTATCAAATGATGTTCTCAGAGGCTGGGAATCCCTTGAGCTATCCTTTTTTTTTTTTCTGACTGTGATATCAGAAGGCTTTTCCTAGGATGTCTATGTGATAATCTATCACATATCACCTCATTTGAGAGTCTTGGTCCCAATCCAGAGTCTACAAGTTTTTCCTCTAATTCAAACCCAGCCTTGACAAAGGAAATAAAGGCAGGGTGTCACCAGTTTCCTGAGAAACAAACTGAGGCAGAGGAGAGCTCTGTGTGGGGTTTTTTTCATGGACACAATGATAAGAAGGGACTGGACACCAGGAAACATCATTGTCCCCCTGTTTCCACATCCCCAAACTTCATCTCTTTAAACGTTTCTCTTCCCAGTGAAATGAGGACAGGCTCTCCCAGGATGCAGCTGACATGAGAAGAGCTGTGACCCTGGCAGTCAGTTAAGGGTGCAAATAAGAAGTTTTTGGGATATGTCTGATGTGCTTTCTGTAGAGCAGGTTTTGGCTCATGAAAAAATGCATCCACTTCAGCCTTCTCCCTGCCCTACCCAATCTTATTTGAACAGCAACACCAGTCTAATGAGAAAAAGGCTTATTAGATGTTGTTTTTCACATGTAACCCATGTCCAGGAAATAATACTGGAGATTGTGAGATACTGATGAGTTCAGTCAATATTTGCATTTTATAATTGTTTCTCCAAAGAACTGAGCAGGCATGACTTCCCTGATGGGGCTGTGGTCACCTACCCTGTGACTTGAGAGAAAAGACAGAATATTAATAAGGTTCATCTCGGTTCCCTCAGCAGATCATTTACTCTCTCCCTGTTCATTACTCATTTATAAATAAATCTCAGAATGAGTGATTGGAAGGAGCTGGAGGCCAGGGAAAAAGGTGGGGGAAGTTTGCACACCAGCACATCAGACTGGGAGCAAAATTGGTATCTAAAAATCTGTGCCTGTTTGCAAATGCAATAGACCTGTCCTTCAAAGCCAGAGGACTCCAGCTTTATATCACTACAATCAAAAGTAGACTCCAGACCATAATCCTTTGAAATTCAGACTAAGCTGTGCAGTCTGCAGGAGCTGAGGGACCGGAGGAAGAGAGCTGAAAAATGCCCTTTTCTACCCTAGATCAACTCCTGATGATAATGGGGATCATGGAGATGTACTATCTGATCTCCTTAATGAGACCAGTGCAGCTCTGTCTCACTTTACAGGACAAAGATAAAAAGCATAGAGAAACACTGGAGGACACAGAGAAATGCCTGGGAATTGTATTTCAGTAGAAAGTGATTCAGGTAGCATCTTAAAAAGCTACCATTCAACTGTCGGCCAGATTGCTAATCCACCACAGATGAAAAAAATACATCAGATTCACTGAAAATGGATTCCTCACAACTTTCCTCAGCAATGCACTAGAAACACGAGTATGTCCCACTGCTCAGCGGAGCAGTCCTTACTTACTGCAGTGCAGAATTTGGAGACAGTTGCTGCTTGAACCCTCATGTATCAGAGATGACTTTTGGTCTCTCAGGAACTTTACTGGTCTCTGTTAAGCAAGAGTTCTGTTTAGTCCAGGTGGCAGAAATGTGCTACACTGGACAGAAGTGGGCCTGAGTGCAATGCTTAAGGTCTCTGTAGAGTGAATTTTAATGAGATGGTGTATTCTCCTGATATATCAATGTATAGTCCTGCTTTTGGCAGCAGTACAAAACATCTCAAGTAACATGAGTTTGGAAGAATGACCAAAACTCAAGTGAAGAATATTGCCCTTAGAAAATTATATCAGAGGCACAGCTGTCACAACTAGGAAAAAAAGGCAAAGGTATTTTATCCGTACATTGTAGCTGAGGAAGCTGAAGCACAGAGAGATGAAGTGAGTGGCTTCAGATACTCAAAAAGACCTGAAGACTTTTCAGGTGCCAGCATTGCAAGGGATTCATTAACATTCACCTCATGAAATCTCCAGAGTTATCAGACCGGGGTCACAGATGATCAACCCTGTGTCAAACCTCTTGCTTGTGCCTCTATCTGTCCATCTGTCTGTCCATCTAGCCACCCTTCTAAAATTTTCTAAAGTTTGCTTCTAAAATTACTTTAAAATGTACATACTTAAAACCACTCCTTTATGAAGGTGGTCATCCCAAAGCCATTGCAGACAAGATAAGCAGCTGTGAATGCTAGTCACATCAAAGCAGTGTTGACTTGATCCCACAGGGACTTGTTCTGTGCATGTAAGCATGATCTCTAACAGAGGAAAGGAGAACGAAGAGCCCTGAGTTCAAGGGTTCACACTGCTCAGTGGGAACAATTCCCACACCTGAAACTGGCCCACATGGTGGATTATTAAGTGCTGTGAAGAGCAGGTTTGGGGATGCTGCAGGTTAAATACACCACCTGCATGCATGCATGAATGAAAGGACATAAGGGATTTGCTTGTGTAGACAATGCTATACATATACAGAAAAGGGCCAGGAGTAATTCAGCAGCCTATGGCATTGTTTGCCTTTGGGATGTGGATTTAAATTCATTCCTCCAAGCTACTCTTAAAATTCAGACATGGCTGGAAGTCACAAACACATCTGTTTGCATGGGGTTTTGATTCTGGGGAACTGTGCACTGCAAGCATTAGAGAAGCCAGGCCTGGCCACCTCCTGAAGCTGCTCAGTGAAATCTATGCACGGCACACCAGCTGTGCCCACGCTCTCCAACAACACAGGTTTAAATAATTCCACATTAAAAGCCCATCTAAGCACTGTTTTGCTCTCTGGCTCATTATGCTGTGAACCCTTTGCTCCCATATAGAATTAAGCACGTGAACCTGTTGGCTAAAAGCAAAACCACCAGTTTTTCTGCATAATGATAAGGTGATCCCGCAAGCAGTTCTGCATTTCTCAATTGGTGTCTGATATTTAGGCCACAGAATCACTCTAAACACTGTGTCCCACTTGGCAAGCAAAGCGGGACCATTTCTGTCCCTAAACATCTCCTTCCAAGGAGATTTAACGTTGTCTGCCTGTCTTATTTACGTAGGCACAGTGATTTGGTGGTGAGACGGGTATGAACAGATGTCACATTTTGCAACTTCTCTGCTGTTAAAACATCTCCCCTCCATTTTATAGTGTACTAGATAGGGCATGGAAGATGACAGCTCTTTTGAGTAACTTACACCAGTACTAAGAAAGATTCAAGGTCAAAGCTCTTAAAAAGACTGTGCTATTTTTGGAGCAAGACCAATCACTTATTACTACTATGATTATTATTATTTTTGCAATGAGGCCTTAGCTTTTCATGAGCTTCTTCTGCCTTCCTGGATTTCTTTGTTTATTTGTTTTGGTCTTAAAGAGAATTAGGGGTGAAACTGCAGAAATCTTAGTAAGGGACCACATCAAATCTGCACCATAAGGTTTCATCCCATCAGCTTAACATCTCCAACATTAGAATTTAAAAGATCCTCTAGGAAGAATATAAGAGCAGGGCAAGCAAGCAGCAGTACTTCCTTGATACACTATCCCAGACTGCACTAAGCCACTGCTTCTTAAGGCACGAATGGCCTTTTTGTAGCTCACAGTTCTGATGGATTTTCTTCCATGTTGCTGTTTGATTCTATGGGAGTCCCTAGCATTCACACTGTGTTCCTGTTTCCACTTTTGCTCTGACAGAAAGATTGCATACTTGCACCCTGTCAGCTGCACAGCCTTCAGATCCAATGCAGCCTTTTCTTTATGTGTGTAGAAAGAAGCCAGGAAATTTCACTGGGAAACAACAAAAAAGATCACTTTCCTCTACCCAGGACAGTCCTCTAACACTATCCAGGCTGCCTTAGGGCATGTGAAATACACTGTCATCATCCTAGTGGAAAACAAGAATTTGGCAGGCTGCAGCATGGCCCTCTCATATTAGGCATTTTGAGCTGAAACCTGGGGCTTAAGAGGAGGCTCAAGGAAGTCCTCAGCTGTGTGTATTGGCACTTCAGTGGAGATGGTGCCCTCTTGTAAAGCAGGAAGCCAGGAGGCAATCTGCAACAATTGCTGGAGATGGCCATGCTCCCTCCCTCCTCAGTGCTTTGCCCTCAGGAGCTGAAAGACCTTTGCACCAAGGCCTCCTGTCATCAGATAATGGCTACAATAACTGTGATATCATATTGAGAGGAAAGCTAGTGCTAATATCTTTACAAACAATTCAATGGGTGAAGTTATGGATGTTATCGTCTTTGAAATGGGTCTTAACTTTTGTACTAACTTCAAGCAGCAGGTTTGTGGCAGAGCCCAGACAGCTTGGCTCCTGAAACAAACAAGTGGGTCTGCACAAGCCTGAGTTTCTGAACTTTGGGTAAAATAGTAAGTTCAAGGGGGAAATATGTGGTAGGCTGTTCAGGAAGGCTGTACCTTCCTAGTACCTCAGCCAATGGGGAAAGGAAGAGGGCAGCATGCGGCCAGGAGTTTAGGATAAAAGGAGGCTGTGCCCTCTGAAACCTCAAGAGAGAAAACCCTGTGGGTGTGTGCCCCGGTGGACTCTCTCCCTTTATTTGAATAAAGTTGCAGGACTCCTCTGTCTCCTTTTTGGGCCTAAACCTCTGGTGTTTGTGGATTTTCCTGAGTATCATATAGAGACCTTGCTCAAGTCTTCAAATACACGGNTACCTCAGCCAATGGGGAAAGGAAGAGGGCACCATGCGGCCAGGAGCTTAGGATAAAAGGAGGCTGTGCCCTCTGAAACCTCAAGAGAGAAAACCCTGTGGGTGTGTGCCCCGGTGGACTCTCTCCCTTTATTTGAATAAAGTTGCAGGACTCCTCTGTCTCCTTTTTGGGCCTAAACCTCTGGTGTTTGTGGATTTTCCTGAGTATCATATAGAGGCCTTGCTCAAGTCTTCAAATACACGGGGTTCTCTGCCTTCAAGGGGAAGACCTGAGCTGCTTCCAGATGCTTTACAGCTGTGTTTTCTTCAGCAGTGCAGCTGGACACCTGGATCCAGTGTTTTTCTAAAGAGCCAGCACAGGCATTTGATTCATAGGCTGTTGAATCTACTGGTGAAGAAACAGTACTTGCCTGGGAGTGTGAGAGGTGTGGTGGTAGACAGGAGGAGTACGCGAATGGGTTTCATTGCTGAGATTCCAGACGAAGTTGTCTTCACAGGCAAGCACTCCCTGCAGAAAGGCCAATTGCTGACTGTGTTAGATATGCAATACACCCCAACAAAAGAGTTATCAAGATCCTTTCATCACACACAGTCAGATGTACATCTCAAAAACATATTTGTAGCAGTTTATGGCAGGTTTTCCAGCTTATATTTTCCTCCTAACTTTCTAATTTGAGCGCTAAATCAAATTGCAGCATTATCATACCATCCTAGTAGCAGATATTTGTGTGTGTGTGTCATACCCACATGATTTTTCTTTCTGGCATCTTGCCCTACAATACTGAATGAGTTGAATCCAGGAGACCACTCACTGCTGGATTGTGTTTCTTCAAATAATTTTTCCAAACTGATTTAGTTATTGTTAAACATGAACCTGAGATTCCATTCATCTCCTTGTTCAGCAGCAAACCACTTTATGACAACAAAATACTTGTCTAATGTCCCCGAAGTTCGAATTTTATGCTCCAAGATGAGAGTCTCTTTGTGCCTTTGTCTGCTTTTTCAATTTGAACAGTATGGTGTTTGAGATAGGGATTTTCTTTTGCTATGTGTACACATAGGGGCTGTACAGTGACACCAGTTGTCCTAAAACATAAATATTATAGCAAGGATTAACAGCTAATACCATTACATACAATTACATATTCCTTCCTAAAGGAAAAGCACTCCAGAGTATTTCAGGAATTTTGGTACAGCTGAATATGAGGCATTGCTTTTTTCTCTAGAAGATGCTGAAAAGAACAGGGGTTTGTGTCAAACTTCATTTTTTCACTGAGGTCCCAATTTTCTGGCACAATCTGTTTCTGGGAACTGGTAATAGCTTAGACAGAGAGTCCTGGTAAAAGTGAATCTGCCTATCATCTGTTTCTGATCACTTCTAGCCAAAGGTTTAGATGCACAGAAAAGGTTGGAGCTAAGACTTGTATGAAGGAAAGATTCCTGTATCTCATGCTCCCTCACGAACTTCAGAAGGAATAAACTCAGTAAAAAAAAATACAAAAACACACCAAAAAAGAGAGGATTATGCAGTGGGCATGTGGTGAAAGAAGAATAAGAATAAGAATAAGAATAAGAATAAGAATAAGAATAAGAATAAGAATAAGAATAAGAATAAGAATAAGAATAAGAATAAGAATAAGAATAAGAATAAGAAGGAGTGGAAAGGAAAAAAACTCCCTGAAATATGGCTGGCTCTGTATTCTTGTGTTATAATTGAAAAATTGGAAATTACATAGTAAAGAAGGTGAATTTTGTGTTTATAGTAGTGTACAGAAATTTAAGCTAATTAGCTATGTCTGGGCATCCTACTAATTTTAGACAGTCCCTTCTCACAATGTAGTTCAAAGGCTACCGATGGGACATGGAGAAGCAAGAGATTTTGCAGCTGTATGAACAGAAAAAGCTACTTCCTAATTTTCTGTGAGCTGAGCTGATACTTGTGCATTCTTCTCCACTCTCTCACAGGAACTAAAGTAGCAAAATCTGGCACCAAAACAGAGAAACAGCTGGACAATACAGTGAGTTCAAGAAATGGAGCAAAGCATAGCTAAGACTGATAGACTCTGGTGAAGCAAGGAGCAGCTAGCAAAAACTAAACCAGGCAACAGTTTAGACCAGCTTAAATCAGGTCTTGTTATTCAGAAAAACTTAAAATCTTAAGCTATGATAAAGGGTTGCTTTAGAAGTGGCTGAGCAGTTGTCTACACAAAGGAAAGGACAGTTAATCATTGTCAGTACAGCTGAAATCCAGGAGTTAGTTATTGTTAATCTGTTTATTTTCCTTGTCAGGTTTTTATTAATTTTTCCTTCTCTTAGAATTACTGTTTGTTTAGTCATTCAGACCACGTATTTGTGAGCAAGCAGTTTAACTGACTTAGTATCAAGGATCACAGCATAACTTCCCAAGCTTCTCAGGGTGGGCTAGTCCAAACCCCCTTCCCAAAGCAGGGTCAGCTGGAGCAGCTTACCCAGGACCTGCCCACCAGCAGGGGTGGAGCCTCTACAGCCTCTCATGACAACCTGTTCCAGTGTTTGACCACCCTCACTGTGTCCTTTCAGAAGATATATGCATAAATACCTTGCAGTAGGAGAATTTAAGACTGCCCATCACTTGAGTTTTCTGGTCAAAAATACCTTCATGTTCTTCAAGTGTCCTCCATCACACGCTGTAATGACAGAGAAGAAAATTTTCTTCCAAGTTCCTAATTCACACCCGATGTTTCAAATATTTATGTCTTCAGTTTGGCTCCAGCTTTTCCTAGAAAAAACTTTTTTTTTTTTTGGTCACTTCACTCCAATTCTTGGAATCACATCATAACAACAAAAGACAGAGACTGTGATCCAGACCCTATGTTGAATGAAAGAACTTATTGCAAGGTCACCCCCTTATCACATGGCCCAGGGATACCCTCCTTCTTTTCATTTTCTTTTGTAAATCTGGCAACCCTGAAAGTGTGACTGTGTTCTTCATAGCACAGAGTGACAGTTCCTCAATGGTTTTATCTACAAATGCCATAGCAGAGATTGTACTGAGTTCGCCCTGCAACTGCACATTCCCCAAATGAAGAAAAGTACCTGACTAAGGAGACAAGAATGCAGAGTTTGTTTTCACTGAGATGGACTCAGTGGTTTGCTCTCTTTCTGTTGGCTTTTCCACTTTCTGTCACCCAGAAGTGCAATTTGCAAGTGTACATTTTTGTGATGAAGAACAAACGGTGTCACCTCTGCCTCTGTGACAGATAAGCCACTTACTGTTTACAAAATAGTATTATTGTAAACTAGCAGAAAAGTAATATACCTAAGGCTAAAATATCCATCATATAATGGAATAAAGGACTTCAAAAGAAAAGAAAAATGAAAGCTTTAACACACTTTTACTGATTGCCTGTAGATATCTTCAGGTGACTGGGCAATCAAAAGGAGAAATCTATTCTATTCCTTGCCTTTCCATAATATTAGGTGAAAGCTGAACTTTAGGAATGAACAACACAAACTCCCAAGGCTTTCCTTCTTGGGGTGGAAAGGAGCCTAAGGACATAAATATCAAGAACAATGATCTCATGGGGCAACCAAAGAGCCCAAGCCAGGATACACTTTTTATAGATGGGAAGGTATCTCAGAAAAATCAGTCCTTTACACAACCTAATGCAAAGAGCCTTTCTTTCTGTACAAATAGCCACACTGTGTTTAGTAAAGAACTCACTTTAAGACCGAAGAATAAGGTGAGAGGAAATGTCTGATTGTGAAATTTGAGTAAAAATTGTTCTGGCAGGTGAATTTTCAAGTAAGTAAATATTGTCATTATATGAGAAAATGCATGATACTCATCTGCATGCATCATCTGTTTGCAGAAGCAATAAGGATCCAATATCCTGACTACATGGTACCTACCATAAGGATTTAAAATGCTGTTTTATTCCTAGTCTGATGTTTATTTGGTTTTTTCCACCTGTCAATACTATAAATTGTGTCCTAAAAGGACTGCTAGCTGATCACCTTTGCGTTTCAACGCAAAATGTCAAGAACGTCTCTAGCCACAGTGTCACCTCAAAACAGGAAAGATATGTTACTTCTACAGCTTTCTGAGTTGAAGACATGTCATGTGTAATTACATCTGTTCCTAAAAGGTCATGAGAAATGTGTCTTTAATAACTAAGATGACTTTTATATCTTCTTTTAAGAGAACACTCTGAATGTGTGGAATGGAGGTCTTCTCCATGTTGGATAATATTTCCTGCACTGTACCTGTACTGGACTGCAAAAGAAGGAAAGTCTTCAGGGCAGGAGATTGTTTTCTTGAAGTTAAAGGTATCACAGTTTTTAAACCATGAAAAGGAAAAAAATAGTAAGTATTTTCTTACAATTTCATTTAAAAAAACCTTCTCCAGTATAAGACACAGTTTCCAGAGACCAGAAAAATCTGAAACCATGCTTGTAGGCAGAGGACTGGCATGGTCTGCTAGTGGCAGTGGTAACACCAAAGCAAACAGTGAGAAGCACTTAGCTTTTAAGTGCCAGGAATCTTCAAGACTTCAGAGAGCTGGGGGTGGACAAGGTGTCTCTTCCCCTCCTATCCCACACTAACCTTCTACTCTCCAGCTGCCATGATGTCTCTGGAGAGCCAAGAATGGGAAGGCCTTAATGGGCTTCTCCCGTTGCTGGAGGTCTTTGAGCAGGATTTACATTTCCCTTGAAGTAATTGAAAAATTTACTGCTCTAATGGCTCAATCCTTTGTGCTTTTCAAAGCAAAAGGACTAACATCACTCAGGAGAGGATTTGTTCTGAGAGTGAGCTCCAGGTGTCCCAGAGCACAGCTTTATGGGCCAAGAAGAGGAGGAGGAGGCAGAGGATCCTGAGGTAGCTCCTCTGAGCTAGGGCGCTTTCCTAGTTCAGCAGACACCAAAACAGAGAACACTGTCTCGAGGTCCTTTGTGGTCCTTGGCCTGAGCACATAAATGCTGATGGCTGAATGCCCTCAGCCACACACTGATGCAGACACTGCTTCCTTGCCACCGCCAGCCAACTCATCTACACCCAGCACAGCCCTGAGCAGAGCAGGCTGTGCCCTCAGATCGGGTTTATGCTCAAACAGAAAGTAGAATCAACTCAACTCACCTAAAGCTTCCTGATCCCTGAAGGGAAAGAGCCTGCAGACCATCTCAGCCACATTACTGAGGCTTGTCCAGCCCTCCCCAGTACCTCAAAGCTCAGACTGGGCTGAACAGATGTTTGTGTCTGCTGCTAAAGCTACACTAGTAGCAGACATTTCTGTAGAATAAACAAATCCTTCCTTCACTTCAGCAGCAGGAACACTAACCTTTCTGTACTGTCTGTTTGCTCCTTCCATGAAGCAGGCACTGCCTTCTTCTGCATCCCTGACCTTTCCTCAATGTCTCTCTATTTGTTGCTTCTGTCCTTTTTAAAAAGCTTCTTATTGATGTTTTTAAACTGATGGGGGAACATAAACAAGTAATAAAGAAAGGTTAACAGTACCAAATCGATACTACAGAGAGGCATTGGGGAGATGGAATTCAGGAGTCTGACTCTGAAGGAAAGTGAAAGGCCAAATTTAATCACAGTGCTATTAGTAATTAAATTACATTTTGAGTTGTTGTTATTTTTTTTTTAAATAAGAACTAATGAATGCACAAACTGGTATTAGGGTTTCAGAGAAAGCAAAACAAATGAATAGAAATTCTGAACAAGGGCTTTTTCATATCCTTGCTGTGAACAGAACAATCTATTCCAGATTATTGCGGTCTTTTTCTGACTGCAAAGGAAAGGAAAATACAGTTGGTGTTAAACTGGAAAGTTCTGCAAACATGGACTTAGATCTGCTGCCAAGCACAGGAATGTGGAAATGTGTATGCTCCTGGAAATTTTCTGGTATCATGGAATCACAGAATGGTTGTGGTTGGGAGGGACCTCTGGAGATCATCTAGACCAACTTCCCTGCTGAAGCAGGCTTACCCAGAGCAGATTTCACAGGATTGTGTCCAGAGCAATGCTGAATGTCTCCAGAGAAAAAGATTCTGTGACGTCTCTGAGCAGCCTGTTCCAGTGTTCCATCACCCTCAAAGAAAAAAGTTCTTCCTCATACTCAGGTGGAACTTCCTCTGTTCCATTTTGCGCCTGTTGCCTCTTAGCATGAAAAGTGTGAAAAGTCTGCAGTACTGGTATTCCTTGTCTGTTTCCACATCTTCAAAATACTGTGGGCAGAAAGAGTAGATCCCGCTTCTGGACCAGAGAGCTGCCTTTAAGTGTTACAGCATATCACTGGTACTTGCCTGATGACACCAGTGCCCAGTCTTGAGTCCCAATTCTCCATGTGTTGCAGTTACACACCGTTCTTTAACAGACTTCCCTTATTGGCAGAATGTTTTCATTTCATTATTACCTTTGCCATCAAAACATGTTTCCAGTCACTTATCCATATTATTCTTTAAAGGCTTTAAATATATGAATATGAACACTGGATTTTTCAGGCATGCCTCCCTCTTCTTTTCTGGCAGTGTTATGATCATGTCCACCTCGCTGTATGTGTGCATGAACATACACACCATACTCTGAACAGGAAGAAAAGCTGCATAAAAGGAACAAGAAAAAGAACTAGTTAAAATAAATAAGGGAAGGATATTTGGGATGGGAGGGTGAGGGGTGACTGTGTTTGTCAGAACTGGCATCATGGCCATCCAGAAGTAGCTTTGGATGAGATGTTGCCAAGTTTAGTTTTTGTCTGCCTGTGGTCTCCAGACTTCATATGAAAAGAGCCAAATATGAAAAGAATGAGAAATCCATAAACCAATGCCCGTTAGGATCTGTCACAGCAAAATGTTACTTTCTTGCCCTCCACCAGCTGCCTTTCAGTCACCTTTGCCCTTTGCCTTCCTCAGCTCTCCCTCCTTCCATGGGAATTGATGAGATTGTTTCTCTGCTCAATAGCAGCACCATCTTCCATGGGCAAGGCAAAACAATTTAATTGATTTCCTTCCCTTGACTCTGGGCAGGCATGGCATCTGGCTGCAGCAAAAAGTCTGTCACACAAGCTTTTTTAATATCTCTGCTATCTTCCCAGCCTGGCCATGTAATTAACTGTGGAAGGCAGGAGAGCTAAAAACACAAGACTTACAACAGAGCAACCTGGAGAGCTGTCTGATTTGCATTTCTGGTTTTCCTTTTCCTCTATCAAAAATCATTTTTGGAAAGGCACCAACTGCTGTATTGTTCACTGTACTGATGGTCTACAGGAGAGGGTGGATTGTCAATAATGTGCTCACAGATCCAGCTGGGAATGACTAATGTGCTCTATAATCCAACAAAATGCACCTGGTCCAGAAATAATGTCCCATATTTGACACAAATACTTTAGGAAACCTATCAAGGATTCCTAGAGCTGCCTCTGTTACTAAAACAAGGAGCAATGGCCACAGGTTTCAGCTTTGACAGTTCAGATGGGAGAGCAGGCAAATTTTTTTATGAGGAGGCTGCTGCAGAACAGGAACAAGTCACTAAAGGTGTGGGATCTCTGGCAACTTTCTAGACTCAGCTACCTGAAGCCACACCTGGTGTCCTCTAGCAGTGGTCAAAGTCCTTCTTTGAGTGAGAGGCTGGACCAAAGACCTTCACAAGTCCCTTTTAACTAGCATTTATGTGATTATTTTCATTGAAAAATCTGTCCCAGGAAGCACTGGAAATCTCTCTGACTCGAATTTTTATGGTCATGGCTGCAAAGAGTATCTAAAAAAATGTGCCAACCTAAGAAGCTCTTACAAATGGTTACTTTGTGGTGTCCACTGCTTAGCACAGAAAGAAAAGATGTGTTTCTGGAGCAGACACTACAGCTCTGAAAGTCAAGATGGGTACATGGAAAGCCAGGCTTGACACCTGTGGGCTTTTATCATCCTTGTTCTGGGATTTGCAGAAGTAACAAGACTAAACCTTTTTGAAAATACTGACTGCTTGCTCGGTTTAGTAGTAACTTGAGGCTATTATAGAGCACAGTGGCCCAGGGAACTGGTACAGACTCCCAGCTAGTGAGAAACCTCCCAGCTTTCTCTCTGGTACTTTCCAATTTAGCAGTAAAAGACTTTATTGTCATTACTAATCAAAATATAAATAAAGATTAGATCTTGATTTCCTTGGTTAGAATTAAAAAACAGATGCTGTCAAGCCTCCAGCTTTGAAACTTAAAAATATTATGACATCCGGTCAAAGATATGTCTCTCCTCCTGGGGGAATGTTGTAAAATGGATTTCCAGGATGTGTAGCTACATCTCTGTCTACACCAGCTGGTGGAGTCAGGGCTTGAGGGAGCCAAAGGATAACGTGTTTGCACCACAAGGACACCCAAGGATCAATGTGCCCCTGCTGCTCAAAGGGAGCAAATAACTAATAGTGTCACAAGCTGCGTGTGGTATCAGCCTTCCAAAAACAACACCACAGCCAACTTCCAATCTAGGCTATTACCCAGAGCTTGATAGGACACATGCTGGCAGGCTCAGACTGAGGATGGTTCCAGAGCTGTTTGTCTCAGCAGGAATCAAGAACAGTGAAGAGCTGCTTTTTTAAAAACAATGATTCTCTTTTACACATCGTCTTTCTGAGTTCTCCACTAAAGAGAGCTCGCTCTGCTTTCTGCCATGGAAAAATCAATGCACCAGGCATGCACAGATCACAAAGAAAATGACACTGTGCTGTTGGCAGAGACACTCAGGTCCTCCATTGACTGGGAAAAGGCAAAGGAGGATGGACTGATGTTTGATCCACTACAGAAAAGATAAAAAGGTTCCTTTTCCAAATTTGGAAGCATCCTTCCCAAACCCTCGCCCCTGATACAAGGCAGGTTTATGCAATTCCTTTAAATATTTACCTCTATAACCATGCCTCATAGATGCATTATTACTTTTTAACCAACATTAAAGTTTAAAACCTGAATAAAAGCCTTGCTTCATACAAGAACTTATCCTTCAGACAAACAGGAAATGCGCCACGTCATGTGTCTACAAACGTAAAGGTACTCTTAATATTTCATTCTTTTTATGAAAAAAGTAACTGAAAACTTAAAAATGCACTCTCTGTGAAATTAGCTTGAATTTCACCCATGCTAGGTTTTTTTAGGATGGGGAATTCTTATTCTTAATATTGGGTCTGGACAAAGAATTAAAATCAAGTTAGCGCTCAGAATGATTGCCAGTGCGAAGATACTCCCTCGGATTCCCTCCCCATACACACATCTGCTTGCTAGGGTTGCTCATCTGCTGTGGTAGTGAGGAGTATTTAATGTGCCTGCTACTGACACCTTGCAAAGGTGAGTGGGCACAGCTACTTTTTTGTCTCCACCCTGACCTTACCAACCAGTGCCATTCAGGCATCATGGCGTGGTGGGAACCTCATACAGTGGGTGCTTTGGGAATCCTGCTGGTGGAGGGACCTGATGTTCTTGGCTAACTAGAGGGCTGAAATAAAGAGCAGCAGTTCAGTTGGCACTGGCAAAATAACATCAGACATAGCACTGAATTATTAGTTCTTTGGCTTAGGCAATCCCAACATGCTTCATGTACCATAGGCAGTGGACAACTGTTGTAACAGAGAAATGTCATTGTCATTTGGGTCAAAAGACAGCTGTGTATCTAAAAAGAGCAAACAAGTACAATGAGGAGAAAGATTAGCCTCCTCCTCTTCAAGACTGGTGGTTGTCAGTCTGAGCAAACCACTACAGGGAGAAGTATCCTTTACTGAAGGATGGTGTGGGCTCAGAGCGAGCTCCAGTGGAAACTGGTGAGGTGCTTGGAAAAGATCCTATCAGGGTTACAAGTTACACAAGCCCCATCAGACTCAGAAAGTCCCAATGTAGTCACGGTTGGAAACAGGCAGAGCACTAGGAAAGAAGTATCTCACAGACTTGTCTTGCTCCTTCTTGTCCATAAGCCTTTGCCTATGGCCACAGCCAAAAGGAGGGCCCTGGGCTGGCTGGTCCCTTATTTTGGCTCAGGATGACCTTTCCTGCCTTTGAAGGATGCACACACTTCCCAAGATGAGAAGCAGTGGACTGTAGCATACTCCTTCTTCTCAAACAATCTGTATCACCAGTACACTCCCCAGATTCTCCACATCCTCCAGTCTTGAAAGCTTTGTCATCCAGGCAAGACCTGCTCCCTCCACCCTGTGCTGGAAGAGGAAGGGAAGATAAAAGAACTCAAAAAATGTGGAAGACACCACCTCTCATCAAAGACTTGTTCTCCTTTTTCAATAGCAACTTTTAAACAAACTTGATCCATCATTTCTAAACTAAATTTCTTGGGGAGAGAGGTATATATTTTTCTTCAGATTGATAATGTTTGCAGATTTCAGCATAAATTGTTCTGCAGGGTTTCAATGCACCTGAAATTGTGCTTTTTTCTGCCATTGCTGAACAAAGTATTCCTTGGAGAAATGTCACCCAACTTTAATAGAGATCATAACTCACAGAAGAGACCTATACAGTAATTTCCACTGGGATTAATACAGCCTGGAATGGTTGCCTACTGTTGACGTAACACTGCCAAATGTCTTTTTGGTGCTTTATAAATGGCCAGCATGTGGTTACTTATCAAAGCAAGAAAGGTGATCCAGCAGTGGACTCTGCTCACGGAGAAGCAAAAGGAAGAGAAATCAGGTGAGCCTTTATTTGGCAATTTGGATTAAGCTGCTCTGTCTTGGCAGTACCACTGACTGGAGCAAGGGCAGCAGCTGACAATTAGGACGCTCACTTTCTACACGTCAGTGGCCTAGGGCCAGCCTGATTGCCTTCTTCAGTTCACACCATCAAAGTGTTTTGCTCTTAAAATTAAAATTTGAAGGCTAGATTTTCCCTAGCATTAAAAAACAAAATCCAAGGAGGTGCACTCGAGTCCCCAGAGGCAGCATAATTCTACTCTAGTTTAAGATTTGCTAATGCATTGAGGTCATTAAAGTTTCATGGTGGTTCCATTTCTGCATGCGCACAAAGCCTTTACATCACCCTGGCTTTAATGAACTTCTCCTGCTTCCCAGGAGGCCTTTGGAAGCAGGGATGGTTTTCCCTAATGAAACAATCCTGCCTCTTTGTTTTGAAGTTGTTTACATAGTTAATACCCCCTAAAGGGAAGCAAGAAAATAGAAGCCTGTATTAGAGAGTTGCTCCACAGAAAAAGTACACAAATCTCTTGAGGAAACAAATCAAGAAGTTAGGGTTTGGGTATGTTTTTTGGGGGTTGAATTTTTTTTTGCAGCTAAAGGTTAATTTCTATAAAGATAAACAAGGGTTTGCCCAGAGCGATGGGGAATGTAAGAGAAGAGATCAAGAAGGATATTATTCATCCTACAGGCCATTTTTTCCTTTTCATCAGAGAAACTTCTTCTAAAAACAGACTGTATCTCTTTGCTTCAAGTTCTTGACTAAACATAATTTAGAACAATAATCCTGGTTTGGATAGTCTGAGGGAGTGCTTATTCTAGCGTTTATGGTCAGAAGACCCCTCCTAATCTCATCGCTTTCTGAGTGAAACCTTCGGCAACTCAGCCACTCTCTTGTCATTAAGTTCTATTACTTCAAATTCAGGTGTTAGTAAATCAAAGATAGATTCTGAAAGATAAGTTTCTGACCATGACTGAGAGTGGTGGTCTTGGCTTTAATCCTCTTTGGCCACCTTTTACCTGCATTTAACTCACTAAGCCCATTTCCATGATAAAGCTCAGAAGGCAGTGTTCAAATAATAAATGAAGGTGTGTAACATTGTGTAACTGTGGTTTCTGATAGTTACCATGGTGGTTGTTAAAACCCAGAGTATAAATGAGCAGTCTATTATTTCTGAGACTGAAGCTCGATAAAAGCAAACCAAAACAACACCACACACAGGCAAAACCCCCAAAGAGGCATTCAAGGTATCATTTGTATAGCTCACCTGACACAGTGCTGATACTATAATTGCACAATGAAATATGCTTAGAGCAAAATGATCCAAATTGCCAGTGTCACAAGGCTGGTAGTAAAATGTCTAGGAAACAGCAGGCTCCTGATGAACAGCTGAATGCTTGCATTTTTAAAAGACAAGAAGTAGAGGGGAAGAGGAGTGGGACCAAGCTGCCTATGCAGAGAACAGTGTCTTGTTGCAGCAAAAGAGGATGTGGTCAGGTAGAAATGAAGAGAGTAGGACACATTGCCTCCAAATTTTAGAGGAGGTGGGTTGATTTTCAAGATAGCTAAGCTCTCATTTACCAGGTGAATGTATTTTAATCTGTCCTATGCAGATTGCACCTGGTGCTACACGAGGTGATTTGAAAGTCCCAGCTGATGTGGCACAGATTTTCTGAATATCTCAGACAACTGGAGCCAAAAGACCAAGAGGTCTTTTATAGGAGGCTCAGAGCTCTCCTGCAGGGAATTACAAGTAGATTTTAAAAGTAAAAAATTCTCATCTTTATTCAAAATATGACTTTTTTTGGCAATGCAGAGTGGGAAAAAGTAAAGCAAGGATAAACAGACAAGATGCTGCTTACTGCAGCCTGCAAGGCAGTGAAGGGTAGGGTTTCCTCACAAGCACTCCATATGCCCTAGCATGTCAGTCATTGGAAATGAGGCTCTGGTTTCTGATTTGGAGTTTCCTTTTCTGCTTGTCATTCAACGAGCATGTGCAGGCAGTTTCAAATGGTGTGTACACCTTGCTTGGCTTGACTGGGAATGAACTGGAACAACTTCAGAGCTCTTGGATTCAGCCAGTGCTTCCCAGACAGTTGGCTGGGAAGGTGGATGAGGCACAGGCTGATGAGTCATGCCATTGTAAATCATTTTACTTTTTAGTTTTGACCCAAACTAGCAGGAAAGGGTAATTCTACCTGACACAGAGAGGTCAGGATGGCATTTTCTAAACTTCAGCATCATTTTCTGTCTGTTTGACACTGAATCATTCCAAAAGAATGGTGAATGGATTCTATTCCATGATTCTCAGACCAAGTTGCTCCTTCATGCCATAAGTCTGCCATACTGTCTCTTAGCCAAAATCATTAGTGCTCCAATCTCAACAACACAATACTCTTTTGTCTTTTCTGGAGGTTCCAATGCATTTAAGTGAATCAATGCCCATCACTTCATTTGTACAATCAGTGCCACTGCTGTACCAGGCTGATTCACAGCAGAATCCTGCCACTCAAAGCAGGGATGGATATTGCCCACTGCTATATCCATTTGCCTTGCCATGGGATTTGCAAAACTGCGCTCATCTGCAGAGTTTATAAGCCTGTCCTAAACAAATCATGGATACCAGCTCCCCATTTAAGATGTTCCTGAGTCCACAGGGAAGGTGAGTCTCAACCTTTTTCATGCCAACACTGTCCATGTCAGGGCCAGGAATGGCATAAATCAGCACAAATCTGCAGGGAGTCATCATGATTCACTGATTTAGAGCAACTGTGTTAATATGCAGCATCTTTCCCTAAAACTTTGCACATCCACTTTTTCTATATGGCCTATACAATTCCCATTGGATAATCATAAATCATTTTCAGCTGGCAAGGAGTTCAACTAAAGCTGGCTTAGCCAAAAAGCCATCAGAGTGCATGAACAAAACTTTATGGAGCCTATGAATTCACCAACACCACCAGATGTTTGCCAAGCCAGTGATTCTAAAAGCCCACGCAGCAGTTATCTTTGTGTAGCACCTCCATTGCAAAGAGGAGATGGGAAGAGAAGGGAAGGAAAAGTAAAAATATGAATGGAAATAATACATTTTTTTATATCTACTTATCTTTCATTTTTTAAATTTTCCACAGTTCTACACAGCACACATGTAAATGAACTCAGAATTTTTTGTGGGGTTCTATTTATAAGATATTTTTCCTCTCAAGAAAGAAATATCTTGGATTGTGGTTATTGAATGACAAGGAGTATTGTGCACAGGTAATATCTAATTAGCACTAATTGTACAATAGGAGGGACTGCTACATTTTCATCAGAAACCAAGAGTTTACAGCAGTAAACTTTTAATTATGGGGAAAGCTTGTAAGTCAGGGTTTGCAGGTTACACTCGTACATTTTGAGTAACTAAAGAGCACAGTCTGTTCTGTCAAGTAATGATCCATAATTTTTTGTCTTCTCTGGAAAGGAAAACTAAAGATCAACTTTTAAAGTATGCAATGAGCATTTACTGAAGGGAAAAGGAGGACTAAGTCTTCCATTCACATACCAGATGTTCCCATTAAACAATCGTTTTCAAGAAAGCTCAGCTCATGTGGAAAGAGAGAGCTCCAGAGTTCAGAAAGGGGAAACAGACAAAAAAGTTAACTTGTGAAATAAGGGCAGCTGCTGAAGAGATTGCTCCCAGTTTCGGCCTAGTACACCTCAATCCAGCACTGCAAGGAGTCAGAGCCAGGGCTGGTACACCCCAGTGTAGTTCCCTGGAAGTCGGCGTGAGTGACTGGCATCAGAGCACCGCACTGATTTACACCATCCTCCCAGTCCAGCAGCTTCAGAGCTGATGGGCTGTGACCTCCTTCTTTATTACCTCAGGAACCTGCTACTACTGGCACATTTTCTGGTAGCAGAAATGGCACAACTGGGATTTTTCAGTATTTTCTTATTTGTGCTTTAAAAAGCTCCTTAGGCTTTTGCACAGGTCTTGGAAACTAAGAGGTTTAAGAGTTCAAAACAAAGCAGACACCTCTCCAAATTCCTCACAGTCTCTGTCCTGTTGTTAAAAACACCCCCTAGCACAGGCATAGTATACATGGATACTGATGCTGAGGGCATAGCTAGGACATCTGGATTAACTTAAGCCTCATTTAATTTTGGGCACAGGCCGAAAACCCCTTCATTTCATTTGGAGCAGCAGCCTGGCTCAAAAGAGTTTGCTCCTGTGCTATTTGCCTTCACTAATTGGTCATCTGCCTGGTTCAGCCCTGCTGCTCAACCAGCACGAGAGCAAACCACACTGCCTCAGATACTTTTTGCCCAGCATCACTTCATAATTAAGGGGAAGGAAGGGCATTCAAATCACAAAATATGATTTCTCACTGGGTCTCTCACAATCTGTTTCTTCAAATATGTAAGTCAAAGCCTACATGGGCTGAGTTTAAACCCCAGCCTTCTCTTCTGAACTTTACAGCAGCAAGCGGGAAAAAGTTTGCAGGTATTATGGTTTGAGTGAGGCAACCAGATAAACAACCTTTGCTAAATTGTCAAGGGCAAGGAAGAGATGTGTAAAGGCCCCTTATATTTTCTAAAATTACATTTCTCTCCATCACCATACTAAAATTGGTTCCATTTAATCTGAAATGACAATGACCAAGTTACTTTTTTTTTTTCCCCTGGCC
This sequence comes from Callaeas wilsoni, assembly GCA_013398955.1. NCBI lineage: Eukaryota > Metazoa > Chordata > Aves > Passeriformes > Callaeidae > Callaeas > Callaeas wilsoni. The sequence goes on from VWPU01017572.1 coordinate 78,164, forward strand.
ACTTTATCATTATTTTATCCAGTTTTCCTGAACTTCAGTGGGGATTTTAGATATGGTTTCCTTCTCTCAAGCTCCCCTCAATTCAAGTTATCTCCACATGCCCTTGGCAAGTTAAAGCTCAGCCCTTCTCAAATTGCAGTGGTCCATTTTCCAAGCAAAGGCACATTGCTGCAAAATGACATATGGCTCAGTGCAAATCATCAAACACTCCTTGTTATGGAGCAAAACAGGGATTGGTGGGTGCCCAACCACTGGCACAGGCAGAAAAATGCTTTTGTGGGTCATGACAGGAGCAGGTGGCTGAGGAGGGCTGGAGGGCTGTGTGTGGCTGTGCACAGAACCAGTTCTGCAGTGAAATGCCCTAGGTCTGAAGCGCTAGAAAAGCAAATAGCTGTGCAAAATAGCATTTGACATCCTTAGATGATATTATTGCATTATGTTGGTGCTGCTGTGATCCTACACACTATTTGGTAGCTTTGCATCTAGAAATGTACAACAAACTTGGTGAAAATGTTATTTCTGTCTAAGAGTTAGAGTCTCTGCTATGAAACTGAACTCACACTTCATAGGCTACAAGGAGCAAGGAGATTTTTGTCCACTGAGTTCCCTCCTGCTGGAGGTCACAGCAGCATTTTGCAGCCTGGATGTGCCTCCTTGGTCCTGGGACACTAACAGCAGCCTTTGCACTCACATCAGGACCTGTGACACAGGTATCAGAAAGGGCCTCAGCACTTCTCTGCTGTCTGTCATAAATTTTATGCCCAATGGTGTGAACTGGCTCTTTTAATGCATTTCAAAAAGATCAAGAAAAAATTAAGCCCCTGTTTGTCAAATGTAAAATGAGCCAGCACCCATGTCATCAAGACCCACTAGGAATGTAAGGACACTGGCCAGCCTTTCTCACTGTCCCATCTCAGGGAGTTTGAAGTTGATGCCACCAAGTTTCTGCCCTGGTGCGGGGTCACCAGGGACAGCCCTTCCTCCCTTGTGGTGGAAAGGAAAGGGGTGACGGCTGAGACTGCTCAGAGCAAGGCTGTGCCATATCCTGCATGCTGCCAACTCATTCTGCCTGCCACAGGAGTGCTCTGCTCTCATTGCTGACCCCACACCCCTGTGCAGGACCTAAAAATGGCTCTGTTTTCCAGCACACAGATGGCTGGGGAGTAGAGCCTCCCTACATCTTTGCCTCAAGGCATCACAGTACATCCTGCAAAGGACATCTTGCCTGTGCACACTGAACACACCAAATTCACTTTAAAACACCTTTCTTTGCACTCCATGCATTGCTGTGGCAGCAAAGGTCTCCCCTGCAACTCCTAAAAGCAGTGAGTCAGGGTGGGCGGTCAGTCCCCCTGCACTGAGCCTGCAGCATCGAGCTCTGCCCTGCTCATTTCAAAGCCGGGCACCTGCAGAACAGACATCAGGAAGTGTGAGCTGGTGCACGAACCAAGAGCAGCACAAACCAAGTGGCTCTCCCTCTGAACAAGCACTAAGCACCAGAGCAAGAAAATGTCACTTGTTCCCCCGGTACTTATGGGGCAACAAAATACTCAGGGAAGATTTTATGGATCACATCTCAGCTCCTTCTTATCTCTTGTTCAAGCTGTTGACAGTGGCAATGGAGAACATATTGCTTTAAAAAAAAAAGACCTGCTAGAGCTTTTGCTGTCAAGTAGGTCTCTTAAACCCCATGGGTAATGTTCTCAAATGACAAAGCTGCTCTCCTTTTTGGCAACGGTCTTTTATCAAGCGATACAGCAGCACATTTTCAATCATCTCCGTATCACAATGAAGAGACAAACCCTGTTAGCGTTGTTCTCCGAAAATCATAAAATGCAGTGGCTCGGTACACCTAGGGACTAGGCTGGGCTTTGAGCTTCCATGAATCTCAGCAGCAGCAGCAGGAGAAGTGTAATTCAATCTTTTTAACTTGGTGATATATATTCATGTCAGTGGCTTTAAGATAAGGAAAAGACTTTAGTTGAAGAATGAAACTTTTGATGAATAACTGAGAGTACGATGAATAATGTACAAATATTTCTTTCCTCTCAGTCAAAATGATTCCAGATCCTTTTTCATTTTAATCCCTGTTGTATTCTTCATTTAAAAAAAAAATTAAAAAAATGAAATGGGAAGAAAAAAACCCTGTGTTTTCAAGACACTGGCATTCTAAAGGAAGAGCTTCTAAAAGAAGCCCTCCTGATTGTACTGAAAGATATTTTTATGGTTTCTTTTTAACTGCTAGAAAACAGAAGATTGTTTGGGTACTGGCAGTAATAACAGTACTAAAGATGGGTTACCATGAAAACCTCAGCCCTACCTGTTCATGTTCTGCACAAAATGTGGGATTTATCAGAGAAAAATATCTCCCTTTACCTGAGAGGTATTTTTCATCAAACAAAATATGTAACTGTTACAAGCATTTTCTTCACTTGCAATTGCATTCTTAGTTCTGTCATGGCTAAAAAGTGATGAGACCAACATATATAAAGGTAGCATAGTCTCTACAGAGAGGCAACAAAGGCAACAAATGTAAACATCATTTGTTTGTTTTCATACAGGATGGGAAGAGGGAAACAAGATAAATTGAGCACTAGCTGAGAGTCCTGCCCATTTCTTCACAGGTGGCACCAAAGCCTGGCCTGAATAAGATGCTTTCAGCAGAAGGGTGCTCCTGCCTGCAGGCAGACACAGCAGATGATGGTTTTTAACCCTCAGAAGGAGGGAGGTCACATTGCCTGGACCGTTTTGAACTTAAATTCTGTGACGGTGAAGTAAAGAGGCAAAAAGCTGGCCATCCTCAACACCTAGATTTCTCCTCTTCCGTACCTTTGAGTTAACAAGGGTGAATTTCACCTGCCCACTAAACTGGCTGCATAGGTGGAAATTTCTGAGCAGGGACATAAGCAAGTAAGAAAGGCAGAGAAGTAGATGGTGGTGCAGGAGGTGAAAGGAAGCAGCTAACCAGAAAACCAAACCATAACACAGCCATAGGAGAGTATCTGACTATAAAGAATAGACAAATGCAATTGGTGATGTTAGTTCCTACCATGGCAGTAACAACAGGAAGAGCAGACCCACTGCAGTGCTACAGTCAGGAGAACAGTCCAGAACAATGACTGGTGCACACTGTGTAGAAAGCCTTACCAGGTTCATGCAGCCAAAAAACCCATTTAATTGAAGGCTTCAAGGAATGACTATCTTGTCCATGCTTTACCTGAATCCCACTGCATAGAGCTCAGAGCAAAGTCAAAACTGACCTTCAGAAGTTTCTGGAGCAAATCCATTCCTGCCATGCACAGGTTTCCATCCCCTCTGATTTATGGAAGGCAGGAACATTTTGAAACATGTTATATGAAATTGCTGGAAGGAAAAATTAAGGAAAAAAATGGTTTGTTGGAGCCAACAAGGGTACAAAAAAGCCCTTAATGAATGGAGTTTTTCCTCTATAAATGATGTCTTGTTTGAAGTTAGTCTCTGGAGGGGTAAAAGTCTGTCAACAAAGTATTTTTCTGAAATGAAGATGAGGGAAACACGTTTTAAAATACCACACGTGGGAATAAAACCCTTTACTTCCAAGCACATTGAGGATGAAGTGGGTCACTGTATGCTTTGATTCACCGACTTGTGTCCCCTGTAAAGACACAATGTGTGAGTGCAGTAAATGCAGAGGTGCCAGTCTACTCGCTGTGGTCCAGGGTCTTGGCAATGGCTGGTTCTTGCCACACAACAGAAAGATTTGCTCACTGAATGGCCTGAAACTGAACAGGGGAGGATTATTTTCAAGGTCAGATACACACCCATTGAGCACTAATCTTAGTGCAACAGCCTCAAGTACTACAGATGAACTATGGTGAGTGAAGCACCCAAACTGTCACTTAGCGCTCCATCTTCACGGGCTGGGGTGGCCTTGGTGCTCTGCAGATACGTTGGCAGGTTCCCAGGCTATCTATCCATCCACCCACTTCAAACAAACATAAAAAGGCTTTTAGTATAACAGAAGGAGTGGTACTGCTATTATCCAAGCTAAGGAAGTAACAGAGGTAAGGAAATCGGGAAGCCGGTCTCCTGAGGCATCCTGGTGAATGGGAAGCAGAGAAAGTTTTCTTCTAAATAGTGTCTTAAATGAGGACTGTCTGCTCTGGAGAAATTTTGAGAAATAGCCTTAGCGTTGGACTGTGCTTGAGACAACACTTCCACTGTTTAAGGAAGACAGAAAAAAACAGAGTTTCTGAAAATCTCATTTTAAGTCAGTGTTAGAGATAGGGACCACATGCAGGTCTCTCCAAACCCAAACCAGTTCCCTACACACCAAGGCTTTTCCAAGCTTTCCCACTTCTCAAGAAACCTGTGCTGAGCATCCAGGGCATTTTACCCTAAAACTGTGCTCACGTGTGATTTATAACCCAAAGACAAGCATTCAGTTTGCTCCCCAAACTTTTCAGTGGTGCTTGGATCAAAACTTTTCAGGCTGTATTAAGGTCTAGGGTATTGATTTATTTTTGTGAATTCATTTTCCTCTTCCTTGTCACAGCTTTCACAGATTTATGAGGTTAAAGAGCATGAAGCTAATTAAATAATCTGACTGGTTGAACATCTGTTGAAACATAGTAATAACTTCTGAAGCCAATGTTCCTGATGAGCTATTAATTATGATTTAAAAACTACAGGCAGGGTTTTACTATCAAAGAAAATCAACAAACCAAAACCCTAATACCCTTCTGGGCTCAGAGTGAACCCTCAGCATCCCTTTGAAGCCTTTTACACCCACTTACACTTTTTCACACCTCCAATCCAAGTGTCCCTGTTAGGCTCTCTTACAGTAGAGTTCCTAAAGTAAGCCAGATGGTCTGTAGGGAAGGTCCAATCCAGTTTGCAGATTGTTGGTGTGCAGCAGCTACAAACAGAAATTAAGATTCAGACATGATGAACTTAACTGCATGCAGATGCCCACCTTAGCCCAAAACAGAAACAAGTGCATGAGCTTAGGTTAGGGATTTAAGTCCAAACAGCCACTTAAGTAAGGAACTAAACCTTTTCTTCAGTTCCCTCTTGCTCTCCATCCCCACGGAGCAGTCCTGGACTGACTTCGGGGTTCCTAAACCCAGGAGCTTCCACCAGACTGATGTGCAGGAATATGGTTCTCAGCCTGGCATAGTCTGCCCTAATTTGCTTAGACTTTGCATTGTCTTCACATCTTGTTCTCAAAATAGCTTTGTCAAAAATTCATTAATGGAGCAGATAAATAAGTTAGATCAATTCCCTCCTACTACTCAGGATCAGTTAATGTTTCAAGGCCAATGAAAGTATTTTGAATTATTATGTAATTTGCAGCTGTTCTTAAATACCCCTCCTCTGCTGGTAAATTATAGGGGCTGTGGCATGCTTGTGTTAGTACAGAGTGAGGGTGTGCCTCAAGCTCTGCAGGAGTTAATGACAGATCTAGAGGAAAAGTGCCTATTTGATGCCAACAGCATCTCTAGGCTCTCCTGCACCAAAGCCACAGGATTGCATGTGCTTGCCCTTTCTGTGATTTTCCTTTCAGAAATGGACAAATTGTTCACACAGTAAATATTACCCATATTGTAAATTATTCATAGTTCCAAAGTGCAGTCGGTGAAAGCGGGGTTGAAGCTTATGCTGAGACTTTGCTGCATAACCTACAAAAAGAAGGGAACTTTTACACAAAAAAAATGAAGAGGAAACTCCCTCAGCGTCTTGTAGCTCAGTTCAGATCTCTAACAGCCTGTAGAGTGGAACTGACAGGAACATTTCAAGGTTAAAAAAAAAGATTAAAAGCATAGTCTCACAGGTATTCCTAGCAATATCTCAGATTATTCCAAGTGTAGGTGATATTATTAGTCAGTAAGGTCCAGAGCCACAAATGGATTTAGACTTTCAAACTTGCCTGCAATAAGCTTTAGACACTTCAGCACATGCATGCTGTGGAGGGCTCTTGAGGTAAGAGGAACCTTTCTGTGTGGCACGTTTTGGCTGTCAGTCTTTCTCCATCCTCATGGACTCTCATGAGACCCAGAACCACTCTGAAACGAGGGGTGTGTACATGTTGGGACACTGTAAGTGCATCCAAATGTTTCCAGATGCAGCAGCAGCAGATGCTGCCCAGGTTGACTTTGCCTTATCTTGTTTGTCAGATTATCTCACATTTGTTTTCACTACCCCCTGTACTCATTAAAACTTCTCTACTCTCCCTGGTTTGTCTTAGGGCCTCTTCAGGGAATGCTCATTTCAAAAAGACAAGGACAGCTAGCTACACCCCTTGTCCTAGCCCAGAGGATTGCCTTAGTCAGCTCTTGATGGCCCATTCATTCAGCTCCCTGCACAACTTATCTTTGTCTCCCCTCCCAGACACGGATTTTAACTCGTTGCTTCACCCAGCATACAGACAAATTAATATCCATGAAAGATGATTGAGTCCCATGGACTGACAAATATTACAGTGTTTTGTCATCCCATCTCCCTTCCCTTTCCCCACTGACCTCTTGAGGTCCATTTTCCTTACAACCCACATCAGGAGACACTTCTTTTTCACAGCAACCACCCAACCCATTGAATAAAATCACATGCAATCCTGGGCTGAGCTTTGAAATCAGCCAATAAATCCTGCCTGAGCCCTCATTCACCCACCACTGCTCTACCAGGACCCTCAGTGCTCAACACTGGGACTTCAGGAGGGAATCACTCGCTTAAAACTTGAATTTCAACGCTGAGCATCAGGATGTGGAGGCAGAGATGACTCCATCTTATATGGCCTGAATGTTCTACATCTCCTATTGATTCAGTTGATCCAGCCTGAGATTTTAGAAACTTCCTGTGCTGAAGTCATTAAATGATTAAACAACCATGTGCCTCTCACTGTGCCTCCTGGTCAGCCACAGGATCCCAGCCAGCCTGGTCCACTTATTTTCTTCCTCACTCTGCTTCATATCTGGCTTTCAGTTTTTCTCTCTTTTTTGTCTTCCAGGTTCATGTAGCCAACACAAGATTTTAAAAACACATCATCATAATATTTCTGTTTAATTTAATAAACATGCTTCTCCTTCCTTCCAACTATGTCCCTGTATGTGATTTTTTATTAGTAGTAGTATTACAATCTCCTCTAAATTTTGGTCTGAAAACTGCTTGACATTCACAATGAGGCGTTAAAAAGGATTTATTCTGTCCTTGAAGTACGCATGTAACTTCTCTTAATGTGAGAGCTCAGACTGGTGTAAATCAAGACTAAATTCACTGATATCAGGGGGCCTGAACAGGTAGAACCAGCATAAAGCAATGGTAAAACAAATCTTTTTATATTTATCAAGGGTAAAATCCCAATACCAACAGCACAATTGCCTTCTGTCCTACCTCTACATGCACAACTACATTTAAAACACAGCCAATTGAACTACTACTAATAATTTTTTTAATTCAGGAACAATTTTTTTTTTGTTTTGTAAGGACAATTTTTTCTTTTCTACTCACACACAGACACATGAAACTGTTCCTAGTCAGCAATTGTTCTTTCCTCCATGACCCAAAATAAACTCATCTCTATGGTCTCATATAGAAACATCAGCAGATTAGTTTAATTAATGTTTCAGGGTCAAGGCAAAAGTGTATAGATAAATATATTTAAGGGTTTTGAAAGCTTCATGGCAGCAGTCCAATACTGCTTTCCTTGCCTTTATTTGCTGTCTTAGGGAAAAAAAAAAAGCAGCCCATAAAGCTTAGAAAAGTGATCTGTCTCTGGGTCTGGGGTTCCTGTCACCTGCCATTTCCCTGATGTAGCACCCTGATGTACAACAGCAGACCAGCACTCAGGTGATGTATTACAATAATATGTCAGTAATGCAATGGTGCTTTGATAGCCCTCAATAATCAGAGTACTTCACTGGGGAGAGGGCCAAGGGAAAGCAAAGACCCAGGCAGAAGGCAAAGTCAGCTAAGCACTGCCTCAGCCTGTTGAAGAGTGTGGTGCCATGAGCGAAACCAGACAGTGATGAGCTGACTCCAGGAGTAGTTATGATGCATTTTCCTGAGCAGCACCATATTCCCTGACAGAGGGGTATTTGGCACAACCATGACAATTTCATAGTGTAGTAAACAATGCTTACATTGCCTTTAACAAAGGGAATAAGAGGTCCATCCATCACAGAAAAAACAGCTGGATTCGGCCAAAGATTGAGCTACTGCTCATGTTTCTAGGCTATGAAGTTTAAGTGCCTGCACTTGACTTCACAGCTGCACTTAGCTGGGTTTCTGAACAGTCGAGCGCTGGGTCTCAGTGGTAGCTTGTTAAGCCGTGGCAATTTCATCATTTGTGCTTCTCCATCCCTAACTTGTAGTTCAGGATCCCAGGAACACAAGTGTTACACTATCATTGCTCTAAAGAGGGGCAGACACCAATATTTCAAAAGCTGAGAGGCCTTCTGTGATGCTGGAGGCATCTCACACATCACACCCGGGGCTGGACAACCTAGTCCTTCATTACCTGACTTTTTCAGCTTTCTGAAATAAAGGGAAAACAGAAACAACTGCAGTTTATGGACCTCAGACCTAAAGGAAATGGGGGAGGGTGGGATATTCCTGCATGCATGTACACAGGTGGAGATGGATGACACATATCCAGAGACATATTTCCATGCGCTCTTTTCTGTTTTTCAACAGTTTCTTGTGCCAAGGAGTGAAGAAACTTTTTCTTTCTTTTCTTTTTTTTTTTTCCACATTGGCACTTTACGGTCTCTTACAGGCTAAAATCAGATAGGTGAGAGCATGGGATTTATGGGGTTGTGCTTGCACAAGCAGAGTGTTCTCCCCTCCTATTCACCTCCAAAGTGAATCAGCCTGTAGAATGGAAAGGTAAAAAGATTATTATTTTTGGAGAGGAGCACTGAGAAGGAAGGGGAGGTAGTTGTTTTCTCTTTTATCTTAAAAATCTTGCCTTAGAACATTTCTCTGTTGACACTCCATGTGCATGCATGACCCTGAACAACAGAGTTGGAGGGATAGATATGGCAAGGGAAATTCAGAAGAGAAAGAAGACTTTGCCAAAGGGATATCTAAAAAGAACAAGGACTGAAAAAGCAGCCAGGGGTAACTCTGATGTACAAAAATACATTTATTTTCAACAATTTCAAAACCACTGCCTTTTTTTACAGTAGAAATATTCAAATGGAACAATAAAACCAAGAACAGTATATATATATGTATATATATGACTCATGCAGTTGTATTACTGTGTTCAATACAGGTATTGCAATTGTCTGTCTCATTTAATCCTTTGAAACCACAGTGGTGGTTTGGGTTTAATGCACTGTCCAACATTATAAGAAAGAACTTGAGGATTCTGTTTCGGTTCATTAGACCTGGAATGTGTGTGGGAGCTGACTGAAGGGAAAGGGAGGAGAACAGGACATCAGGACATCTTTGTACATCCGTGAAACCAAAGTTTAGTCCAGAAGAAAATGCACACTTCCTGCACATGCTCTTGTTGGTGGCAACTGTGTCTGAAACACTCTGCAGTCCCCTGTCACTCTGGTCTCACCTCTGATCCTTCCAGCTTCAGTATTAGGGTTCTTCAGTCCTGGTTGAACTAAACAAAGGAGCTATTCATGGTTTATGTCAGATTGTCAGCCACGCAGAGCCAGAAGCTGCATCTAGTCTCCAGATCTCATGCATTATTCCTAAATTACAGCTAATCCATCATGGGGGAAAGGCTGGCAGTGATAGAGGGCACTGACCCAGTCTCTTGCTCTCTGTCTCTCTCTTTTTCTGTAATAACAGCGTGGGAGCTATTTATGTTCCACTGATGCCATTGCCTCTTTCCCTCATCACTCAGGTAAATAATAATCTACAGCTTCAAGGATTTCCATTACATTTCCGTAGGGGTAAAACTTGCAGGGGAAAAAACCCTAATGACAACTCCAAGCTGTTATTTCCCAGCAAGACATAGACAAATAAAAGTGGCCAATCCTCCAGCCTGTGCTAACACTGCAGCTCAGTACATTCAAAAGAGGTGAACAGGGCTGGCTGCCCAATCCAAACCTTAGAGAGGTCCCATGGATAGATGGGAATGCAGTAATTACCCTTCTTGTATTCTAAAGGAGCAGATTTCAGTCACGAACAAGCTCTTAGCAGCTGCCATCAGCCATGGCTGTGCCCTAAAGAAGCAGGAACGACCTGGCAAATGCGGTCCCAGGCACACACCCTGGTCCTGACAGCAGGTGACAAACCATGCTGAGCCGCAGTGGCACCCACCGAGTCTTACGGAAGAGGAAGTTTGAGCAAACACAAGAATCAGTCAGGTTTTTCTGACATTCAGTTTTGGCTTCGTGGATTTTTCTTGTTTGCTTTGTAGGATACTTTAGGATCGTTTTGGATGGAGAATGATATTCTAGACAGATGTGTCTCCAAAAGTGTCATTGAGAAATTTCTCAGCCTTCACTGAAATTAAATTTCTTTTTGAGAAGTGAAATTTTTTCCATTTTTTTAACAGCTTACTCCCAATTTTTCCTTCTTACTTCTTCCCATTTCAGACATTTAACAGCAATTTTTAAAAGTGTAAAGGAATAAAATGTAAAAAAAAAAAAAAAAGTGAAAAGAAATTATGAAAAGAAATAGTGAAAACTGTAATCCTCTGCCTTTCTTGTTAAAAAAACATGGGATCAATCCCATGAAAAACCTAGAAAATTCCAAACAATGAACATTTTCACTATGCCTCATGGTTTTTATAAAGGAAAAAGTTAACAAGGAAAAATACTGAGTATTTTACATTCAGTGCTCTGCAGCAGCTCACCAAAGCAGTACCTCAAATCCTAATGAACAGCAAAGACTGAGATCAGCCCACAATTTAGCTCAAAGCCCATGGGACCACTGTTTATGTACATCCCTTCCATCTATAGCTAAATGGGAAGCTATGGCCTTGTGCTAACAGTCTTATCACCGGACTGGGCCATTACTGTAAACTACTTTGGTGTTTCAGTAGAACAGAGACAGTAATGCAACAGTTTATGCACTTGTGATGGATGGAAACCAAGGTTAAATAGAATAACACAGCCATCGCTCTTCACCTTGTATTAGAAACCAGAGCAGAAAAGTGAGGGGGAAAACAGAAAATAAATATTTTTAAAGCAATAGAAAAGGCCCACAAACCTGACTGAAATGGAAAAGAACTGAGAATATTTAGTTTTAGTACTTCTCAAAAAACAGTTTTTCCCTATTTTTTGGGTTTAAAATTTTAATCTTGAAATACCTCCTGAATTCTGCAAAACAGTGTTTAACCATTTTTCTCTCCACCTGCAGATCCATCAGGATTTTAACCTTTGAAAGACATTCCAGACCCACTAACAGAGTGAACACCTGTAGCTGAGGCTGGTTTGTAGCCCACTGGACTGTTGCAATGCAAAGAGATAGCAAGTAAATCCCTAAATTCCAGCCATCTCCTCATTTCAGCCCAGGTCTATTAAAGGTGATCGAGGTCTTGTATCCAGTGTGCACAAAATTATAACAAACATTGTCATGTGCTGTCATTTCTGCCTGCTGTTACCTCACAAACACTAGAACATCTTCCCAGACATGCTCTCAGTCTTCCTTCCCCTCCTGCTGGGTCTTACAACGCAATACTCTGCAGAATAAGGTTCATTTTTGACATCATCAACTCAAGAAAAATGGATAGAAGTAACTCACCACTAAGTCAACCTCTTGCCCCAAAACTCCACCTCTTGATAGGGATATCCTCAATTCAGTGTAGTAAAAAATTTCTAAAGAGCTTTTTCAATCAATTTTCTTCATTAACCTCCCTGTTCTAATCAGAAAACACCAACCCACCATGCAGAAATCTCCACTCTGAATTGGAAGCTGCCATTCTGCAGCACTCACAAGAAAGACCTTTCATAGCTCATTAGTGCAGGTCTGACCCTCCACTGCCCTCTCCAAAGAGCAGTCCCATATACGTATTCAGACAAAATTTACTTCTCTTACCCATCCTAAATAGCACTTCTCTTCATCAGCTTAACTGCTAAAAACATGACTTCCCCCCGGGAATAAAGCTACTGCAACCTGCCCCACTGTTGAGCTGAGGTATGGCAAGGCCACTGATATTTGCCCACACTGAGATGGTGATAATTTCAGGATTTTTTTCCTCATTTTCACTAACAGATGCCACCAAGATCATTCTCAGAAGTGGGCAACAGTGAAAGAAATGAATAGATGATAAACATCATTAAAATATTCGTGACAGGCTCATAGCATGGCCTGCTAATATCTTTTTCTGCTCCATCACAGGAAATTACACCATGTATATATATGTGTGTGTAAAAAAAGGCTTGCAGTTATACATAGAGAAATAAACTACGCTGTTTATAGACAGCAGTGTCAGATTGAAATATGACAGACAACTGGAACAGCTTGGAACCAAAGTGTGACTCAAGTGCTCACCAGGGCCCCTGTTTGGCTGGCGTGTGTGTTTGTGTGTGTGTGTGTGCACATGGGCGTGCATGTGTGTGTGTGGTTCAGGTTTTCTTTTAAACATATCTTCTTTTACTAAACATTAAATTATTTCCCAAGAAATAAAAAGCTATGTACATTGTAAATATCTACAGTAGGCCTTCGGCATCCTCGCTATTCACATGCACAGGGTTCGGGCTGCATTCATAAACTCAGGCTTGCTCCTCCACTGCTTGTGGTGCTGTCCCCTCCAGCCAATCTGTAGTCCAAGGAACACTGACGTGTGTGTTTGCTCTGATTATTTTTTCCTTTCTCAGCAGTCAACTGTGCCAGAGGGTGACTGAAATTAAAAGCAATTAAAAGAGGCAAGATCCTGCAAAAGCTGAGACATGCATGTCACTGGAAAGCGAGGGATGTTGGCATGTTGCAGAGCCTGGTCCAACAGCCCAGTCTGAACCCCCTGGCAGGATGAAGCAGCTGATTCATGACTTATTTTGAAAAGGGCTGAAAAGGGACAATTTACTTACAACATGTTGCCTAAGGTACGACACCTATCTGTTGGATTTGAATACTTAATTCCCGTTCTGTATTTAACAGGAGGCTAGCATTCAAATCTCAATGTACATTTGACTCATTCTTTGCTTTTTAATGTGTATTTCCTAAATATGAAGAACCCCTACTATTTATGAATGCAGCCCTGGTAAACACAAAAAGCCCACCCCATTCCCTCCCAAATGATAATAATGACATATAACTCTTTCTTTTTTCATAATAATAATAATAATTATAACAATAATAATTACAAATAAAAAGTCAGAAATGCTGTAGACCAAGTGGATTCTCAGTATTAAACACTAGTGCAGTTGGGAATTTCCTTTGTGCTTTCACTGTTGGCAATTGTTGAGATGCTTCCTGTGGAGGAGAAAATGGAGAAGAGAATCAGTGCAGTGGCTTCAACAGTTTGGTCTATATTGCTTCCCACTCCTCCTTAGGATGTGGTAGTGTAAGTGTAAAGACAGAAAAGATGCTTAGAAGTAACACATTTTATGTAATTGCAATAAGCAGGGAGCATGCAGAAAACTCAATTACTATAGGTCAGCTGACCAGCAGTAAACTCATTAAGCTATTAGGGACATATCTGCTTGTAATCATAGCATGCCAACAGTGAAAGCTTGGCTCAGCTGATTCTTCTGAGGGTGCAGGGAATTTGGCACTCCTCCACAGGAGAGGCAGGGTCATGCGCAGGAACAGGTGTGAGCCACAGCTATTACTAACTTCTTTCTACCTTCTGCTGGCTCCAGGTTCCTACCCTGGGAAAAGCTGAAAAGCTGTAAGAGAAACTCCATTACCATGCTGCTGAGAGAGATGTACTCCCTATCTCAGTGCCTCAGGGCTCTACTTGTAGCCAGGGTCACAGTCACTGCCTCTCCTAATACCCAAAAGACCAAAAACTTCACCCAGAGTGTGAAACAAAACTCAGCTGAGGGCCGTGTCTCACCCATCACTCGTGTGTCCAGCTCTTTGTCCATCAGCTCCTCAGGGTCTGTGAACTCACTCAGGGTGATTTTGGGAGCATTTTCACTTTGGCTGACAGAGCCAATCATTTCCTGCTCCTTGTCATGCTGAACTTGGGCATAGATATTAATCCAAGGGATTTTCCTGCACAGGAAAGGAAAATGAGAGGTTATGTTTCCTAACAGAGGGATCCTCAGCATGTCATTTATTAATGGCTCATACTAAACTGAGATCAATCCCAGAAATGCAGCACTGGCAGTGGTGCAAAATATGAGCTCTCAGAATGGTGAAAGTACCATGGAGATGTTCATCTCTGAAAGTGCTCTTAGCATCCACTAATTCAAATAACAGCCTAGAGGTACTCCAAATCTCAGGCCTTTGTCTTCACATCCTGGGCACAAAGGCTCCCCCAGCTGCAAACTTCAATGTTCTGCCCTTTTAAATGAGAAGTCATGCACACAGTGGACATTGCACTCAGCTCAGAGAGCAGGAATCAAATAAGTACAATCAGCTGCAATTGTCAACTCTCAGTATTTATTATATGATCAGTAGTGCATTGCTAACCAAAAGTAAAAATCAATTTGGCACTAGCATCAACTGAGCAAAAAAATTGCTGTGCTTGTTGCTGCTGACAGGCCCGCACTGACTAAGAAGAAATTGCCACATCTGAGAGAGTTATAAAGAATTGCCCCTGCCTCAAGTACAGAAAGGATTTGGACCTCATAACACCCATCCAAAGTCTATTTGTTACCATTCCATTGCAAAAACCAGTTTGTCATGCAAGTTTGCTGAGACTTATTTTGCCTTCCTGCTCAGGGAGCCAAGGAAGTGAAGGGATTATTTCTTCCTCCTTCTCCTAAGCAAAGTTACCTTGGCCTGCTAGAACGATATCCTTAAGAGTCAGTTAGGTAGACAGATAGTTATAGAGGCCTAGACAGACAGGTAGTAATCCCTGGAGGAATGCAAGTTTAAAATGAGAGAACTGAAAAGGAGTGTGTTAAGCATCGTGGGGGTTGCCAGGATTATTTGCATTGCCTGTTGGAAGTTGACTGTTTTTCCTAATGCTCTTAGCTTTTCTTTTCTTTGTGCTGTGCACTTCACAGTGCTCCAGTAAGGAAAATTTGGAGAATATTTTCAGTTCCTTAAAGCACACAGGAGAGAGACAGAAAGAAGATGTGCTCAAAAGAAGTAATATAAAATGCCATATCTTTATGCTGATCTATCTGCTGTTGGATAAGTCAGAGACTGAAAGCACTGGAAATTGCCTCAGCTCTCATGAATTCAATAGATCTATGCTGATTTTACTCCAGTGAAGTTCTGGCCTCAACCAACTTGTGCCATTTATTTGATTTGGCAGTCTGTTCTTATTCAGCAGCAAGCCAGGACACATTTGGGATGTTTAGCAGCAGCTGACAAATCTCGTGGTCTTCCCCCTTTCTCCTACCTTCTAATGTTTAAATATGCCTTAAATGCCACCAGAAGATATAAGAACTACACAGGGAATGAGAGAGAACTAATGCATTCCCATAGCATCTAAGTGCCCAGAATTTGTCTGGAGATGTATAGAGGCATGAGAACATGCCTGGAGATACTGGAAGACTTCGTTTTGCTTCCAAACAGTGCAAGAGCAGAGCAGTGATCATCTCTGAGCTTTGACTGGAAAGGTGAGAAAAGCTCTTTAGAACTGTGAGGCAGAGAGCCCTCCAGGTACTTCAGAGAGTTTGGGAAAAAAGAAACTGAGATGGCTGTACATACGTGAATCCATACTCAAATACCTAATCCTGCTGTGCCTCCCAGCACAGACACAGGTGGCCACAACCACATCACTCTGAGCACAAAC
This sequence comes from Callaeas wilsoni, assembly GCA_013398955.1. Taxonomy (NCBI): domain Eukaryota; kingdom Metazoa; phylum Chordata; class Aves; order Passeriformes; family Callaeidae; genus Callaeas; species Callaeas wilsoni. Next base: position 93,966 of record VWPU01017572.1, read on the forward strand.
AAGCACACACTCCTGCACTGCTGTCCCAGGACACACACGTGCACTGCCCCATAGCCACCACTGCTCGGCATTCATACACACACGGTATTGACTGATATGTGCTCAACCTTCCAGAAAAGAAACAACTTTTTTACAGATTATTTCCATACTTTTCTCCTATTCCTTCCTTTTCCACCAGGACCTCCTCAATAAGCCTGTCTCTGGCAGCAGTGTTTAACATGCCTGCTGAGTCCATAAATTGATGGAGTCATAAAAAGGAGTCTGTGTGCAAACCGGTAAAGCACCAAATCTATGAATTTGTAGAATTAAAAAATCATGTCATTCTGTGCTCTCCCATAACCTTTCCCTCTAAGCAGAAGTTCTGTATTCAGGCTGGGACCACCATTGATCAAAACAGTACACGTGGCTAATGGACCTCTGCATCACTGAGAGCTACAGAAAAGCTTTTGAGTTTGCTCCCCTTTTTTCATTAAGAATCATTCCATGCTCTCTCTTCTGCTCCATTGAGCCAGGGGTTTTAGACAGACCTGAAAAATTGCTTTTTGTTCTGAAAAATCAAGTTGAGAACACTCTGTGTATATGACTTATCCTAAACTTTGTCAATTTGATCTGGGTTCTTCCCCTTTGGGACAGAGAGACAAGAGGGGACAGCCAGTTAATAAGCTTTTGGGCTAAGCAAAACTGATGCTTTAACCGTGTTCCTCCTCACTCCCAATTTGTAACACAATCAACTTTCAGACAGATTTTAACAAGGCAGGGTTCTCCACAGCCCTGGAGCACAATAGAAGGCTGATGGTGATGCTATACTCAAAGCTCAGGGTGCTTAAGCAGTACTAGAGTCAGTTTTATGAGCTGCAGTAGCAGAACGTGACCCAGAGACTGCCAAAGCAAAGTGCATTAACAAGCTCCTCACTGTTCCCTGGCAGCTGGAATATAAAGACCCTTTTCCCTGGTAACTGCTGACCACAGGGCCAAGGACATCAGGCCAAACCTAGGAAACCATCTCACCAAGACACAAGGGAAAGCATGTCTTACACAGGGTTGTACCTACATCTTGTCACATCTCCCAGAAGGACTCCTTTGCCTTCCTCATCCTACATTTGGGTGTGAGAATAATCGTCAGCTGCCTCCCCAGCACACTATTAAATCGATGCCTTAAACAAATCCCATTCCCCTGGGAAGCTGTATTCCACCTCATAGAAGCAGAGAGGGCATTTCAGGCTGCAATAAGCAGGTCGTGCTGAAGGCCTTGAAATCTATGTCTGAGCAGAGTCACACAAATCTTTCCCTGGAAATTGTCCTGGGCCACTGAAGTCAGTGGGAGCTTGATAACAGTTATCAGTGTGCACAGGATCAAGCACTACAAGGAGTGTCACTCACTGATTAGGACAATGGTTAATTCAAGTTGTTAGCAAGGAGGGAAACTTTAAACCTCGAGACTAAGATAGATGCCTGTCTTATCATTCATTTAATTTTGAATACTGTTTGTATCCCACTAACATTCTTGGAGAATACTAGCTTTATCCTGGGGTGCAGAAAAGCTGGAGAAAGAAACATTTAGCTGGAATCTGGACAGGAAAAGCTCTAGTTTTTCATTTAGAGGAACTACTATGTCCAGAGAGTCTTATTTATTTAATTTTGAGTCAGATACAGCTTATGTTTCTAATACAATATTTTGCCACTGGTCAGCACCTAGGCATGCAGACAATTTTATACTGTAAGTACTGTACTGAATGCAAAGTTCCTCCTAAGGAGCTCCATCTGCCTAAAATATATCCTCATGGGCAGACCTTCAGCAAAAAGGCCATTCTTATCACATATTTTGTTTCACAGCTTGCAGCAGCCAAGTGCCACGGGCCAGCCTTGGTCCTGCCTGCTGTCTGGAAGCAAAAGGTTTATATTAACATCTGTCAAGGTAAATCTCAGCACATATTTCCAAAGGCATTTTGATGCTTTACACAAATTTTTCTGGCTTTGAGTCTCCCACCTTTAACATAACCACACCTGTTCCTCTGCAATACTAACCTATTCACTTTGCAAGATACAAATGAGATGCTGCTGCACTAAGGCAGCTGGCCAGGTGGGTATAGACTGTGTGAAGTCATCCATCATGTGGTCTTTGACCAAGCTTGCTTTGTGTAGCTCAGTACTCAGTGCAAATGTTCCCTTTTCTGGTCTGTGGTTTAAATATGTTTGCTGAAGCAGATGATTTCTGAGCTCTTGGTGAAGTTTTGGAGCACCAACTTTGTGGTAAAACAGCAGTAGATGGTTCTCTCTCTAAGTATGACAGAGAGGGAACTGCATTCATCTAAGCCTGAGGCCAGCATGACTCACTCTGCATTTGCAACTCAGTCACAGCTCTGCCCAGGTTTCCTGTAAACCACCCAGAGTCTCCTCCTCCCATCTCAAAGTTTTTCAACTTACCTCTTGAATTTGTAGATTAAAAAAACAGCCAAGCCCACAAACACCACTGACAACAACATCAGCATTGCTGAACTGCTGTGACCCGAGCTGGAATCCACAAGAGGTGCTGCAGGAGGAAAGGGAACGCATTACATTTGCAGGATATTACAAGAAAACCCATTAACGACCCTAGAGTTGAGCTCAACTCTGTCTTTGTCACATCTGCTTTATCACTGGTCCATGCTGGTTTCGGTAAGACCAATCAGTAGGAAACAAATTGGTTCTCTTTTCCTTCAAAAGTCAAGACCCCTTTTCAAGACAGCGCAGTGGAAAGGCACAGCAAGCCACGCTTAGCTGAACGCCCGATCGCTCCTGTGTTAACACTCTGGGCTTTTACTTTCCAGGTTTTTCCAGGTACTAGAGTGGAAATGAATTTTATGAAGCATGGCTCAATACATATCTATTCCCTTTGGAGGAGAAGATACCTTAGAGCATCAAAGAACAGCACAACTCCCATCTTCCAAGGATATTCATCTATCTCACACGTGACAGGGATCTACTCTTGTGACAAGCCTCAAGGTCCATCCTTGTATAGGACCTTAGAGAGTTTTAAATTGAGTCAGCTTTTATAATGTGGAGGAGCCCGAAGCAATAATCCTGCATCCAAGCGTACAATACATTATAATATTTTGGAGATTTTGATCCTTGACATTTTGGCTGGCTAAATACGGTATATTCCTATACCTTGTTTATGCAGCTGTTCCAAGAGCTCATCAGAGCACACCATCTTAATGGCCTGAGCACTGTGCTGAGATCAAGTGTCTGATGAGAAGTCTCTAATGATGCACAAATGATTATAAGTAGCAGCTGAGTGTTTCTCGTTCTGCATAAATATTTGCTTTTGGTGTTTTACTATTCTCTATTCTTTTTCTGTCACCCTGAAGGTAGGACCAAAGTCATGCAAATAGACCCAGTTCTGATTTCACTGCCAAATTTCCACACCTAACAGTCTGATCCTGCCAGTATTCTGCTGCTGATACTTCTGACTCTTTTGTGGGAAAGACTGGCATTTCATCCAAGTCAAAACTCTATGGGAATGGTCATGAAACAAATGCAGCACCTGCGCTGGAGAGGGTGCAAGAATAGCTGCAAAACATAAGTTAAATGCAGTGCCTTGCTAGAACCAAGCCAGATTCTGAAGAATTCCAGCCACCTGGAGACCTCAGACATTGTATCACATTCCCAGTTTTGCAAATTAATCAATTTCAGGCTACTCCTATTAGTAACTGACTCACATTCCAAAAGACCAGTTAGAGAGTGAAGGCTAAAAGGCATTACCTGTAGGAAAGGTCATGAGCCTTGATTCAGCCCAGCTCTTGGCTCTCTGAGAAGCTGAAGTGTATTATTGTGGGATATGAATCCAAATCTTTCAGAGAGGCTATCAGCAGTGGTGCTTGCACAAGATCCCACATTTCAGGCAATTGTAAGGGAAGTAATAAAAAATAAGGGCAAAAACAAATCCATCACCTCCCTTGTAATCATCACTGTCTCATCAATAGCTGAGAGCTTCACACCAGGCTGGTTTAAAGCAGAGGCAGTGACGAAGCTTAAAATGACTCTTTGCTATTTTGAGCAAAAAATGAAGATAAGTAGTGTTGAAATTTATGTAAGTTCTAACTTGTAGAAGTCAATATTCAGGCACATATTCCCTGTTAGAGGCCTAGATCTTTTCATGAGTACTTTGCCCCTTTCAAGCTTCTTTGCTAGTCATGAGAGTAACAAGCTATAAGGATTTGATCCAACATCCATGAAACTTGATAACATCCCACTGAATTCCACAGGTGCTCAATAAGGACTTAATAGAACACCATTCACCTGGTTTTCTAAAACACTTGAAAAACACTGATGCACTTGTTAATTAAGCCACAGGGAACTCCTACAAGGTACTTTTTATACTTGTACAAACTGGAGCATGAAGATGCCCCTGATGGGTTGGTTTTAACACTTCCTGCTTCTACCAAAATCTCAGCTGGCACATACCCCAGTGCCACATACCAAACTGTGAGTGCTCTGATGTAGACTGATTCTCCTGGGGTTGTCTGAAGCCTCAGGAGAACCACAGCTGTGCCTTTGACTCCACACTCACCTAATGTTAACTGAGTAACATACACAACCACTTCGACACCAGGCTTCAGTTCAAACTGGACCAGGTTCTGGTTGAGAGCATTAAAAAGGATTTCCACCACCTGACAAAACAAGAAGAGATACAATAGTTACAGTATAGAAGATGGCAGAGTCTGGAGAACATTCAGGAGTACACAAAGCCCAAGAATAGTGGCTGACATCTCTTACTGGCTTCAGCAGGGCCTGAGGAAGTGGAGAGAAATGTACACACTCTTTAGGTGGAACTGGATGTCATTGTAAGTCTCCCCTACAGAACTTCTGAGATTCTCATTGTTTGTTATTATATCTCTCATGGGAAACAAACCAAGAAGGTTAGCAATTTTTTTTTTCTTTTTAGGAGTCCTTTGGGAAGAGGGAAAATAACTAAGGACCTTTTCACCTTCCACAATATCCTTTGAGTTTGATCAAATGCATTTGGAAATCACTGACATATTGACCTTCCATTGGTGGATAATGAAACTAAATTAGGCAGTCCAGACCTACATTTCTTTATTCCCATTGATCCTGTCATGTAGATTCTATTTAAATAGGCTGCTGGGGATGAGACAATCTAGTTTTAAGGTCGATAGAAATTTTGCCATACTTCTCCTTCACTTAGAAAAGGGGCCTTGGACTGGATATACTGGAATTTCTGAGCTGGGAGATCAAAAACCCAGCTCTGATGTGTTATTTGGTTGCCCCACAGCACATACTTAGCACATCACCCTGGAGCCTCAGTTTGTTAATGCCTGATCTCCACAGAGTAGTTCTGATGGACAGGGCACAGCTAAAGAGTAGTTCTGACCTGCTCTCCAGGCAGAGATCCTCAAGCAGAAGGCAACAACAGGTGCCAAAGTACAGCTGAGTAGACTGTCAACTAAAATTAGAGCACTAGAGCTTCAGGCCTCATGGTCAATTAGTCAGAAATCTAATTGAGATGTCAGCATAGCACTGGTATATGAAATATTGGCACAACAGCTTGTTCAGAAGGAGTTTTAATACCGGTAGATCCTACTGAACAGGACAGAAATTACTCCAAGAACATCCCTCCAAAAAGCCTTTCAAACCTTCCTACCTCAATGCATCTCTCCTGTACACTGACCACTATAAATTTAAGAGATCAGCTTTGATAACTTCCTAGGACAAAGGAAGGGGGTCCCCTACTCTGCAGGGACTGACTTTACTCAGTGGATGACAAGAACTTCCACTGAGTTCACCAGTTCTCTGAATAATTCAGTGTTTGATCCAAACTTCCACGAGTTACTTGGCGATGGGCTCACACATAGTTTGCACACTGTAAAAATGGTGCATACAAGAACATTAGCAAGAGCCAAGCAGCCTTTCCAGCAGTACTTCACTCCTTTGCCTTTACAGACCTGATTTAATCACTTGGTAATTCTAACATGAAAGCTTCAGCAGCCTAGTGCTGTTGTTCTTTCCTTGCCTGCATATCACTGTTGCTATTCATCACCATAATTACCTATTTATCTAAATGGATGGATATTGTAACTTCCAAATATAGTTTGCACAGGCCATTCACTGCTGCAGAAAAAAAAAAAAGAGGTCTTGTTTTGGTGATCTATGAGTTGAAGAGTCTGATTTATTTTAATAAACCTCAGTATATCATCTTGCTGCTTTGGCCTCCCTCTATTAGCATTCCTCCAGGGAGTAGAGGGAGTACATATTCAAGGTTCCTTTGGCCGTAACTACTGTAAAAAGGACACTCCACTGATTTAGGAAGAATCTCTGCTAGTGGTAGACTGTGACATATCTCAGTGAGGTATTAGAAAATCCTGGTTTTCCTCTGAAAATAATTTTTTTTAATGCCATAAACTATACTGCCACAGTCCCAGATGCATCCATTTCCACCACACTTATTGTAAGTATTTCCAATGCTGCGCAGCTTCAGGGGCCCATCTGCAAACAGTATGACAGGAATAAATGTTCCATGAATCCTTCTTTCCTTACTTGCTCCAGATCAGCCTCACTGCTTTTTCTCCTCTCTGTTGTGTTTTTGTGGGGCAGTATGAAGAGTTCAGCAGAAGTAGGCAGCCCAGGGAACACAGCTACCAGGATCTGTTCATCAGGGATACCAGTCACCTAGAAGAAAAATAAAAAGGTGGTCTCTAGCTGCTATTTTGTTACTTATGTTTCCATTCACTTCCAGAAGTGGTGTTCCCATCAAATCCTTATTTCCCAGTTCCACTGTAGGTGTTGTGGTCCTAATGAGCTGCTCTGCCTATTTGGTGGGTCAGAAATAGAGATTCTGCTAAAGATGCACTCTACTTCCTCTCTGGAAGTGAATGTAGGCTTGGCAACACCCCTGGGCTCAAAGATCTCAACCCAAAGTCCAAACCTAGCGTGTCTCCAGATCTGGATGTTCCATATAGTCCTCCTTGCTACAAAAGAATAACTGACCCAAAGTCAGGTCCAGAGAGTCTGTCTCGAAGCAACCACTGGTAAATGTGCAACTAACAGGGACAATATGAAGAAAAGTGCCTGCAAACACCTTCTGTTATCAGGTTATGGGGATCCACATTTGCCACACACGAATAGCAATGTCCCCAAAGGGAGACGTTACTCCTGGGTCTGAGCAGGAGGACTGTGCTGGGAGCTGCTCAGTTTGCTGAACCAAGGCTCTCACAGCTGCTCTCACTGAGGCTGCTGCGTTCTCTCCCAAAATCCAAGCTGTGCATCCTCAGTAGGGCAGGAAGCCTCCCCTCCCTTAGAAGGGCTCTGCTACATGAGGTTACTTCCATTAGCTCTCTGGTCCTATCCCACCTCAAACTCCATGGCCTCATTCCAGAAATGTACCTGTGGGGCAGCCCATTCCTGGTGGGATACACAAGCAAGCACCTCTACGAGATTTCTACTGTTCTCTGACACCATTCACAGTTACAAGCTAATTAATTATTTTTGTCCTGCAAGCTTGACTCTGAATACAGTAAAAGGAAAAACAGTTTAAAACAATAACCTTAGTATTTTTTCAGGATGGAAAAACAATCAAGGAAACTCTTATAAACTGTGAATTTTGGGTGGGCTGCAGATGAGAAAAGCTGAGCAGGAATGTAGTTTCCCAGTAAAAATAATCAGCCTCCGTTTCTAAGAACAGCTGTAGCAAAAGCAAAAAAACCCCAACAAGATACATTTTTGGCAGAATGCAAAATCCACAAAAGCTTGTCTAAATCTAGCTCCTAATTTCACACAAAACTAAAGTCCCTGACTATTTGATATCATAAGTTATTCTGTCCCCTTTCCTGCAAAAATATGAGTACTAGTTTACATATTCTAACTAATCCCAAAGGAAGATTCAGTGTCTTCCACCTACAGAAGTCTCTCTTTATCCTGTATTTTAAAGGTAAGTTTATTTTCCCTCTGAATCCTTATTTTTTACCCCAGTTGGAAAGACAGTAGAGCTTTAAAATGTTCACAGTTGCTACACTTAGCTGCATGTGGAACTCCTGACTATCAGGAAGAGATAATAATATCTTCCTCATGTATCCAGAATACTACAGTGTCTCTCTTCTGGGATGAAGTGGATCATCTGTTTAACAACACACAGTAACACTAACCAAATATTTGGAATAGAAAACATAGATACTGTCATATCAACTTGGAAAAAGCAGAATAATGATGATACTATTACAATCTAGAATTTGCAAAATCCTCAGAGATATTAAAAGCTGTAAAGCATACAGAAATATTAATACAAATAATTGTAATATTTCCACAAAATCAGCAATATAGTTTGGCTCTGTAAAAAGATCCAGCATATTAAGAAGCTGTTTATTGATTTTTAAAGATAGTTTCATCACTGCTATGCTTACCCATTCTTTTAGGCTAGCATGACCAAGAAGTCCATGTTTTAACGGCCCAGTTAATGTTAGCATAGACAAGGAAAGAGATGCTCACCTGTGCTAGTGCTCTCTTGATGACTTTGCCAACATCTTGTCTCCATTCAGGGATGTCAGGGTTATGGTAGTCCAAGTTGGGAGAAAATGACAGGAGCTGAGATTGGAAATACTCTGGAATAGAAAAAGTATTTATGAGAAGATTAAATGGAGAATGTTCAGGACACAGACAAGGGTGCAGAAGACAACAGGAGCACCATAACTATCTTTAAGCAAGAGAGAGAAAAAAGGCTGAAGGAAGAAAAAGGCTGGCTAACACTAAGCAGGACAGAAAGCTTCCAAGGACAGAATGCTTATAGTGGTACTTCTAAAGGACATGTTGACCTAATGCCAACTTCTGGCTTTCCCCAGAGAAACAGAAGTGAGAATGAGAGAGGTGAGAGGATGCCTTCATGATGCCTCTGGGCTTTGTTATTTTGCCACTCAGCTTCTTCAGATTCTGCTCACAAGTAAGTTGACCAGCAAATAAGGCAGCACCTGGCTGAAATTTGGAAGGCCTGTCTGTACAACTGCAGAGCAAACAATTGCTGTAAGTAATGTTTTCTGTTGACCCTCCTGCAGGGAAGCCTGGAGCGGTTAATTCCCCAACAAAGAACCCAGTGGTACTAATGACATGCTCATCAAGCAATGGCTACTGATGAAACACTTTGAAGTTCTGTCCCGATTGAATGATTGCTGGGAGGAAGAAAAACTTCCTAGACTTAAAATACAGAAGGATTTAAATTTTACTCTAATTCCAACTCTCCCTGCTAGTGTCATCAAAGACCAAGTCTGGAATCCTTATGGCAGCTGTGCACAATGGATTTGGGCCAGTGGGAGGCACATATCCAGGATGAGAACCACATTCACATAAAAGTTCTCCGTGTAGAAGACTCTTCTTTCTGGTTTTGGAGAGGTGCTGTGCCTCACCTTGAAGCAACTGATCTACAGACCCTTCAAATAAGTACCATTAATCATTTGTAAGAAGGCACTAGTTTTAGATCAAGATAAACCAGCCAGAGTATAAATGAAGAAATCCCCAGAAAAGCAGGGATATGCCAGCATAACATTTATGTGGCATCTTTTGCAAGATCTGTTCTTATTTATGTGGCATCTTTTGCAAGAACTGTTCTTTCTTTTTAGATGGTGCCGTATATTTTTAAATAAAACAAGTATCAAAGAGCGCAGGGAAAGTCTCTCAGGTTCTGAAGGTTTAACCCAGAGTCAGATATATAAAATCTTTGATTTTTGACCCCTTAGTACCATGTCCAATTTATTTTTTGAGCAAATTCTTCTCTGTTAATCTCAAATTAAGAATATACCTGAATAAATCTCCTCCACTGATAACACCAGAAATCCATGCCTAGATTATGGCTTAGACCCATAATCACTTGACTCAGGACACAGATTATGATACAAGTTTATCAGAGGACGTGTTTACTAAAGGCATCATTTGTTTATGTACTCAGACTTGAACTGATCACCAGACTGAGGGACTGGAAGGACTCCTTCCTTAGACCAGGGCAGTCTGCAGCACAGCACTGCGTAGGACTATTTGGACTGGATCCAAATGGGTCAATTTCTTTTGGAATAGAACCCAAAGCTTTGGATCTTCTAAACAGAATGGGAAAATTTCTTCCAAGCTGTTTAAAAACAGAGTGAGGAGCTCTCTGTGGGATCTGCTGGGACTAAAGGTCGACATCACCTGTGGGTATCACTCTTAAATATATTTGATTCAGGTTTATTCCAGAAACAAGTGGAAAAATGGAAATTTCCGAGAAGTAAACATTGCATTTTGCAGTGCTCAAAATTTTGAAGTAGAGGGTTCCTAATACTTGATAATAGCAAGTCTAGATATTACTAAATGACATTAGCAAATTATTAAAGCCTATTGCATTTCATGGCCAGACGATCAATAAATATCTGTTTAGCTGCTGTTAAATCTGAGTATACAGCAGGACATTTACTTGTATTTAATTACTGAAATAAGACACACATAGTGCAACTGCATAGTGCTGAGCTTCAAAGAAGCCCAAGTTACTTGAAGCCCAGGTTTCTCAATAAAACTTGATGCCCAAAGAAAAGCTTGTCCTCAAATGCTGGATGCCAAAAACTGGATAAGGAAAATAAAGACTGGCCCAGGGTGGAAGTTATTCTAGAATTCTTGGTTAAAGCTGCTGAGAGAGCCCTTTCACCCAGGATTTATCAAGCCCCAAACAGGGTAAGCTCTGTTGTCTGCCAAAAGGTGCTTTTTGAAGCCCATGACATGCAGATATGGCAAGAACATACCAAACATTACCCATGGGGAATTCCAGTGAGCACACTCAGACCTCCAGCTGTGACATGAAAAATGGGCAGTGATACCAACAACAGAGTCATTTATGTCCTCTTTTCCAGACCCCTCCTGACCCCATTTATACAGTCACTGATAGAGACACCAGTTGAATTCAAATCACCTTAATGATGCACTGTGACTATTTCTTTCCACAGCTGGGAAGGTGAAGGAAGGCAGTCTGGTTCAAGAGGTTTTTATTTCTGGGAGTTCCTTGTCTGGGTGTACAGACAGAGCAACAGACACAGGAGACACCAGCCACCTTATTAATGCTGAGGTTACAAATTTGGTTAGCGCCTCATTCTATTCACTTCTGTATTTTGTCATCATGACACATCTGAGCTACTCTGTCATCAGGTTTGTCTTCAGAGGTTCCTCCAGGCACTATTAAGTTCCTAGAGTTCATTTTGGATCACCAATGATCGTCTGCCCTCCACCCCCCTGAGATGTGATTGCAAAAGGCTGAGGGTACCATGCACTGCGATCTCCTTGGTGTCCTGGATGAGGGTGTTGCCCCCAGCGACTTGCACGGTGACAGTGTTCATCCCCTCCACAGTGAACGTGTACGAGATGCTGCTCTCCAGGGTGATGAGGGGCTGTAAGAGGCAAACACAAATGACAATATCAAAATCCGGGTGAGATTAACTCAGGATCACAACACGCACCTGACTAATCCACCAGGCAACAACGTCCTTGCTCCTTGACACAGGTGTGGTGCTGCAAGTTTGCATGTCTGGATAAGGACCAAAGGTGGCCCAAACACTATCCTGTGAGCAGTGTCCCACAGGCAGAGGTTTCTCTCAATTCAGTAAATGTTTCCTAAAATATTCTTCCATTGACCTGCAACCCATTATTGCATGGACTTCTCAGCAGACCACAGTCAGCAACTGCAGAATTAGTGCAGCAGAATGCGGTGTTGTACACACACAACCAGCTCAGCTGCTATATTTGCTGTACAAAACCCAACCTCAAATTGAAAATAAACCAAAGATGCAGATGCTTCTTCAAACAATCCATATTGTTCAGATTCAGGGCCAGCCTTTGCTTTTATGAGCACAAATCCATTTATCTCTCACAGGGAAACACTGCTCAGGTCAGAGTGAGGACATCCAGCATTGCCCTGCCCATGCTGTCAGTCTGTAAGCAAGCTGCAGCCGCAAGCTGGCAAACTGTGCTAGCCAGGCTGAAAGCATGGCATCATTCCTGCTGACTGAACGTGGCTGTGGAAGGGATCCACACTGGAGCGCCCATGGGAAGGGCCCACATTGGAGAAATTAATGGAAAACTGTCTCCCAAGGGAGGGACTCTGTCCCATAAGCAGGGGAAGAGTGTGAGGCCTCTTCTCCCTGAGGAGGAAGCACTGGAAGAGACAACATGTGATGAACTGATCACAGCCCCCATTCCCTGTCTCCCTGCACTGCTGGCAAAGGAGGAGGCAGAGAATTCAAGAGTGAAGTTGAGCCTGGGAAGAAAGGAGAGATGTGGGAAGGTATTTTATGATTTGGTTTTATTTCCCATTATCCTACTCTGCTTTGATTGATAATAAATTACTCTAATATCACAAAATCAAGGCTGTTTTTCTCTTTTTTTAACAGTAATCAGTGGTATCTCTCTGTCATTATTGTGACCTGATTTTGTTAATATTTTATGTATCCTGCCCATGTGAGGAGGGGAGTGATTTAGTGGGCAGCTGGTGTCCAAACAGGGTCAACACAACAACTGAAAATCAAAGGTCCAGCCCTCACAGTGCCACTGATCTGACAGCTGGTCTACAGAAAAAACTCTTTGTTTAGAGAAACTACAAAAATGGAAATAGTGATGCTAATCTCCATTGCAAAAGCACACAAACATCTAAGAGAACAGATAAAGCCATTGTACCATTGCTGTTGTCCCTTCACTACACTGCCAGTTTGTTTTCAGAGGAAAACTACTAAACTTACACCTTCCAGCTCTCACGCTTTATCTCATCAGCCTGCCAGCCTGACTGCACTTCACAACAGTGGTGACATATGTCATTTTCATAGCCAAATCAAAATTTCCACCTGCACAGGCCAGACTGGCAAACACATTTCATCTCTCTAGAATACCACCTTCCTTTGACCCTCTCATCCATGAGGTGAAAAAGCAGAAAAAACCAAAAAGTCTTATCACATGGCACACACAGTCCAAGGGCGCCAGCTTGTGCCAGCCCTGGAGGCCTAGCTAACATTTACTGAGATATACACGGACCCTGGAGAAGCTGAATGGGCCTGTATCAAACTGCAGTGATATCAGCAATCCTCCTGGAGGTTACAGGTTGTGGTTCTGTGCAAAGGCAGATAAGAGCATGCAATCTGGCCTTTAAAATTACAATTTTTTCCTTTTTGTATGTGTGTATGCTGGACATTCCATTATCATGGATGATTTCACCTCCATCATGGAGTTTTAACATTCAGCCAACTCCTTAATTTTAATTCAAGAACCAAGACCTGGAAACTAACTCTAAATTAAATCAAGTAGTTTAAGGTTCATTTGCTCAAACCTATTAGACAGCTGGATACATTTATTAAACTGGACCTGTGTTAATCCAGGCAAATTGGCCTTTGGGCATACTGCAAAAATCAGTACAGTAGAAATTCAGTACAGGAGTTTCAGCAGGGTGGGGAGAGCCATAGAAGAGTCTCAGCCAAGTCATTTGAGTCTAAGACAACATTCTCCTGTGCAGCAGCACAGAGTGAGACCTGCACAGGGACATGAGACACATCTGGTTCTGCCTGGGATGGCTCCAGGTTGAACAGGGAAAGAAGCTGCAATCCCTCAGCATGGAACTAAAATACATCCTCTAATAATACCAGTCACAATATTACACACCTCATGATTTAATTCAGTGCCCTCATCTTCCACCTCTACTCAGAACACCACAGTTTACTCATGAGTGGGCACAGAGAAGGATTTGACATATACATTAAACATCCCAGGAGGAATTTTGATGTGATACAGACTGCTGTTCTGAAAAAAGGTGGCTGATACAGTTATGTCTATATCCTTTGCCATACTTCTGTCAGAATCAAAGTACATTCCATGAGGTAGCTGGAGACAATGCTTTGCAAAGATTGAAAAGTGCTCTGGATCTGAAATTCAGACGCAGGTAAGTGGCACCATGTTTACTCTTCCGTATTTCAGCAATGCGTGCAATCATGCCAAGGTGTCAAAGGATCAGCTACTCCACGTGCAGCTATGCCCAAAGCATCCATCCCAAACACATCCACATCTGCTTGTACTCTGCTGCCTATGGGTCTGAAATTTAAGCTAGAAGATGAAACAGATCGTATTTCCAACCCAGAAGCAAGCACTGTGAGAACTGAGTGGAAATCTTCAGCAAGCACCACTGCTTTGCACTACCTTTTCTAGATTGTTTCCTATTTCAAAAAAATCTTTTTAAAGGCCCTATTCACAATCAACTTCTATAGTAAGGACAAAAACAATGGCAGGAAAACTCTGCACTGGAGAGCTTAAGCAGATGATCAAGTTACCAGTACCTAAATTGTCTCAGATGTACTTCAATGGTTCTCCATGTGTGAGCACTGAGCCAAAAATATCTGAACTGTAACGTGATTTTGCATCCCTGTATTTCAGTGCAGTATAAGCTATGTGGAACTACCTGGTACTTGCAATGGACTAGATGTGAATATGTGGGTTGTTGCCATAGTTCAGCTAGGGCACAGCAACTTGCCAAGTTACAGTAAATGGTTTTTGCTCCAGAGGTCTTTTGGTGCCTTAATTATGCTTCCACAAAAATCAGCAAGTTCTTACAGCGAGCTTCCTAACTGGATGTAAAATCCCAGTAGAAGCAACACTTACTGTTCTTATTTTGCCTCTCCTGATATTGTTGATAGCTAGGGTAAGAGGTTAAAACTAAGCAGCTTTGTCACACAGAAAACAAAATACTTGTGTTCCTATTTTTTTATCTCAAGTTCCATATTTCATGTAAAATCCCTGTTTCTTTCTGCTGTGATCTCACCTCAGTGCACACCTTTGACTGCAAATGTAGACAATGATGTGACATAAACTGCTTTTGTAAATAACAGCAGAAACTACATTGCAAAATTAGCAGCGGTACCTTTCACAACTGTAAGAATGGAGAAGAGTGCCTCACTCCTAAAGCCTACAATAAAAACTGTAGCTAATAAGCAATCCTGCTCTCTCCATTTGAAAGCATGATGTTGACTTGTAGTTTCACTTACTTTAACTATTGATAAAAAAGTTCTTTATAATACATACAGTTACAATACACATCATTTGAAAATTCACTAGAAAGAAGTCTCATCTCCCTCTCCAACACAGCCAGACTCTTCAGCTTCAAATTCTAGATACAGCTGTTTATTTGAACACCAAGAGCTCTAAAGTACTGTGTTGGAATCCAGCGTTATGTGCTGCACACTGGCACATAAAGGAAACCCCCTTGGCTGTTTGAACACCAGCAGTTTTTAAACACTGTGTTGAAAGCCAGCATTATTCCATACATAGTTCAGTTAAGTTGCAAGTGAATGCTGGTAATAACAGTGGTCTTCAAATCTCAGTAGGGCTGATAACAACCAGATGTAGAGAGTAATGACTCCTAAGAACAACACAAGACAGAAGGAACTAAATTCACAAAGGCTGAAGTTCAGATAATGACAACTCTTTTCAGACAAGTTAAAAACTAAAAAAAACAAGCAAAGGCAAGAAGTTTTTATAAGGACTGAGAGTTCCCTGTCTGTTTGACGAGCTTAGGAAGGGAAAATGAACCAAAGGGTATCTGTACCTTGGTGCTGTTGCCAAACCACCAGAAGTAGGTAAGCGTGCCTGCCTGGCTGGGCCAAACTACTGCTGTAATGTTGACATCCTTATTTCTGATGGCAACAAAGGGGACACTCAGATGGACGTGCTCCACTGGACCTGTGGGAAGAGAGTACATTATTAAAGGCTTGGAGTTAAATCCTCCCTGCATGATTGTGAACAGCAAGGATCTTTCCTTTCAATAAATCAAAATTCCTATGTCAGCTGTGAGAATCTAGTTTAGAAATAAAAGAGAATTTCAGCAGTCAATAAACAGAAGAAGATAATCAGATTTAAAAATACGTTTTTCTCCCCTCTTATGCACATTTGCCACCGTGCTAATTTTCAGACAGGGTCGGCACTGTGTTTAGAAGAATTTTTAAAATGCATTTTGAAGAAGAACAATGAACTGTCTTTGCATTATATAGGGAAGCTGATATTGAAAGCCATAGGGATAGGACACAAGAAAGGGACAGGACACAAGAGAGAAAGATTTTTTTCTTGAAAATATAGCCACTGAGCTACTAAGATTTGTGGAAAATAATTTTAGCCATGATGGCTTAAATCTGGTTATATAAGAGGCATTTATGACTTGATTAAATATCCCTGGACAGTTTTTTAAAAGGTCTCCAAAATGAAGACTCATGATTTTGGAAGTACTTGGTATCTTTTTGACTTACGGCTGACCTTGGGAAGTCTCTGGGGAGCCAGTTACCCCTAGTAAAACATCAGGAACCACTTGAAAGATGTGTGCATTGGCATAACAAAGCATGTAACTGTCAGAAGCACTTGATTCTGAAAGGCTTAAAAAATAATAAAGTACCAATGCAAAGCTGTATCTAATAAATGCAAATGCCCAGAATAAGTCCAGGGCATGAAGCCCTGAATTCAGAAGGCAGTTCCTCTCTAGAAAAAACAACATGTGTAAAAAATACTGAGGTTTTGTTTAGTAGTTTGTTTAAAGCTTCTACTATCTCCATTGTTTTTCTTCTTGTTTAATCTTTTGGTTTTGCTGGTACTGAATTTCAGCTGATAACTGTTGCCCATCAGATAGTGTTACTTTCTGGGTAGCACCTTTAAAACATGGCAAACTGACAGACTATCCCTGTGAGATGGAAAGGACAAAATAAGAAAAGCCAGATTCTTTTTCCTTTTTTTTTAATAAGACATTCATTCTGAGAAGCAGGAAATTTGGTGATTTTAACTGAGACAATCCTCTTGTGTTACCTCTCAGCTCTTCAAGCATGAAATGGGGACATTATTCAGTTCTCCATCTACTTGGATTACAAAGATTGTGGAGAGCAAGAGCTGTTCTTTTACCACTGGAACACAGAGCTCCAAGCACAAAAGGACCCTATTCTTGCTCTTGGCTCCTTAAAAATTGATCTTTTTTTCCCCTCCTTTTCCCAAGAAGTCTCTTCCAGCAAGTCACAGGTGAACTCTGGCCATAGGAAGTACTGTGGGTTTGCAACAGCAGGTTCCCCTAAATTCTTTGTGACAGTGCATGTAAGAGGAAAAATACTAATATCTTTGCTTCCTTTAAATATCAAGATAAGCAGATAAGCAGCTTGACAGCAGATTCCAGAAAGATGAAAAGTTGATTGGCTGCTAATAAAGCTGCAGGGTAGAAAATTAATGTTGCTTGAGGCCAAGGAGCCTTTTTCTCTCTTTTTTTTTTTTTTTTTAGCATAGGATCCCAGTACCAGGGAGATTGTATAATAAGAATGATTCTCAGGCATTTTTGCCTGTACATTTGAACTTCAAGGTCAAACCTCCTACATTGACCAGTACATCCAAAATATATTAAAAGTTTAGTACTGCGCTGTCATCTTATTTCAGCATTAGCATGAATGTAAGTGCTTGCAAAATATTTCCCAAGAGATAATGATGATAAATTGGCCACCTAAGAATGCCATAAAAGTCAAAGGAGAGATCTGAAATGTTGATGAAGGAAAGGGTGGAGCAGCAAAACCAGGCCAAGGAACTGTCCCTTGTTGCATTTTGCTTTAAAATCCTCACCATGAAAAAGTAGTTCCTTTGAGAAAAATCAGATAATCCATACAAATCTGGTTGTTATTACCAGGTAACCATCACTTTTGTCAGCTAATGGCCCAAGGTGAAGGAAAAAACAGTTAATGCTTTAATAACAGGTTGTTAAGTGCAGCCATGATTGACTTTGAGGGAATTATGAGCATAATAAAAGCTTCAAGGAACATTTATTCCTTCACACAGGGAGCTGGAAATTAAAATAGAGAAAAAAGTTCTTGAGTTTTAGAAATTTCTAATGTGCTTCCTTTCAGCAGAAAAGCTGAAATAAAAGACAGGATGTAAGACATTCTGACAGGTAAAGAGGGAAGGCAGACATGGCTATCATCACCATTAGGGGCAAAATTGGTGGGGTACATCTGAACACAGATCTAATACTCTGAGAGTAGATCAGAGAACTGTGCCCTTTATGGTCTCATCCTGCATTCCACCCTCTCTGCTCTCTCTTGTGGCTTTGAGAAATTAACTCAGAGCTCTATATCTGAGTTTGCTCATGTGTCAGCTAGAGAGAAATTGCACTGATCTACCAAAGAGGACAGAAAGATCAGGGATGCATGTCATCGACTTGAAATGTGCATTAGCCCTCAGTTCATTCATGTCTCACAAGTATGCTTAGCATAATGCTGCTATTTCACTAAATTAGCACTGTAAACTCTGAAATTCTGAACAAGTGACTCAAAATTTAGCACTTTAATCTAATCCTCTTGGAACGAGAAATGTATTGAAAATACACATTTGGACTTTGTTTTGTATGCTGCCAGGTCTCTGACCCTTTCAGAAAGCCCAATAGACATTTTCAAACTTTTCTCCACAACTCTGAGGACTGCAAATATACTTGTGTTTAAAAAAAACCCCTTCCCTTTCCCTTCATTCAATAAAGTCTATTTAACAAGTTAGAAGAGTGTCGAGAAACCCAAGCCTTTGGAAGAGCATGAGCTGCACGTGTCTGAGTTTGCCTCTATTCTTAGGCCCCACTGAAGCTGCAGGGACTTTCAGCGAGGTCAGATTTTCACCCAAGGATTCTGGCAGGTGCAGGTACTCACAGACCACATGCAGGAACAGGGCAGCAGTGTCGGAGCCCAGGCTGTTCTCTGCATACGCCATCACCTGGAAGATTCCAGCGCTCTTATACACGTGCCGGATGCCATCCTCCACAGGGCTGAAATTGGCATAGGACACTGCAATGCCATCTCCAAAATCAAGCTGGATGTTTGTCCTCTGGAGATCACCCTGCAACAGAGAAGGCTGGAGTAGGAAACTGGACTGGTGAAGAAGGATTTATATTACCCTCCATCCCACTTAGTGCCATTTCATTAGCAGGGACACAACGTTGTAACTTTTCAAAAAAAGCCAAGCTTTGTTCTGTCATTCCTCAAAGTGGCCAGACACCGACAGCAAAAGATCTGTTGGTAACCCCATCCTAAGGTAACTGAAACAGGTGACATGAATCATCTCTTGCAAATATCCACCCTTGATGACAGAGAGTTTAGAAGACCAGTTTCAGCTAGACATGCAGCTTCAGGATGGCTGAATTTATACAGGTTGAGTCTCATGTTGAGGACTGACAGATTTTTTTGTCTAATGTCAGTCAACACAGAGACAGGGCCTGGATACACAGGAGAATGAAGCAGATGATGAGAAAATCTCTTCTAGGATTACTGTCAATGACAGTTATTAAATGAAGGAGGGAAAAACAGACAAGAAATTCCAGCACCACAGGTATTGTCTGGAGACAGAAGTTGCACTATTTTAGTTTAAATCGTGCTTTAAACTACTGTAGTTGAACTGTAGAAGTGTCTGTTATTTCAGCTTCTTGGAGCCTTATTTTATACTTGCCCCCAGCTGACTATTGTAGCACAAAACAAGGCTAATTTAAACAAAGCTAAAGCCCTCTGCAGTGATTTCACTAAACTGAAATAAAACTACAACTCAGATTAAATCTCTGTAGATTTAGCTTTCTGCATATATAGGATGTGTTGTGCCAAGTAATTTCCTTTCATGAAAGATCTGTACTGTATTCACTGCGGGTGAAGAAGATACCACTACATTTTGGAAACATTCCTAGCCCCAAACTGAAGTCAGTCTCTAGATATATTGGAGATGTGACCTGAAAGTTAAAAAAAAAATTAAAAATCTCTGCTCATAAATTTACCTTTTTTTATGGGAAATTCAGAAATATTTTACAGTCTCATAAATCCCATTATAGCTATAAATGCACAGGGAGAACACACAAGAAGCCAGACCACAAAGAAGCAGTTCTTCTCTAGATAATCAGGACCTTAGCAGCCCCCACAGACTTTATCCTCCTCATACACTATGCCTGCATGAAGAAATCAGAGTGCAGGAAGGGTATTTTTCAGGGTATTTATTGAATTTACTTTGAGTATATACTTGGGGTCTTCAGACACTCATATAATCAGGATTATTGTATGCAGTTTTTGAAATATGTATATTTTGTTATATATGTTAGATCTCTCTCCTTCCTTGCTCCATCATTCCCATTTCATAGGATTCAGGGGAGTTTTGGCTTTTGACTTGATCAGGGCACCATTTTCACCTCTGCCCTACGAGGATATTAAAAATACACTATAAACCAAAGAGCAATCAGAAAGGACTAAAGCAGTAGTGACACTAAAACGTACCTATAATATTGAGTAGTCAAAAACATCCTTTAGACAGAGAGTTTTTAAAGTCACTCTAAAAAATTCTTTATCAGGAACAAAATTACACTCTTGGGATATCCAGTTATTTGATAGAAAGGCTCCCACAGCTTGTTAAACCTTTCCAAATCACTTCTCAAGGGAATGCACTAAGACCGCAAGTTCATCTCATACAGAAGATACTGAACAGAGGATAAAAATTTGATCTGGGCTGGGTTCGTCACTGATGACCTCAGGCTGAAATCTCTTGCACCAATCCTGGCAGCTCATCTCCCTTGCCTGACAATTCACTTTTCTATTTCCTTCCTGCTTCTCCAATATGATTCTATCTGAAATGAGACGGTTTCACGTAGAGAAACAGGAACAGATTTTTCATGACTAAACAGTAGCAGATGATCTTTTCACCCAATTATGAGCTGAGTCTTCAATGCAAAGGCTGCCCATCACACTAATCATGTTTTCTTTCTCCTCTCCATACCTTTTTATCGTGTATATAAAATACTAAAACAAGCACACTAATACCACACAAAGATGTCAGATATTCTGGAGTTTATAAATATAAATTAAAATAGAAGGGAAGTGGAGGCATTTCAAAAGGAAAAAGAAATCATTGCTATCCATTTATATTCAAGAGGCACATCTTGCTGCTTTAAGCCCCACACATGACTGAAAGGGAGGAAGGTATGGACTGTCACAAAGATTGGAGCTCTGAGTACAGGAATAAGTGAACAGACATGGTCAAGAACACAACTCCACAACAGCTACTTGGCAGTCTGTTACTTCTTTGTGATCAAAATCAAACTCAGATTAAAAAAAAAAAAGTCTAAAAAGGTTCTTATCTTCTCACATTCCCTTGCATGTACACACAGTCCAAATAATAGTCCAGCCCCATATTTCTGAAAACACAGCAAAACCATCAGTCATTCTGCATTTCTTTGTCCATAGTCATTGCCACACACATATTTGGGATACCCTTGTGAAGAATACTACTAAAGCCAATTCTATAAATCCTGAGAAATTCAGGTTTTGATTAACTATGGAGAAGTCCTCATTAACCACTGACAGCCTAAAGGTCAGTCACCTCCATAAATTGAGGGCGTGTACTAGAAGGCAGGAAAGAACTGCTGGCTCATCCGGGCGAGTCTGACTCAGCTGAAATGGAGACTCCACACATGTATCCATAGGAGGGCTTGTCAGGCTGCTGTTTGGCTCAGAAGAGAAGTGTAAATATAGGTACAAAACAACCAGTCAGTAAACAGATTGACCAGAGAAGGTGGAGGAAGCCAGGAATGAATCTGTATGGCAGCAAAGGTAAGTAATAATTAAGACCTCTGCAGAAATTATTTCTTCCAACTCATAAGGAAATCTTTGGCCACAATTCTTCTCAGGTTCACACTAAAACACTGGAATACCTTTGTTGAAAATCTCAGTGTTCCTTTTCTCTTCTTCTTGAAAGTCTATTCTTTTAAGAAACAAACTCAACACACAACTTTCTGTGGAACAAGGTGTTCACCTACACTGACATGTTCCAAAGATCCTCTTCCCTTAGAAAAAAAAAGGTTGTTT
Organism: Callaeas wilsoni; assembly: GCA_013398955.1. Lineage (NCBI taxonomy): Eukaryota > Metazoa > Chordata > Aves > Passeriformes > Callaeidae > Callaeas > Callaeas wilsoni. The sequence goes on from VWPU01017572.1 coordinate 115,823, forward strand.
CAATGAAATGTTTTTCTAACTGCCATTATTTTTCAACAACAGACATGAGAGTGAACACTCTCATATATTTATTCAGCTGCCTCTTCAATCTCTAAATCCTTGCAAAGATTCCACTCTTCAGCTACCTTGACTGCTGCCTTATTCCCCATCTGTTTATCATTCTTCATACACAGCAGTTCCGCTTGAGTTCCTTAATAAATTACTAGTTGATTCCTAATTTTTAGATTATATCTGTTCTTTTCTGAACTCCCACTCATAGTGTCTACACAAATTGTCTTACCATGTCAAGTCTGCGGAATAGAAAAGAAGCAGCAAGTAGACAAGAAATCCCCCTTGTATAAAAGCAGAGCATGCATGAACCTCTGAGGAAGTAGTAAAGAGGCCCTGTCAGATTAGTGTAGTCCCAGTGAAACACTTAGCTACTATATAAGAATTTAATTTAGTGTGAGAGTGTGTCTGTCTGTGGGTGCTCTGCCTCAGCTGTCTCCAGGTACTGTCCCAAAAAAACACACAGAGGATAGAAAATGTAACCAAAAATAGTTGTGCTTCTCCAGCACCACCTCAGTCCCTGGCCAGAAGAGCCTCGACATGTTGATGCTTTTGGCAGCAGCATGGCCTGGTGTCACTTATGCTACTGTTGGCTACAGAGGAGCTGTACCAATAGATAAATACAATAGATGTGGGCTGGGGAGCTCAGAGGTGCTTTGAGGAGACTCAATTCCTGCTGCAAGACAACAATGCCCCTGACTGCTCCCCGTGAGTGTGAATATGTTTCCCAGTGTTCTTAACCTTTCCCAGAAAAGCTGAAGTTAAAGCTTTGCATCCCAGATACAGAATTGTTGATCACAGAAATGCCACTTCTGCCTCACAAACTCCATAAACTGCAGTTCACTGGAGGCAGCAAGAAGTGAATGGGGAAATAAGTTTTTTACCAGATCCATCTTTCTTCGGCATTAACTTCATCATCACTGATAGACAAGATAACCAAACACCTTTGGTGTGACTCAATATGACCTGCTTGTATGTGTCACTATAGCTCTCAATTCTCTGAAATTCCTTAATTCTCATAAATCTCACAATCATTCACCATTTCATGATCCCCCTTGATTGCTATTTTCCTCTCAGCAACCTGCAAAGTGAAGGAAAAGTCCAGTCCTGCCACACAGAGAAAAGTTTGCTGAGGCCACTAACACACCTCTTCCATAAGGATGATGAAGGTGGCGTTGTGCCCCTGCTCCATGACCAGCTTCCCGTCGGAGGTGAGGATGTGCAGTCCCCGAGGTGCTTTTCCAGGGCATTTCTCCATCTTGGCCATGTACTTCTCTCGCAAGCCATCTGTGCAGTTGTTAGACACAATCCTTCGGTACCTGGGGAACAGTAACAAAAGAACATTGGGCTCAGACAGAGGGTGGAAAAGTTCCTTTATTTTGTTTTTGTTTTGTCTCTCCACACTAATGCATGTGTTTTTTCAAAGGCTAACTGCCTTCACAATCCCCTCATTGAAAGGAAGAATCAAAGAAACCCAACGCTTTATTAAGTAGGAGAAAGCCAAACCAATCATAATTTAACTTTCTCTAGAGATTCTCAGCAGCATCACTGAGAAGGGACACATTGTGGAGGTGAATTACTCTGCCCTGCTTCGAGGCAGAGAATTACTCCAACTCCCCAATGCCTGCAGGATTGCATCCTGCATCCCAGCTTTTTAATTATGCCATTTATTAGGGTTTGTCTGCCTCTATTGGGCTAGAGGGCACTTTAAAAAATATGCCAAGGGCTTTGCCCAGTTCAGTTTTAAAATGATTTGAGGTATGGGTTTTTCTCTTGGCTCTTCTTGGAAGAGGTTGGCTAAACAGCAAGACACTTGGCTATTCCCAGTGTTGTTGAGCGGGGTTAACCCTTTTTATTAACTTCATACCAACCCCAACTATTTTCTTGTTGCTCTCTGTCAAGAAGGCTACAAGCAGTCATTCTGGCCAGGGCTCCTGTAATTACATCCCATATTTAAAGCAACTTTTCAGCTGAAAGGGGGTCTCTGAGGTCAAATTCCTCCGGACTCCCAGCACCTCACTTCATCCAGCCACCTGCACCAACCAGCCAGGAGCACAGCTGGTTCCTGCCATAACCATCAAGCAGGCAGGACACATGACCCAGAATCAGCCCTATAAAATTTGCAGGGCCTGCCCTGTCCTAGAAGGAACATTGCGATTTTGCACCAGCCAGTGAAAGTCAAGTCTCACAGCATTTCCTGCATGATAGTAGAGCATTTGCAAAGTGATGCTGACATAATAAACCAACACTTGCCATCTGTTCTGGGTTAGACCAGGAGAAATCAGCACATGAAGCTTGTCTAAAATGCAAGGCATTGTATGTACAAAGTGAACATGGCAGACGAAAAAAACATAAAAGAGGCTAAAAATTGCTCATTTGAACCTTCCTAGAAGCTGATATAAATAGGAGCTGTAAGATAGTAAGAGGTTCAATAAAATACAATGTGAAATACCTCAAACCTGTCCTTTTAAATGTTCAGCTGTCTCTCAGATAGACCTTTTTGATTTGTGTTTTAATTTTGCAACAAAGGGGAGCTCCAAGTCTAGGCTCCAGGGATCACACATCACTTGATAGCAATGCGATATCTACATGTCACTTATGTTAACGTGCTTCTCCCTGTCTCTGAGGAACAAGGCAATTTTCCATACAGATGCTGCTGCAAACATCACCTCATGGATAGGACTGAAAATGAGCATAATGGGATGTGGAGAAAAAAAGAACCATCCAGGCTCTCTTGTCTACTGCAGTCATCAAAACCACACAGATTGCAAGATGCCCTTACCCAGTGCTGTTCCAGTAGTTCTGACCAACGTTGCAATCCTTGGACAGGGAGGACGGGCTGAACCAGAAGGCTGGGATACACTGGTTGTTGCTGTGCCTCTCGTATCCATAGTCACTATGGAGACAAGGCATGAGTCCATCACTGTACCCTCCACTAGAGTTAGCTCAGAGCTCTAGATGATGTCCCCAAAGCAGGGGTGTATTGGTGGTTCTCTGCTGGGATGGCACAACACCATGGACTGGGCTCATCCAGAGACAAAGTGCTGGACTAGTTTGAGAGGCAGGAACACAATTCACTGAAGGCATTTGATCCCCACAACCACAGAACCACCAACCTTGCAGAGCACTGAAGGACTTGTGCTTCATTTGGCAACAAAACATGACAGAGATTCAGAAAGAATACTGTATTGTTCATTTATTTTCCTATTAATGTCTAACTTAAATTTCACTTTTTAGGTTATTTTGGTTTGTTTGTTTCTTGCAGTCTTTGCTTTTAGAACAAACCAGACTAATTCTAAGATCTAACATCACTTTTTCACAACAGTGGCTAGGAATATAAAACACTAGGAGCACTTCCTGAACAACTAGCCACAGTATGTACATTTATGTATGTTAATGGGCTCCCTGACTGAGCTGTGACTCACCTGAGAGAAAAAAACCAGTTGATGTTTTTCCAACACTAAACTAAAACACAGCCAACTTCATAGTCTAAGGATTACATGGTATTGTGTCACACCAGGAAGGCAATGCAGGGTATTGATTCTTCCTTCGACCACCTAAGAGTGGAAATGTACACAACCACATCCAAAACTCCTTTTGACAACTGCCTTTGTGTGCCAATTCAATGATGAAGCAATAGGATTAATCCAAAGCTTTCCATAAGTTTTAATAGGGTTTGGATCAGGTTTCTATGCACAGTCTTTATTGACAGGCTGGATTCAAAGGACAAATAAAAAGAGATTCTAGATTTTTGCCTCCAGCAAGTTAACAAATGCCAACATGCTAAACCTCTGTGAAAACACAGACACTACAGAAGCCACTGTCTTGAAAGCATTCTGTGCCCTTTAGGATACTCTGAGTTTTATCCTTCTCCTGTTCAGAGTCTGAACTGCCAACAGAAAGTCTCTAGTAAGAGCTTTGGTGAGACAAAACTGTGCTATGTCCCCAATGACCCAGGCTTCTACTGTTCCTTTTTTGGAGGGCAAAAATTCTGTAAGCTACTTTAAATGGTTTGGAGATTCCCTAATGCTCTTTCTCTCAACATTCAATTTAATCATTCTCAGTGGGTCCGACCTGCACAGTCAAAAATGCCTGGCAGGGACTTTGTAATTAAAAATATTCAGGAGAAGCTGTACTTTGCCCCAAAGAAGAAAAGAGCTGCATAAATATTTAATAAAATTAAAGACAACATTGCTGTGTGCCCTCAAGGTTCTGTGCTTGTTCATTAACTTCTGGTAAATGTATATTAAAACCTCACATGCTGCCCACCTTCCTTCTCATAAGCCCCAGGGTTTGCATAAGTTAAGGAAATAATCAAGTCCAGCTGCTGTGCTGTCTTTCTAAGGAAAGCTATCTTGACAGAGTAAATAAAGAAGCAGGAGGAGGGAAAAGAAAGCTCAGTGAGCACTTTAATAACACTTACGTGATCATTCTCTCTGTTAGAGAAAGGCCAGGATTTGGTTCTGGAAATGACTGCAAGGGATGGCAGGAGTGACCCCTGATCCTGACTCATGAGGATTTGTTGAACTGGGGCATAATCATGATTTCTGCCCCTGAATTTTAGATCAGCCTTATATCTAACTGCAGGGAACAGCATTGCAAGCGTGAGGCAGACATGGGCAGGAGCACTGTGACCAAATGGGAGGGAGCACAGCCCTCCCAGCGTGGGCTGAAGGGCTCCTGCGCTCATTTGTCCTATCCCCACAGCTCTCAAAGGCAGGTGTCACCACAGCAAGTGGCATGGGGTGCTCCAAGACCAGAACCAGCTCCAAACCTCCTTACTGGGGAAGCACAGGGCCCGTCTGCTGGGACGTGCTGGTCACTGTACTCACACAGTCCTGGCTGCTGACCCTCCTTTCCCTGACGGGACCTGCTCAGTTCAAGCCAAGGGACAGACCAGTCAGTGCTTTCAAGAACAACTGGCAACTGTGAGCCCAGCCAAAAGAGGCTGAGTGGACATTTTTCCTTGGAAAAGAACCATTTTTTCTTGAAAGAGCATCGAGTGAAAGTAGGAGCTGTCCTTTCACCTGTCCTTTCCACCTCATAGTCAGCAGAGAAAGGCACTTTTCAGCACCTCCCCTTCTCATACTGGCATCCCAAAGAAGGCAGATGAATCTAGAATATATTCTGGAATAACCTGTATCTTGCCACTGACTAAGCAACTGTCTCGTCCTTTAGAAGTCACAGATCAGAGCAGAGAAGACCACCCTTCCTCTCTGAAAATCACTTTTAAAATAATCAAGTTTGGTGCCCCATTTCCAGCACTGCCAGTATTTTCCTCAAATGGACTGTCCCACACATTCTCCCAGTCAGCCCTGCTGAGCAGCATCAAAATTCACCATCAAGTTTCTTCTGATCATCACCCGCTATAACAATTTTGCAGTTGGAAGCCAGTTAACAATTCTGTTGGCAGTGCAGGGTCTGAAACAAAAACCAGCTTGTTGTCCTCTAATTGCATTTCCTCTGCAGGACTGAAAAGTTTACCAGCAATATCCTCTCATGCTAGTGGGAAAGTTAAGCAAAAATGATACTGAAAGGAAGCTGTCAAGTGATTGAAAAGGTGCGTTCTGATGCAGACCCTTTTCAAGGTAGGACTTAAGGCCAATTCAGCTACCACAGTTTTCCACTTACAGCTTGGAAAAGACAAACTTCACTGTGAAAATATAAAGCAGGTGAGGAAAAGGCAGCGTAAGGAAAAAAGAAAACCCAAACAAATTCATGAGCATCTCTGGAGACTGGTGCTGGATTCGCCCCAGAGCCTATGCCAATGCCAAGAGCAGATACTGCAAGGCAAGACAGTTTGTCCTGCAGGTTCTCATCCTGAGAACGAAGGGGAAAGATCTTGTGAGTCAAGATATGGAGCCTCAGATGTAATCTTGGCGTTAGGAACAAATTAAACACCCATCCAGATAAGATGAAAATCTCTGTCCTATATCCCTGACTCTTTCTTAAAGACAAACTACTACAATACTCAAGAAAATATTTTGGTGTGTATTTTTTCTTAATTTTGCTGCGTTTCAGTATGTCTGTGCTCTGAAACAGAGCTGTGAGTCTCAGCTGGCCTAAGTCCAAATAAATGTACTGATCTCATGCCTCACACCTTTTCAGAAAGTATTTGAAGGTAGGTGAAGTTTTTGGCAACAACACCAGTACTAATTCAGACACTGATCCTGATAACCTACTATAAAGATTGAAATGTTTTCTCAGCTGATAGTTTGCAGGGTATTTTGAATTCCATTTAAATGACATTCTGATCATTTAAGATCGAACATCACAGATATTGACAGTCTTAAATCTTAGAAATATTGCCTATCACAGGTGCCATGTAGGAATTCCTTATGCAGAGATCCTGACTTATGCATTCTCCCATCTCCTGTCTCTGACTGTCAAGCCATAACAAGCAGTGTCTCATTTTTCTCCTGCTTTATTTTTAAGCTGCTTTCAAAGTGACCTTAAAGCAATTTGAAAATTATGGTCCTATTAAGTTATAAACACCAATATTTATGCAAAACAAGTAGTTCTATCTGACAAGGGTGGGCTGTACAGTCATGTCACAGAAGCCCTTTCAGAAAATTCTCAATAAAACATTGTCGAAAAGCAACAAATTGTTCCCAGCAATTCAAAGGAATAATGATAAAAACATGCATGTGATGCTGGCTTGCGCCCTTGGTAGTCAATGACCTTGGGAGTGAGGACAGAGAAATTTCCTCATTCTTCTGAAAGGAATATATTTTGGACCAGAGAAGTCCTAGTTGTCACTATTGTGGAATGACAGACATAAAATGACAATCAGTACTTGCAATTTTTTTTGCTTTCAAATTCCAGGCTTGGATTTCTCCTGGAAATTAACAAATATTTCCTGCAGATGAAGGGGAAGCCTCCCTTACTCAGCAGGTTTTGGGGGTCACACCTCTGCTATATGGTATGATCACAGCCATAAAGCTGCATGAGACCCAGCTCCTCTGCAAGGTTTTCTGTCTGGGTAGTATTTTGGGAGAAAAATACAGCCCCTATGCAAGTCCCCAGAGTCACATACTCACCACTCAAAGTCTCCTTGGCCACAGACACACGGTTCAGACACCACAGTTTGGGAATAGTCCCGACCTAGGGAACACTGGGCTCCAGGCTTGCGTTTTTTATAGATCTTCCTCTCTCCCATGACACAGGGCTCCCCCTTCATTAGCCAAGGAACAAGAGAAGAAACACAGTTGTAGCAGCAGCTGGGTTTTAAAAGGAGCACTTTTTCAAAAGACACAAAAGGGCAATGAAAACCAGCATTTATCACTGGAAGAGTGGGGAGTTAGAGACCAGATCTCTTTTGTGGCTTTGCAAAATCAAAAGTCTCCTTGGGAGGACTCATGAGCACAGTGTGCTCAGCGTTGAGTGGGGATGCTAATGACAATGCGCCCAAAATGCCTGGATGCCCAAACCATCACACCCACTTATGCCACATTTCAGAAGGCATCGACCAATATCTAGTCCTACGAATGCTCCTGAAAAGACAATGTGGGTGTACGTTAGGGTTTCTTCCATATGTCAGATAAAATCTACTGCAGAAGCAAGTGCCCAGGCCTGAATCCCAGGGCAAGGGACAAAATCCAGGTGTGCAACACAGAACTCAACTCCTTTGCTCTTTCTTTAATAGAGCTGGCTATGTTATAGACAATTCTGATGGTGTGTTTCACTGGGCTTTTTGAATGCAAAGGTTTCCAAGAATGCTACTGGGAATAGCTAATCTAAAAGAAATATTTGATATTTGGTTGAGTTGCTATGAATAAAATTTTCTATGATTCAGAAATAATTTGTCTGAATACAAGTAAGAAAAAAGACAATACCTAATTGAAATACTTCTCTTCCCTATTAACAGTGATTCCCAAGATTGCTGCGTGGTTACACATACATCTTCCCTTTTCTTTCATTTAAATTATTTTCATTTATTCAGTTCTACGACTTCAATTATCTTATCCTTACCAAATTAATGTTCATTTCTCATTCATGGATTTCATTCAGGAGTGTCACAGTGCCAATGGTTCTGGCTCTAGTTATGTTGCCCTGCAGGGTGTGGGACATCACAGAGGTAGCCAGCGACCCGTAAGTAATCTGCAGAGGTCATTGACCTCTCAGTTATAGTCACTTCAGGACCTAAATATATCCAGCATGAAAGTAAGATTGTGTGTGAAAAGCAAAGCATGTATCCTTGAGTAGAATGAAATAATTTGGTTTTCTCTGGTGTCTTCTATTCAAGAGCTTTTCAGATTCAAGGGTTTTACAGATATTCAAGAGTTTTACAGATACCTGCAGGATAAACAAATGTTTTTTATTTTCATTTTTGAGTATGGGAAATAAGACGCAAACTGAAACAAAGTTATTTTCATGAGTCACTGACAGATCTACAGAGAATTCAGTGTCATCTACAATTCAGTCATAAGGTGTGGTCACTGCCCTAAGCATTGAGGCCAAAAAGATCCAGCTGGTGCAATGGATTATTTTCATAAAAATAGAAGGTAATCTCCTGAACTTGCCCATAGATGCCTGGCCCCATGTTTATTCATGCACATTTTTCAAGGGATGCAAAAAAATCCATATGCTTTGCTGTAAAGAACAACTGCATTCCCACCTGGAAACACAGAGTAGGGGAAAAGGAACCCCCATCAACGCCCTCCTACAGAGTGGGGATACCTGATTGTGCAGATGCCAGGTTTGGTAGTCATCTTTGGTACACCTGCGGCTGAAGAGAGACTTGTAATCCACCTTGACCAGCTGCCACTCAGAACGGAGACTGAAGTGCCCAAAAACTCTGAGCATGGGAGACAAAAGAAAAGAAAGCCAGAGTCAGCCAGATTCACACTTCCATTGAGCAAATAATGTCTCATGAACCTCAGCTGCAGAAATCGGTACACAGCCTTGGAGCTTAATGTCATAAAAAGGTATTCAGTCATCAATAATATTTTCCTGTTCTTACAACATCCCAGAACTGTTTAGTCTTTTCCTGACACCTCATACACAGCCTGTGTTAAAAGGTCTTCCCCTGACTCTAGCACCCAGCAAAATAGAACCCAAGTCTCATCACCCTTATTGCGATATTTAGAGGGCAGAGAATTTTATTTTTTCATTATTCCAAGTCTTTCACTAATCTACATTTTTACCCAAGCCACTGATGAGATTAAAATTTTTTGTTGTTTTAATTATTCCAGACTAACAAAGAAAGAGAGAGAAAGACAAGATTTACAAATTTTTCCTGTGAAATCAAAAGAGAAGCAGAAAACAAGACTTCCCCACACTGACTGTGTGGGGATTCAGATCCTGCTGTGTCCCCACTGTGCTGCCATTCTTTACTTCACTTCATCGTGGTTTACACTGTAATCATACAGAGCTGTTGGCTTTGCTCTCCCCTCACTCCTGTAGTCTGCACCCAAATTGCTCTGCATTGTGCTGTTCTCTATGAAACAGCCACCCAGGAATCAGTCGTGCTCGCCCCTGGAGACCTGTCTGAGCTCACGGGGATCAGGGCAATAAGGTGGGTGGGCATATCTGAGAGTCTGAAGTGGTGGGTTTGCTGTGGACACCTGTATCCATCCAAGTTCTGCCTCACAGAGAAGCTCCATGAATCTCACAACTGGGAGGGATACGATACAAGGAGAACCTGTGCCAAATGCTGTCATGAACAAGTGGCTCAGGTTAGAAGTGAGCAAGAGGGGAAGGACTTGTCTGGTAGAATGGATTTATTAGGTAGATCGCTGCTGGCTCTCCAGAACCGTTCTTAGTGTTGTCCCAATTGTGGGCTATTAGTGATAGGAAACAGCACAGCATTCAGGCCAAGCTACAGGAGAAGCTGCAACTCCTGTTCCTCAGCACAGAAGGCACGTCCTGGACCAAGATAAACCCACAGAAACCAAAGCAGTATGGGGTGCCAGAGCACTCATTGAGAGCAGGAGGGAGAAGGGAGGAATGGGAAGGAGCATGGTGGGGGGATGCAGAAAGCCTCCAAAACTGTACTCCACAGGAATTCTAACTGCAGTACCCCTGCTCACTTTTCCTTGGTGCTGGGTACGTCCCATCAGCTCTTACGGTACAACTGCTTTCAGCACATACATACTTGTTTGTGCTGCACGACTGAAACATCAGTCCCTGCACAGCAGCAGTGCAGCAGGCAGAAATCACTTGGTCCAGCAGATTTATACCAGTACAGGATTTGGTGCTTATTACATGGAAAACACAGCAAAAGGAAGAGAGAACATGATCAAACACAAACATTGGCATAAACCCAGAAGAGGACAGGGTTGGAGAAATCCAACACTTTGGCAAGTCAGTGCATCTAAATGGAAAATCTTGCTCCTCACATTGTCCCTTAGCTAACCATCCATCAGGAGGGCAAAAGATTTGTTTGTGGTTTACAAAAATCACTGGAATTACTTGATTTTTAAATCTACTAAAAAAAGTTTACAAAAAATTCCTTGTGACATTGAAATTCTTCCATGGCAATTAATGAAAAAAACTCAAGGTTCTCTAAGTGGAAGGCAATATATTAGCATTCCAAAAGCACAGAACATTAGATACTCTTTAATTAAATGATTTCAAAGAAGATCTTTGTGTATAATTGCTATAATTTAGATGGAAACAATACTACACTAAATGTAATTAGAGGAGTGTGAACAGAGTGAGATGTTTTCCTCTGTGCTGCAGAGATGGTTCCAGGTCACCTGATTCCTAAAGTAGTAACTTCCCTACCCCACCCTCCCCTTGCTAATGAAAAGGTCCTTAAGGCTAATCAATCACTGTGGAAGAGGCTTCAGAGTGAAGCGTTGCAGAGAAGCCAACAAGCACCTGCACCCTGTGAGCACTGCTCACCAATACCTGATGCCACCTAAGCATGGCTTCATTGACCAACGTCATGAAGGTCATGCAACAGTTCAAGATTACCTTGTTGTGCATTTGACACTTGTATCAGTTTCTGTAAGTAAATACAAGGAATGGAGAAGAGTGCTATGTGATCTGTGAGGTTCCAAGGGTCTGTCAAGCAGCTTTCCTTGGAAAGTGATGAAAATCCTCATTGTTTGTGAAATTAAAAATGAGCTAAACAATAACAGGGCACAAACCCCGGCTGAACAAAACCAGATTTTGCAGCTGAACCCTGCTTTCAGAGTTTCTTGTTGAGTTTTGTGAACTGTATCACTGGACGTTTTTGCAGAGTGGCCAAGGTGCATGCACATGACCTCTCTCACCCTGTCTCTTTTGAGGTGACCAGGTCCAACAGAGGGTTGGGCAGAAGCAAAGAGCTGCAAGATTTTAAAACTAATAGTGTCCAGCTATCAATAAGTGCTTGACACTAAATGCTCCAGTTTCCTACATATTGGTTTCCATATCAAGTGCAAAGAGACAAAACAAGTCCCAAGGAAAGAGATGCAAAAAGAGATTGGTGGGACCTTATCTTTGCCTATTCAACTGGTGAGTCCTCACATTGCTCTGAAGATACCATCTCATCCAACTTATCAGATTCCAGTGTGCCTTCGTTTCTCATTTACTTTGGTCACTAAATAAGGGAAGTGGATTTTTTAGATAAACATAGCTAAACAATCAGGATAATACAGGGAGAAAGGAGATAAAGTACTATAAATTTTGCCTCAATAACTGTGTCTGCCATGGTCTAACTGAAAGCTCTTAACTGCTTGCTGCAAGCATAGACAACAAGAGAGCTGGGTTTTCAAGGTCCAGCTTTGAGAAGCCAACAAAGAAGGTACATTTTGATTTTTCCATATAAGCAGTCTGATCTGGAAGTCCTTGAGAAGCAATAAATACATGAACCCAGATGGTATTTAGATAGAGTCAGTTTTCTGACTAAGCTCAATTTAACAAAGGTTCTCCAACCTAAGACATAGAATGGTAATTTACTGGCTTTAGACTGCATAGATTTTGTTCTATCCCTCTGAGTAAGCAGTTACAACTCCACATAAAATCTTAGCTAATAGGACAGCATCTTCTCAACTGGCTCTATGCATAGGTCACAGGGAAATCATTGCTAAGAAAACAGAAAATGCTTCCCAATCCCTTCTTTGGAGAAACAAGGCAAGGCTTTTATTGCCAGGGCTGGATGTCATTAATTTGCAGAAAAACTATTAGAAACATGGAAATCAATTCTGAAATGCTTACAGTTTCATGATGGATTCATTTTAGAAATGATCATTGGTAATGCTACTATAATTATATCTTTCATTAATTTTTTTAATACACAGTAACTGACAAATGTGGTGTATACTGCCTGGATAACCTTGTACAGGAGTTCTTTAAAAGGCTTTTTACATTTATACAGTGCTCTCTTCTCAAATTGCATTGCTTTTGCCTTATCATTCCTTGTATTGTTGATGATTGTGCTTTTTATGTAATTCAATACTGCTCATTCCTGCCAGGTCAACAGAATGAATTGAGGGTCACAAGATAACAACTCAGCTGCCTCTGGTCCGTAGATTCAAACCCTGTCCCTGCTCATGGTATGAGAAAGAGACTTTCCCGAGTAATAGCCTTCACAGGAAGGGCATCGGCTCTATCCATGCAGATCTATCCCTGCTGGCGGTTTCAGACGAGCTGCCCAGGCATGAAATGTGGATTCTCATGCCTCAATCAAGTCCTCTTCTACCATTTCTGAAGTAAACTGGTAGGACATCATATGGAGCAAGCAGGCACTGAAGCTGCCAGCACTCAGCTGGTCTGGTGTGGATAAAGATGGAAGACTTTTCCCTTCACCAGTCCTCCCAGCTCCTTTGTGTGTCACACCTGCTGTCCTCAGGTGTGCCCAGCACTGAGACAGAGGACTGAAGAGGCCAAGGAAGGAAGAAGCTGATAAGGTAATCTTCACTACACCTAACATCAAAATACCCTCCTTTCTGAAGCATTTTTCCTTCACTGGACATCAACAAGGTGAGAGACATGAGAAGGTTGGGTGGTTTTTTTCTTCTCTCAAAGTACCTTAGGGCCCTCTGGAGGCAGATTTTAACAAGATTAGGCACCACGGAATAGACTGTAAGCATTTTTAATATCTAAAAATAAAATAAAATAAAAAATATACTTAGTAGACAGCATCTTTTGAGATGAACTACACAAGTAGATGGATGGATCAACAGAAAAGTAAAGCCAGAACTATGGAAAGAGAGCCAAACATATACTTTAATTGATAATACTGAGAGAAAAGCTAATTGCAGTGTCATCACAAATAGACTGTTTCATTTAGAAAAGCCTGAAACCAACCTTGATTTTTATTTCCCTTTATTGCAAAAGAAAAATGCAGAAGAAGTGTCTTAGCAAGGAAAAAATCCCCAATAGTAAAATCACCCAAATTAGTGAATACTTCAGCTGAACTGAATCTGTGCTTTTGTTTTGAGACTGTAGAAAGGGAGAAAGTCAAGTCAGATCACCATCTGATTTCAGTTAAAATCCCTCTTTATTTACATCTGTGTATCTAATAGGAAGTGCCAGAAGTAGATATTTAATGGGCAAACCCAAGAAGTGCTATGAAGCACAATCTGGAAGAATCACCTCCTGGCGGGAAAACAAGGATGTGTTGTTTTATGTTTTGGTTTGTTTGTGGGGGTTTTTTCTAGTCCCTGGAGAGGAAGATCTTCTCTCACTGAAACCAGAGGGAGCCCCAGATCTGGAGCAGTGAATAGGTGACAATTCACCACAGCTGAAGATGTTGATTCTCCTTCTGATGTCCAGCAAAGAGAAGCACATGTTGCTACTGCTGCAGTATCAACAGATGGCCAAATATCCAAGGAAACCACCCCCTCCCAGCGAATATCAGCAATGCTGTTTCACGAGCAGAGTTTGGTCAAAGCCACCCTGAACACAGTGGCATAGCACAGATTGGAGAGTTCCCCCTCTCCACACAGCTTTGATAGGTGTTGAATGGGTGGACCCAGAGTCACCCAAGTTAGGTCCATGCAGCATCAGCTTGGAGGTCAAGGACCAGAGCTATTCAAATTTGGCTTTTTAGCTCTCATGAACTCTAAAGGCATTTAATATTTTGGGCACTCTGTGTAGCCATGGACCTGAGTGGCTGCCAGGGAAAGCCTGCACATGCCTAAGATCTGCATTCCCACTCCCGTGGCTCTTGCCAAGCTTGGAGAATGAAGCTCTCTTGCAAGACCTATTCTGGCACTTACACAGCCAGCACAGAGGTGGACATAAGAAGCCTTGCCAGAACAGACTCAGAGTTTGCTGAGTCTCTTGTTGTTTATTGTAGTTTATATCCCAGTGCTCCATGTTCCAGGAGAACTGATTAGTTCAGCATTAGCAGCACGTGGATATATGGAGGCAACACAAACCAGTTGCTGTTTCCTCTGATCCACAGAGCTGGGTAACATGGACCTGAGGCAGGGAGACAGACTGGAAGAAACAGTCAGGATTCAGCCAAACTTACTAGCTGTAACTGAGAACAGATTGTGTCCCTGTACAAGGTTCTTTCATTCATATTTGCCTTGATTTGTTTGGGATTTTTTTTTCCTACAAGCCAGGCTACCCTGGTCTCACATTTTCTGGGAAAATAGTGAGCCTGTGCTAGAGCTGTTGTGAACACTTACAGAACATCTTGGTACATAGATATACCTCCATCACTTGTTGACATTTATAGCTTTGGAGTCAATGAAAGAAAATGCTGACAATTTAACACAAAGAAGAGAGCCTGTTATGAAATCTGGATCTGAATCCATCTCTATGTAAGGAAGTAGCAGTAAGGTGAGACAAATTCCTATGCACAGGCTGAGCCATCAGGGCCAAGACCACATGAGCAGCAATGGAAGAGTTGCAAGTTCTACTGGTGGGGCCAGATTTTATGAATAGGTAGTGACAGATGAGCTATTTCTCCATGAATTAAACATAAATCATGACTTTAGAGAAAATCAAATGGGCTGTGTAATCTCCCAATTTTTTTTATTAGGATTTAGATGGAATTAGCATTAAAGGAGGTCACTAGTTACAAGGAAATTGGATAGAAAGAGACTGAGACAAGGAAGTAGAACTTAATTGAAAGAGACACAAATCAGCAATTAGGGAGAGTGGGAGAGGGAGAGTTATACTGTCTCATGCCTGGCAAGATGACGCAGGGAGTAAGAGACTGGAAACAAAGGAAACATAAAAAATGAAAGATGACACTGGAAAGGCAGGCAATTGCCAACAAAAAAACACTGTCTAATTTTTTTCCTAAACAATAAATATGGTTTCTAAGAGCTGCTTTGGAGCTTTTAATTCAGTTGCTTTTGGCTGACCTGTCAACTAGGAACAGTAGCCTGAGGGCAATGGGTGATGACTCAGGGCTGCTGTACTTCTGTTTGTGGACCAAAAAAAAGTAAGAAAAATGGCTGATTTTTTTTTTTTTTTTAGGGAAGAAGAGATGCATTTTCTTCCAAACAGAATATACCATCCATTTGGAACTAGATTTTCAGCTGATGCAAATTAGCTTAATTTAGACCATTTAAATAGACCCTCTCAGATATCAAGCCTTCCACTGATACTATTCAGAGGGAGAAAAAAAGCAATTGCAGTGAAACTATCAAGAATGTACCAGACAGCAGCCTGCATGAGGACAAATTTGCTCAAGAAAATCTTGGTGTGTAACCTATTTCCTAAGGAGAAGGGTCATACAAGAATTTCACAGAATTTCTTCTGCAGATTAAATCTGAGGGATGCGGTTTATTTCCACTGAAACAGAATGTCATGACATTGAGGTTGCCCACAACAAAGAAATTCAAAGTGTTGGCCACCAGCAATCCATATTGAACTGGTCACAAAAAGCTGCACCACTGCCAGATTTCAGGTCAGGAGGGAGAGAGGAGATGGGGCAGGCAAAGAGTTTTTGTGAATACAGATCAAAACCAAAACCTTGCAGTGAAAGTCCTACACTACAATCATGGCAGATCCTTTCCCTCAGCTTTGGAAAACAGTCCTGGTATTATTCATCAGCTCAATGGGCACTTCCTTTAAAGTGCGAGCAGCAGAAGAAAACCACTGCAAATGACATGGTACATTATGATCTTCCAGTTAGCAAGTAATGCCAAGTGCAATTAGTAAAGTAATCTGCAGAACCTATAATTACAAAGCAGCCCTACAGTTTGGACTCAATTTCTCCTTTAGCTGCACAAACACTGCATAAGGCAATGGGGGAGACAGGGATTTTTTTGGTTCTTTTTCTTTTCAAATAGAAAGTGCTATCAAAATAAGAACTTACTGAATGACAAACCGAACCTTTTGAAATTTGGTCTCTAAAAAATTTATTACCAATGTTCTCAAACCACTTTACATGACAATTGCTTCAAAAGAAATCCCAGCAACATGAAAGAGAGTATGAGACACCTAGGAAGGGGGATGGGAAAGCATATTAATTTTTAATGCTGTTTTTCAGAAGTATTCTTTCTCTTCTTCGAAGCACTCATGAAAGACAACCAGTTTCTGACAGCTTCGAAACCTGAAGATGCTGCCACTCTCTTCTAGAAAAGATACTGGCAGGTATCAGCAATCTGAGTATTTCATCCCCCATGGGTCTGTGGTCTCAGCAAAGGCAGGTGCTGCTGCTTTGCCAGAAGCTGGATAGCACAGCACATTCAGTCATTTCAATCTTTCATCCTGTGAATCAGCAGATTTCCAACCAGAAATGTCCAATACAAATGTGGAAGCCATTCCTTAGAATATGCAAGCTCCAAATGCATGTGACAGGTGAAGCACGGTGACGAGCTTTGCCTGGATACCAGGGAATGCTCAGAAGAGGGAAGCTCTGGAGAGCTGCTTTCCAACACATTCATTCTATGATCAAAAATCTGTTAGAGTGAATTCTGCAGCCAATCCAACACTGAGCCTTCAAGCTCCCACAAAAGCTGGTGTGCTGTGCCACCCTTCTCCCTGTGCAGGATAAGGGAGAGATTGAGCTGGAAAGGTGCTAAGGAAACGTAGTTTCTCAGTTCCTGAGGGTTGGTGGGATCAGGGTACCAGAATATTTCGTGTCTTGCTCTAACAAAAAGGTGAAAGACTCAGGAATGCATGTATGCACAGCATCCTTCCCCTTCCTTTGCACCCCTCATCAGGCCTGAGTGTTTCATAGAGCCCAGGCCACCTGCAGGCAGGAGGACAGCACAGGGCCAAGATCCACGTGTCCTCACTTAGCAGCACAAGAAACAAAACACATTAGCCTCTAGATGAGAATATCTGGATTGTATTGCCGTCAGGCAAAACCTGTCCTTTTATCTAGGGAAAAGAAATCATGTATCAGCCTGCTGCTCATTCTGGCTTCTTCTTCAAGGGTTTCTTTCTTTTATTCTCTTCAGCGAATTCCAGTCTGGAGTGAACACACCTTTCTCTAGTCCTCCTCCCTGCATATGCTCACCTCTCCATCCCCCTTGTCCGAGCATTACAGACATGACTCAGCATCTCTCTCCTCCAAAGGAATGGGAAAAGTCTGCACAGTGGGATACCCAGGAGACCTGCACTACTGCCAAGCTCTCCCGATGACAGCCCGAGTGACTGACTGTGGACATGTCCTTTGTTCTGCCCCGACTTCCCTACCGGCAAAATACAACTAATGATGTTGCCTTTTTTAGCATAATATTTGATCGACTGTCTGTAAATAGCACTTGACTCCAATGACAGTAATGTTTGGCCCAGAAAGTCAAAGATAGACAATACGTGCCACAGAGCACAATGCCTTGTCCATGTGTTATGGCTTCTGCCAGGAACCTCCCGAGTACATGGTGCAACTGCTGGGAACTGGTCTTGGGTCACAGACATCCTTTTCCTAAAGCCAAATAAATCACACGATGCTGTCTGAGAAAGATTACTCTAAGCAGATGTTCTCATCACCTGATTTGTCTTTTCAGGTGCCACAGAAAGACCTCGGCTCATACTGCAAGTATTAACAGCACAATCAATATCATGCCTCTTGTGGACAGTTTAGGTGAATTCATGCAGAGATCCAAAGGCTAAAAAACAGATTACTCCTCTGGCAGAGAGGGAGATGGGAGGAGGAGGTGACACTGATTAATCTGTGGTCGTTAATAATGTTTTTAAGTCTTGCAAACAAAGATAATGATATGGGTAATCAACTGTCTTACTCCAGGATATAAACTGATCATCTGCTGGGATAAAATGGGAATTCCTATAACACACATTTTCTTGTCCATTGTAAAGTCACTAGATGCCATTAGCAGATTGATCATTTTCTCACAAAGTCCAAGCTATTCATTACTTCCAGAAGGTTTTGAAATTAGATCAGATGATACAGGAATGCAGCTTACTATGGCAAATGCCAATATCCTCTCAATCATTTTGGTTTCCTTATTTAATAATTGTATTTGAAATTTTTGTTCTCAGATCAAGTTCCAAACTTTACTTTTTTTTCCATGTGCAATCATTATTTTCACTGATTCACTTTAATTTCATGGATTCTATTCCGAAGAGCACTTATATAGGTTTGAGCACTGCAGTCTGCACAGTCCCCTGAGTGAGGACAGAGAAATGAACTCACAAGAACACGTCAGAGCCTTGCAGGAAAATGCATAGCCAATAACAATGCCAGTTGCACCACAAACAGATATTGCAATGAACAGAAGAAAAGAAAACTGAAAAGTGAGATAAAACCACAGTAGAGACAACAATTAAAACCTAACAGTCTTTTCTAATATCTAATAGTACCCATGCAATTTGGATAAACCAGGCTTTGAAATCTTCTCTCTAATCTTTAAAAAACTCTGCAGTTTTGGTAGCCCTGAGACAATGCACAGGCTGGATGGGCAGCCTTGGTTCCCAGAGGAAGTTAAGATAAATAAGGACAGAGTTCAGAATCTTTCAGCACAACAGCTCCCATACATGATCCTGTCTCATTTTCTGCACTGGAAGCTGCAAGTTGGATTTAGCTTTCTAGAGAACTCTGGTGAAATCTTTCTTCTAGATTCCCTCTTTGCCAAATTTCTGTGTGGCTCAACAGCAGTCAAAGTTGCAGAAAATCTATGTTTTCTTCAGACAGCTTTTTCCTCTTTCCCCACAGAGTGAAGTGAAAAGAAGCCAGACTGATGTCAGGAAAGGTAAAGGCACCTGTGGGCCATGGGAATTGACGAACATTGTGATTCTTTTCTCCATGCATGTTGTGCAAGAGCCTCAATTCCTGCTAGGATAAACAGCTTCATGGTGTTTTGCCATCCACTCACATCTCCTCTCATTTGCTGAGGTTGCTAAGCAGGGGTGCTGGCTGTGGAGGGCAAAGCCTGGCCCCAGAGGGAGAAAGACAGCTCCTCTGACCACATCCCAGCAAAAGTGCTATTTTCTATCACTGGCTTCATCTTAATTTTTCTCAGTACACCCACTCAGAGGTGGCAGACCCATGGCTCTCTACCCCCTAGGCAAAGAGGCAGAATGTTTCAAGGACACTGTGTCAGCTTGTAATTTTCTTTCCTGTATTAGCTTTTAAATGTAACAGCAAGACTTGAGCAAAAGGCAGCGGATGTTGCCTTGCTTGAAGAGCAAAGAAGATAATCACCTTATCAGAAAAAGACAGGAACATGACTCCTGGCTCCCATGTAACTTTGAACTCGGTGGGAGCTTGGACCTGGGAGCTGTTGTCCTTTCCTCATACTCAGTCTGCTAAATCTCTGCTGAGTGTAAATCAGAATCCATCCACATTGCCTTCATCACACCTATGTCTACTTTGCTGATGTCTTCCACAGGTCAGTCAGTTCTTCAGCATAAGAGTAACTCATGGAACTCCTGGCCACAGGATAAGGTGACTGCTAGAAACTTTTTCAAAGTACTTAGAGGGAAAGCCCTCAAAAATAGGAAACCCTCAAAAATAGGAGCACTCATTAATATCTTAGAAATACAAAGAATACCATGTTTGGCCAAGAAAGTTCCTTATTTGTAAATCTCTATAAATGTGAGAAGTATATAAGGTAAGCATATTTTTAGTATAATTTAGTATAATATATATACTTTTAGCATCCTCTACTTGCCAGTGTTGGAACATGGAACTGAGAAAGAGGGACCTCTGGACTGACATACTATGGCCTGTGCTCTTCGTACTCTCTCACCTCAAATCTCCCCTGGTACCCATCTCACCTTTTCCAATATCTCTCAATTACTTATTCATTCTGCCTCACTCTTCTGCCACCCAGTGATGGATTGCCAGTAATTTTATGGGTCTCCTGGGCAAAAAAAATTACTCCCGCTTCATCTCTGGTAAAGCTGCATGGCCACATGAACAAGAAGGTGTTAGAAAGGGCCAGGACTCGTAACCGATTCATTTACAACCAGGAACATTTTCTAACACACATAGCCAAGGGCAGCAGTCACAGCAATGTTGACAGACCAACTTTCAGCTCACTGAAAATATTAAAATGCTCAATTATGCATACACACATATACAGAGATCATTAAGTTCATATATACAGAGCTACGTAGAAATCTATATACACCCATGTGGGTGTGTCTACATAAATATTTATCAGTACAGAGAAACCTAATGATCCTCATCTGTAAATGAGTGTCTGCACGCATACACACATAATGAGTCTACTAAAATGATGTGAAGCAGAAAGGTTGTTTCTCTTAATATCAGTTTGGAGAGATGCTTAGCACAGGAGATGAAGTGGCAGGGGTAATAATTATGAGTCAGAGCTGGAACAATCCTTCTCTGGACCCATGAAAATATCTTGTGTCTGATTTGAATGGTACAAACTAGCTGGCATGTGTCACGATTGACTGGAACGGGAGTACGGTGTGATTCCTTTCCCCTGCTGGACAACCTCAGATGAGTGACACGCCGTGCCTATGGCCTGTCAACACAGAAATGTTAGAGCTGACCCACCAGAACACGACATCGTTAAATGATACACTAGCCAACAGTGAGGGATACAGGACAGAACTTAGAAACAGCCTCCAAAAAGGCTGGTGCATTATAAGCATCCGTTGCATCATCTGAGAACACATCTAACCCACCATCCTTATGCATTTGAGATATTTTCCTAGAGGACCCTGTGCTTTCTACAGCTGCCTTCCACAGCAATGCGGAAATGTGCAAACAGCAATGTGCTTTGGTACAAAGCTCTACACTAAAGGAGCTGAACTGACCATCTTGTCAGATGAGAAAAGTGTCAAAACAGCAATGAAAGGGACTGCAGAAGAAGATCAGCCAGGAATGGAGGAAGGACAGTGCATTTGCTGTGGTTAGGCAGCAGTTCCAGGGCAGACCAGCTCACACAGTTTCATGATACTTCCCTGTGCATCACAAAACTGCATTCTTAACAGAGCCCACCCAACTTGTAAGGAAATGATTCATCCTTGCAGCATTATAGCCATACAAAATTACAAAATCATAGAATAATTTAGGTTGGAACAGATCTCTGCAAGACAACCTGTCCAACTCCCCCACTAAAAGCAGCTCCAAATTCAAAGTACCCTGAGATATTCAGAATCATATAAAGCCCCTTCATGCAAATTACTGATGTTAGCATACTGACAAGTTCTTTAGGACTGTTTAGGACAAGCATACACAGCACAAAGCATAGAAGATTCAAAAAGCCTAGGACACTCATACAGTAAAGACAGATATGGAAAAGGTTCACTTGATAGCTATGAAGTGGTATGAAATTGTGTGCTAAAACGGTTGCTGCTTTCTGCAGCCCAGAGAGCCTCTCACAGCATGTGGCACAAAATGAAGGTGGGGAAAGTCATTCTACTGATATATAGATTTTAATAAAATAGTATTATGAATATATTGTTAATAATGCAATATTTTAATAATAGTTGGAGTATAATGACTATGTAATACACATTCCCCTTAGAATATTATTTTTTTTAAATAGTCGAACACAGACCACTTTGATGCAAATCTATGGAAGAAATTTTTTCCAACAGGAATAAGCTGAGACCATTAGATGAAGTGTTCTGCATTTTTCAGGATGAAAGACAAACTTTTTAAAGCCTATCCAGTTTGGCAGTACACAAATATGACCACAGGCTTGGTCTCTCTGCCTCAGCAGTGCTTCAAGTCTGAGAGCTCCCACTGACCCCATGATCAGCTGGGGGATGCAAATCCCAAACTGCTGTGCTCCTCTCATCAACTTCTTGAAATCTTTGGGATTTCTACCCATAAACACAAATTCCACGTACCTCCAAACCACCATGTGTAATCTTGGTTCAGAGGGTGGCAAGTAGCAAGAGAGAGGCATCGATTTCTTCTCAGCCGTAGCTTACAAAAGCTCAGCATCACCCTACACTGTCCTTTCAGATGAGTTCACTAAAATTCTCATTGGGAGAAATACCTGAGTGTTCTGTACAGAAATGGTTTGCATACAGCTTTATAAATGGACTATTTCCTCCTCAGTGCTTTTAATGCTGTGGATAGAAATTTCTCTAAACCTTCATCGCAAGTGTCATGCGAAATTTCTTTCTATGGCTTTTATAGACTATTAAGAATGGTTTTAAAAACTCCTAATGATGACAGTAATAATAAAGATAATACCAATAACAATAGCAATGGCAATAATAATGGTAATATGCCTGCAAAGATTTGGAAAGAAAAAGTTGTCAACAAAACTAATACACAATATTCAGGAAGATAACTCACTTCCTACATTCTCCATCAGAAGACTACAGAGATATAAATAACAATAACCTTAGATTTATAATGCATTTTTAATCTCAAAAGAAAACTGCATTGATTTACAAAGCAAATGGCCTAAATCCACAGCTAGTTGCAACTGATTAGCTCCATTGATTGCAATGTGCAATTGCTGATGTGCAGATTTGTGTGAGTTCAGATCTGTGTCTCTGCACGTGTGTGTGCATGTGTCTGCACGTGTGTGCAGCTGCAAAGTGACACACATTGCATAAAGAATTTCACAGAAAAACACCACATTAAACAACACAGAAAGTTACACATTATCATTGCATTTGGAGAAAAAATGCACAGAGTGAACAGAATTGCAGGTTCTAATCTTTAGCTGGGAATTGGCATATATATTTTCCCAACAGGATGCTCACAGCAGTCTTCTAAAAAAGCTCACTGGTATATCATATGCTGTTGAGTTTTGCTCTTTGCAAAAACAGGGCAATGTTTGCAGATAGCAAGGCAAAAGATGCACAGATATATTCTTCTACAAAACAAGGACTCTGCTTTTAAAAAAAAAAAACAAACAAAGCTAAGGCATTGTTTTGGAATAAAGGAACAGTGAGCAATGCTACCAGAACTGACACCACCTCTACTCCGATAAAATCTCAGTAGCTGTCTGTGACAGACACAGAGGCTGCCTTGTTTTGTTCCAGCACTGTTTGAGAATAAAGCATAGGAGTGCTGCTCTGTAAAACCTAACCATAATTACTTAGCCTGTCCTTCCTAAGACAGTATATCACAGGAGATATGGATGTGCTATTCAGGAGTCGGCTACACCTTCCTGAGCCCCCCAAGGCTACAACACCAAACATTTCTTCTGCCATGGCATAAATGGCACAGAAGACAGTTCAAATGACCATCTGTGAGAAGAGTAAAATATTATTTTCCCCCAGCTCCTTTCTTCGAACTGAGCTTGACTTCAAGTACAGGCTGCTTCTCAACACATGGTCACTTCTCTTTGTGTAAAGCTGACATAGATCTGGGTTTTGAAAGGTGTAGCAATACAAATCATGCAACACAGTTGGAATTCATTCAAATCAGTAGCAGAACTGTCCAAGACACACAACTACTGCCCTGTACAAACTTCCTCAGAAACTGAAGACAAGCATACCCAGCAGTCTGCTCTTAGTTTCTCACTACCTGTGACACCAGCAATAAGCTCCACCTACGCATTTATTCCACATAAGTACGCAGATGGACTGAAGCCTGGAAGAAAATAAACTTGACCTGAATCTCTTTTCTCTTGCAAGTAGTGAAAATGTGCAAGAACTTCAAGTGCAGATGCAGAAACGCAGGAAAAGCAAAATGACTGAAAGATGAAGTTTACAATCAATATCCTGCCCCTGAACCGGAGTGATGCAACAGTGTCTGATCTGATTAACCAAAAGCACTTCTTCATGCCACTGTAGGTATGCTTCACAGGTTTTCCTCGGTCTAAGGCATCTTAGCCACCTTGGTTTCTGATGTTTTTCAGAAAGCTGTTTCAGCCAGTTCAAAGAAGCACAAGTAAGAAGGCATTTCTCAAAGCAATGAAGGCAGTGCATCTTGTCCTTGCTTTATTCAGAATCCCAAAGCAGAGTGCTCTGATCTGCTTTCTGCTAGAGGTCAGAAAACTACTTAAAGATGCCTTTGAACTTAGAAGGTTCCCTCTCCTGGCTCTTAAACTCAAATCCTAGCTTGTTCTTGGGCCAATATCACTCTACTGGTTCCACCAGCCTTATCCAGTGC
Source organism: Callaeas wilsoni (assembly GCA_013398955.1). Lineage (NCBI taxonomy): Eukaryota > Metazoa > Chordata > Aves > Passeriformes > Callaeidae > Callaeas > Callaeas wilsoni. The sequence continues at coordinate 140,235 of VWPU01017572.1, forward strand.
TTCACCACTCCTGGGAGGAGGAAGGTCCCAGCAGCATGAGTGCCAGCCCAGGCTCTTCCTTCCACAGGATGGGTGAACCATAGCATACTACACCCCAGAACAGGAAGGTTATTCTGAGCTCAGCTCTGCATATGCACAATGAGAACACTTCTAGCTTGAGCTAAAACCAGATGTACAGCCCACAATGCAGATAGCAAGCAGCAAGGCTGGGGGACAGTCATACCCACCAGCAATCTCAAAAGACAGTCATGCTGCACAACTGGAGCAAGCACAGAACTGGCATGAGGTACAACCATACAGTTCTCTGACTTCTGAAGAGCACTGCAGCCCCTGGGCCATCAGATCCAAGGAACGCAATCTCAGCAGTAATTATGAGAAAGGACCTCTGCTGTAAATAGATGTAAGCAGACCAGGGCTACACCACATTCCAGAGTAAAAGATTTATCTACTGCTCTATATGAACTCCCAAGCTACATCTTGGGACCATCTCTCCTTGCTATAGCCCCTGTCACTACTGGAAAGAGCTTGGCTCTATCATCTATTTGCCACGTGATGCAAGAACATGTCAGCCAGGTCTGTGGCATCAGCAAAACCCAGAAAACAGCACCATGCCTTCATGAAACACTGCACGTGTACCTACACAACATTGCACTGCACACCGTGAGGTTACCATGCACTTGGGGATCTCCATGCACACCTTCTGCCATCACAATTTAAAATAGGAGCTGCTATACTTACGTCATTATCTGGGTCTCTATGCCAGGGTCCACCAGGGATCCATCCACAAAAAGTGGTGTTGATGTGAAACTGTATTTAGTCCAGGATCTTCCCTCATCAAAACTCACCCTGGGATAGAAGCAGTCAACATTTATACACATAAAAAGACTTACTCTAGAGCAACTGTAGCAATTAAATGTTGGCTGAGGTCTGCAAGCTCCAGCAGCTGGATTTACAGACGAGCACCAGTCTTTGCCATTTCCCAACCCACTAATTCATGCTCTTGATGTACTTTGAAAGATCAAAGCTTTAGAAAGCATAAACACTAGCAATAAGGACATGGATATACTTTATGCAGCTGTACATCAGACCTCAAGGCATCAAGAGGCTTTGCCAAGACCTGTTTCTGGGTCTGCAATAGCACCTGGCATGAAGCACCACTCAGAGCATAAGCAACCCTGGTCAGAATGCATGAAAATTGCTTTCACCACCACAGGACATTTTGACCCATCCATGTATCAATGCCATATGGCATTAGCTACAATCTCTCCAGCCCTATTAGTACTTAAAGGGAAATTCACCTTATTTGTGGGAGTGAGGAGTGTTGAATGTGTGTGCACACAGGCATCTGAGCATCTGGATCTGTCTGGGAGGCTCTTGGTGGACACTGAATCCCCCCTGCTCCAAGTAGGTAGGACACTATCTGACATGCCACCAAAGGACGAGGAGGCCACTCTGGTATGTATTATAAACCATGGATTACACCAACCTCAGACCTCTGGTGCAGAAAGCCACAGTTGGAAGGCACCATTCCCTGACTCTCTGCCCCTCATGTCACTTAGCAAGATACCTTCACCTGATTCAGAATGCACCTGTGCCAGAATAGGAAGTTAACTTTACATCAAAGACAGAACTCTGGGAGTATAACAGCACACAGAAAGATTATCTGCCCTAAATCTATTTATTTAAATGTATGTATCTTCCCATACACCTGTGCATTTGTATGCGTTCTGCTTGCATGCTTATCTCTCTAAATAGCATTTCAACTTCTGGGGAACAGCATGCTTCATTACCTTAGCTAAAGTTCTCTCAGCTTTTCAATTATCCACCCCTCTTTTCTCCAGCATGAAACTTATTGTACAATGTCTCAGCCTGAGAACTAATAGATTTACATGTACCCTTTAATCTATTCCACTCCTGCCCATAAAACAGGTGCCTACTGAGGCAATATGAAGCAAATTCCAAAGCCCCTAAGGGTACAATTTTGGAGGAAACCTGTTGGAGCTTATTGATAACAGATCTAAATCACTACTCATTTAATAGAGTGGGTGGGGCACTCATAGTACTGCACACACCATTTCAGGAGACTTAGTGTAAAAGGAGAGCATCTGAAATGAACCGCTGCAAACAAAGCTGAACTGAGCTCTCAGCGCCTAAGAAAAGTCAACCTGTGACCAAATCTTTCCCAATATATAAGTATGGGCACTTGTAGTAACGTGCTTTTTATGTCTGAAGAGCCTTGACAATTAAAGACACAATTAAAACAGTTAAAATTGGCTTGAATAATACAGTTACAAATGGTTAATATGTGACTTGCAGCTTTTTCAGTAAGTGGCTCACCTTTCACTCTCCCAGAGCTCAACTTGCCACAGCCTGCTGTACCCACTGCTAGTGACATCCATCCTTGGCTAACACAGTTCTCCTTCCCTGACTCATACTTGGTTTGGTCTAAAGACTGGGACATGGTCCTGATGTCCTCTTTCCTGAGGGCACTCTAGTTATAGTTAGGACAACTGAGTTACCCATCAGAGGCTTCCAGTCACAGCCCAACACATTTGAACCACAGACTGGAGTCTGCACCTCATCATTAGGAGTCTGCCCTGTTACTGCTCTCCTCTGTATGTCCAGCTATGGAGCCAATACATCTCGTGGTTAACAGTCCACTATCATATCATGACTAAAGCAGTCATTTCTTCAGGTGGCAAAGAAATGTGCTCAAATGCAATGAATTCAAACTTTTATAGAAATATGTGTTGCAGTCCTCCCAGAGTTATCGGTCAGGTCAGAAACATAAGTCCAGAAGCTTTTTATATTGAAAAAGTAGCTGTTAATGTTCTCAAAGTACATCTCTGAAACATGAGCTTGTAAATGGGTAAAGTCAAACTGTCTTGAGGTGTCCGGATTTGGAATGACTGCAATTTCACTGGAGGATTTTGTACAATAATGACTCAAGTACAGGAGACTTTAACACCTCATCACTGCTGCCAAACACCATTGCTTTCTTTTTCTATTTGACTGACGACCACATTTCCCGTTCTGCATGCAGAGTAATAGACATGTGCTTAGCACCATCAAGCTGAGAGACAACCCAGTATTGTAGACAGGAACACATCTTGACTCTGAAGGCTATTTCTAACTAATTCACTTCTGAACAACATTAGAAGCTGGGTAGGTCAGTCCATTAGACATGCCCCTCTTTCAATCAAGCCCCGAGATTGAAGATGATGCTAACACACACATTTTCTGTAAACAGTGTTAGCTCCGAATTTCAGAATGTTTAACTGGTGCAGGAGTCAGAGGGACAAGAGCTAAGAAGAGGATAATTTTGAGCGGTATCTTTAGTGCTTAGACCGTTTATAGCAAAATAGTGTCTTCAACTGAGAAATCATTTTGCCCTATTTCACCTCCAACTCTAATCAGTTGCCACCACAGTAGCTCTAGAAATTGATAGTCAAATACAAGAGGAGTTAGCAACATATCTCTATTGTCCTTATCTACACCTACTGCCCTCTCCTCTCTCTCCTTTTATCTGTCTTACCAGATTAATGTTAAATTCTGTAAACAAAATGTAGAAACGAGAGACACATCCTCTCTGAAATACCTGGAGCCCAAAAGCTGACTTAGTATATGTGTGTCTGCAGGATAGAAACCTCACCTGGAGGCTCACAGTACATCACCGGTGCAAAGAGTAATCCATACATGTAGGTGATTATGTACAGAGCCATTCTATTTATAAAATGGTGCAATAATCATTATATTCATCAATAAAACCACAATGATGGTAAAATATAGATAAGAATTACTTCATCTGCTCATTTTATAGATGCTGGCACCTTCTCAAAGTAATAAGTTTCCCTACCACATGTGCCGGATGGGCACTGACGTGTGTTTCATGGCCACTAGTGCCCCTCCCCAGTCCAGAAACCATACGTTGTATTCCTCCTCGAAGATCTGCAAACAAATGAGATACTGCATGAGTGCTCCACTCCACCGGGAAGAGAAGAGTCAGAAGAAGAATAGCAAAAGGCTCTGTGCTATCATTTGCTGTGAAAAACATACCTGTCTCCAGGAATTGCCGCCATCAGAAGAGATGAACATGCCAACATCCGTGTAGGAAAGTTCAGAGCCAATATTGCCTGCAACACAAGTGTCAGACATTCTTGTATGGATGAACACACTAATGAAAATGTTAATTAAATTTCTGACATTTAATGCTGGAAAATTAGAAATTTAAATAGGTTCACACTCTCCTGTTACCATCATGGAATTCAACTAACCACATTATTGTGTCAATGCTATTTCAGAAAAGTTCTGGCTCTGGGAGGCAGCACAACTCAAGAAGGGTGTTTTCATCAGTGCTCAGGATATAGGAAATGTCATACTGTCCATCTACCTAATTTTCTTCCCTGACACCAGCAAGAGTGGCCAACTGTTTTAGATGAGGATGTAAGGAAAACCTGATGTGGGCAACCATATAGAAGGTCAGTCTAATAGGGACATCCAGGTTCAAGAGGATAAATCTACTGTTTCAGTTCAAAGATCTTCTTAGCCCAGTATCTTATCATGAGTGGAAGTCCTCAAGAATTAGAAACTGATTTAAAAGCAGCAGTGTAAGTTTTGTATTATCATATTTTAAACTTCAAATTTTCAAACAGGGATTTACAGAAAGAGGCAAGGAAAGGGAGTTAAAAGGCAAGAATTTGGTTGTTATGACTTCGTTCTTTCTGTGCAAAGCTGTTCCATTATTTCCTTCATTCTCTCCCTCTAGTTTCAGCTGCATGCATTCAAACCTCACAAAATGTAACTCCCAAACAAGTCAAGAGGGTTTAGCAGCTGTACAATTAGATAATGAAACATAATTCTTCCATTTGCAAGGATCTAACCTCTGTCCTGTACCAAGTGTCCAAGTTTCCAATCATTTCTGGAAATGTCTCACTGTAAATCAAGTGTTTGGGCATCCAACACCTGTGAGAATAAATTGCAAAGCTTATCCTTGAATGCATTCAGCAACATGGTGAGATCCTCCTGCTGCTGTGAAAGTGGTTAGTGGAAACAGATGTGTATATTCCCCACAGGTAAGGCTTTTTAATCTACAAAGCAGTAAGGCAGAAATTATATTCCGCCTTTTAAAGGTTAACTGTTAGACTGGGAAAGCATTCATCCCATGCACTGGCAGCTTGAAAAGAACCTAATTTACTAACAATTTAGATCAATGCCTAGAATCTCACTGTCCTGCTGCCTCTATTTTCTCCCTAAAAGGTTAAAAAAAAAAAAAGCTTTTGTAATTACAGCATCATGAGTAGGGCTTGTTCCTAAGCATCCATCTAGCAAGTGTAACCTGCCAGGAGTGATGACTCCACTTGGCTACGCATAGGGATATCTGGAGGTTTAAACCAAATTCTCTCACTTCATTTGGCCTGGATCAGTGAACTGGAAATCATATGGTGTCTCCCATGTTGTTGAGATATAAATGTCATGAAGGGAACCCATCTCAGGTTCTGCCTTAGTCTGGCAAACACACTGAAGCACAGAAGGACATGAGAATGAAATGGTTGGAAGAAATAGTGTAAATTCATTCAGACAATATGCTAACATCACACTCTTGCAGGCCACTGCTATGCTAAACAGGACCAAGGAGATAGACTTAGAAAGAACAGTTAAGCTATTTGGACATATTTGAGCATATGTAAGAGCCTCCATGTGAAAAGACAGAACTGCCTAAATGCTTCAGAGGCCAGCTTTCAATAGCACCAGCCATTCAGGAAGCACTTTGTTGCTCCAGCAGCTCCCACAGAGCTGTGTGTGGTTGGTAGCCCCATCCATCCTGCAGATTAATTACAGTGGGCCAGCCACTGGCACCATGAAGTATGGTAGCAGGCTGTCATTATAACAACACAACCTGCCAAAGCACTATTTTGCAGAACAGCCCACAATACCAATGGCCCGCGCAGTGTTGATTTAATGCTGCTGGTTTTGCAGCAGTACAGAGCCAAAAGTAGGTGCCATGCACACGACTGGCACGCACGAAGCCCAGGCTTCACCTGACAGACTTTGTGACAACTCTGTGCTTGCTACTCAAAAGTTGGGACATATTAACACCTCTGAGGAGTGTAGCCCTGGGTACTATTCTCATCCATGGCACCTGCATGGATGAGAACACATGAGGTACATGTCCATCAGTGGTTGCAACAACATGAGAGGATCTAATAATGCCACTTGGTAATGGTACCTTGAAAGTGTGGGCTTAGATCTGCAAATGTGTTATTGTAGAGCAACAAATTCCTGACACCTTTTTTGTACTTGTGGCCATATGCCTTCTCCTAGCCCACAGCAAATGGGAGTTAATGTGAATTAGCTCAGCACTTGCTGAAACAGAGCTGAAGGGTTTTACACTAATAGGTATTACCTCACATAACTCTCAGGCTCCCAGGGAGGTATGGGTGAGTGGTGAGAAGCACTTATGTTCTTACCGGTTGCCACCAGCAGCCCAGGAGCTGTGTCTTTGCTAGAAATGCTCCCTGAAGTATACGGATTCTCTGAGAGTTGCAGGCGCAAGTGCAATGAGCAAAAAGGCTGTTGACAGAAAAGAAACAAAAGGCAGAAGCTTTTCTATTCAGCAAGTTAAATATCAGAGGAACCCTTGGTGACTGCACACAGATGCTCTGATCCTTCTGACCTCCCTGCTTTTTAGCACAAATAGGTCATATGCTCCTTTGCAAGATAAGCAGGAACTCTGCACTACAAACAAGCATGTCTGCCCTTGTTTTAACAACAACCTGACTTAGAGCACTTTCCTCAGAAACTTTCTTATTCTGACTTAAATTCTATTAAATCCATCAAGAAAGAGGGTCAGAACTTTCCCTTAAGAGTTATGAAGCTATAGATAAAGAAATTTACTTTATTTAACACACAGAAGGTCAAGAGAAAAAAACACAGGGAGAGTTTTGTTAATCTAGTGACTATAATAAGCAGCCCTGAAGGAGTCAATTTTGCATTGAAAAAGATCTGCCACTCACCAGCTGGCAAAGTACAGGATCCCCTCTTAGATCGGTGTCGGGTGCCTGTAGCAAACGCCAGTCTCTGCCCTTGTTGTAGGTAATGAAAGTCTTGATTTGGTCATCTACCTTCCTGTTAGCCAGGAATATTCCTTTGATCCCTGCTACCTAGGAAAAAGGGAGAGAGATGAAAAAAATACATCGGAAGAACAGGCCAAAAGCAATGTCCATCTGAGCACTCTCAGGAGTGGAAGGTTCTCTGTAAAAGCAACGAAGGCATCTCAAGCAAATCCTAGAACACTGAATGGCACTAAAGGTATATCTTGATGATGGTTGCAAAACTCAAAGGTCTTGTGTGGTTTCTCTTTGGAAGAAAAAGACAAGGATGGTCACAAAGCATATCCCTAGGAAACAGCCCACTTTTGGATTTCATGGAGTTCTTGCAGATAGGCTGACGATGGGCTTGAAGGTGCAGCATGCACCAGGTCACACATAAGATCTGTGAGCATGAGGATGGGGTCTGCCCCACTGCCTCCACAGATTGTCAGAACAGGGGAGACAGAAGATCACACCAGAAGCAGTGTGGGATCCTTTTTTGTACCAGAAAAAAACAATCAACACAAAAGATGAGAATCCTGAACATGCTGCAACACTTATGTTTTGCAAACTTGATTTCTTCACTTTCCTTCCACAACCAAATTCTGACAAATCAAGCCAGTTGTTTCAAATGTTTTGATTTTTGTCAGAAGAACCCACTCCAGCAGAATATGGTCCTGTCAAAATATCCCCAAGAAGATTTCATGTTGAGTCTGGTCTCTGTTGCACAGCTGTGAAAGTGAGACAGGAAGAAGAAATTTGCTGCAAATCTCTAACTTTCTGGCAACTGTCAGGATGCAAATCCTTCTACTCTATAGCCCCTAGAGTGATACTACTCTTTAAATGATGCTGTAAAAATCTATTAGCATTTAACATTGAAAAGTTTACAATATACCGCTGGGGAATACACAGGTTTGCCCAGGAATGGGAGACAATGCATGCTGATTTTAGCTGGTTCATCACAGCAAAGAAATATACTTTGTCAGAGGCAGGAAAATATATTTAACCAGATGAGAAAAAGAATGTAAACCCTGTCCTTCATACTGATCAATGACTTATTTATGAATTTTCACTCATTGACTTAAACTACCTGGATTTTTATAAACAAATTGATTATGTTGTTAAATGAGCATCATTCTGGCTGAAATAAATAAATGTGTAGTCTTAACTTCTGCAGGAAGCTGCAAGAACATTTCTCTGTGTAACAGTAGAAATAAGCCTGCAACCATTTCTATTAGTATTACTGATTAGTTGTTTGCTGCTGGCAAAGCATTGAGCCCTGGAGCTCAGCAGATATTCCTTCCAACAAGTAATAACACACCAAAACCAGAATGCTCTGAAAAAACCAGGAACTGGAACTGCTCTGAATGGACTGCTGCTGGCCAAGGCTGACAGGCCTGGCAGAAGCATGAGAATGGAAGATAACTTCTATCCCAAACCATCCATCTGTCATCTCTGGACAAGTGGCACCTACAAATTTTTGGTTATGGTTCACAAACTGTTCAGTGCTCACGAAGATGCAGTCCAGATTCCTTGTCTGTAAGCAGGTGCCTCTAGATGCCCAAGGGGAAGAAAAATATATGTTTAATCCTTATATGGATATCCACACTACAATGAGAAGGATAATGGTTTTCCCTTTTGGAAATGACACAAAGCTAATCAGTCACTGACTTGAACCCAACCAGTTGTTGCACCTATAGCAGAATCACTGCATCTACTCCCACATGAGTCAACTCAGCACCAAATCCAGGAAATGCCTCAGGGCTGATCCCAAAACAAATGAAAATCCTGGGAGGTTGGTAAGAGATTTACGATTGCTTGAATTAGCAGGCAGTTGCTGTTCTTTGTAAGGTGACCTTTACTACATACCTCATAAAGGTCAATGACAATATTCCCCTCCAGTCCTCGGCTGCTTTTCACATTTTCCAAGGCCAGGGTGAAGTAGACCCCTCGGGTGTCCGAGATGTACAGGTTATAGGTGTCATTCTGGTTCCACTCCTGAACAGCTGCAAAGACCTGATTCTCATCTGTGCTGATAATATGCATGTCCTGTTAAAAGAAGACAAAAGGGCTGTTACTGAGGATCTCTGTATTTCTTTGCCCTTCGGGACATGTAGTAATTACCATGAATTATGAAAGAATGGAGATGGAGCATGAATTATAGGTATGTTTAACAACTTTCTGTTAGAGCAAGCCAATAAATTACCAGCATTGTGACTTTTCTGCATTTCACTTTTTAAATAATCACCAGCTGGGCAAAGGGTTTTTGCTTTCTTCATTTTTGGTACCTTCAAGGAATTTCATGCTGTTTCATTTTTTATTTATAAATTTGAAAGCCGATTTTATCACTCATGGAAGATTCACAGCCTTGGAGCCTGGAGTCTTCATAGTCACTAAGCATCATATGGCACCAGGCTAAAAGCAGTGATAATTTTCATTCACATGCTGAACTAATGGGCTTGTGCTTCCAACTGGCAAAGGATGGTTTCAAAAAACCTTGGAGTTCACGTTTATTTGAAGGTGAGGTATAGGTATCAGTTTGAACTACTGTTGATAGTGATTTTTAATAACACACTTTCCTATTGAGAGTTTATCTGAGATCAATTATCCCACAATATGCAGGCTATCAAATAATCCACCCACTAACCTTCATTGGATTTCTACTGCTGACCAAGATACAAAAACTCTAACAAGGGTTTCCCCGTTTAGTTTTAATATCAAAGAGATATGACAGTGCGTTTTCTCAGTATTATTTTAAAACAGGTTCATGGAAATTACTTTCAGGGTGGTGATGAGTATTGAATAACTTCATCCTTGCCACCATTGTTGAACAAACTGACACAGGTTCAGCTAGAAGCAAAATGACTGTGGTTATATGAGATTCCATTTATCTATTTGTATCTATTTAAACTTTCCCTAGAGTGCCAAGAGGCCTTGATTAATTCCTTGCACTGTTTCTGCATCAAGAAATCATAATTCTGGAAGTCTCCCAAAGGATGGAGTGACCTGGTTTCAGGAAAGAATATCTGGAGGAAGATAAGCTCAATATCCTCATCCTGCCTAGGAGGCATCTTAATCTTTTGTGTCAGGTATCTAGATGAAAAGTTGGGATTGATTAAATGGGGCTATTTCTAATAGACCTGACATATCCTATAGGCATGGGATGGGAAGAAAAACCATTTGAGGGCCTAATTCTATCCCAGTGAGTACAATCAATGGTAGATTTGTTGTTTCCCTCAATGAAGGGAGACTAAATCAGGAAGTTTGTTCTTGCCCAGTAGCTACAATTCCTTAAAGATTAAGGAAGTACCCAACCTATTCCAACAGTGTGAAAATAAAGCAAAACACCCAATGACTTCAATCTGTTTTTACCAGTTGCAGTGGAAATATTGAATTACCCTGGTGCCAGCCTCACATACGTACAACTCCAGCAGAGTTCATTAATCTGCAGATGACAGGATAGTTATTACTGTACAGCAAAAATATTCTAGTGACTAAGGGCAGCATAAACAAGCCTTCCTTACATGGCTTGAAGACTTTTCCATGACACCTAGCCTTAAAGTACTTCTGATTTTCAAATTACCAAAGTGCCCCTGATTTTATAGCATGCACCAATTCTAAATCAGGGCCCCCAACAAATCTGTATTATAATAGGTCATTTTCCTAGTCCTGGTGGCAACAATATTTTTGATACAAAGACACCATTTGCCTTCCTGGCCACCTCAGGAACTGCTGGCTCATGTTGAGCCACTGTTGACCAGTACCCCCAGGTCCTTTTCCACTGAGCCACTTTCCAGCCACTCTGTCCCCAGCCTGTAGCACTGTGTGAGGTTGTTGTGACCCAAGTGGAGGACCCGGCACTCCAACTTATCGAACCTCACGTATTTGGCTTCCCAAGACATTACGTCTATGTTCAGAAATGGTGGACTCACCTTAGGAAGGGAGTACTTGGGTAATTTAATCTGTGCAAAAGGCTCCCGTCTGTATGACACATAGTAAGTTGCTCTTCCACCAGTTGTCACCTATAGAAACACCAAAAAAAGTGAGTGATAACCCTTCTGAGACACTCTGTGATGACACCTCTAAAAGTGCTTGTCAAACTTTCCTTCAGGAATCTTTTCTGTGACAGGCATAGCTGTCCCTAAAGATGTCTGGGTAATTCCAAAGAAATCACAAACCTGAGAGGGATGGAGAATTACTTATTTAAGCTGTGCTATTGAACTTTCCATTTTGTCTCTTATGATTCAAATCCAGTGTGATTTTAACATCTCAGGAAAAAAAAGTGCTGAGTGGGAGGAAGAGGAGGATCTGGTTTCATCACATGGTCCAGCTCAATTACCTTGGGCAAGTAATTTAAAGTTTCTGTGCTTCTGTTCTTCCCCTCTAAGTAGGAGATAATCCCTCTTTTCTCTGCTGCTTCTCAGCCTTGTCTGCACTCTAAGTCCCTTGAGGCCAGGATTGTCTTCCAACAACCTTTTACAGTGACTAACAGCAGAGATTCACACTAGCACCATTTAATGCTAACAGTAAATGTGCTCTTGGAAAGCTGGAGCTAAGCTCTTAGACGCCCTTTGTCACTATGAAACTGGTTTCTCTGAAATCATACTCTCTGAAAAAGGATATGTGTGGGAGGAACTGATAGACATCCAAATCTGCAGTTTTATGGACTGAATGAACTAAAGCCTATGCAAAAATGCCATGCATCAATGAGATCTAGCATTGATAATTTGTGAAATATGGGATTTAAAACCTGTCAAGAGCCACTTACTCTTGCTGTAGGTGTTCTTTCTGGCACCATCTCAGACCTGGCTAAAACAAGGCTTACATCAGTGAATTTCCCACATTCTGCTGGTTTGGCAGTCTTGCATGTCTTAAGATAAAACAATGCACAAAGCACTTGTCTATTATACAGAATATCACTTGTTGGCTTCTCAAGTTTCCAATAAAGCTAACAGAAAGGTCCTAGATTCTCTCCTAGATATACTTCCTTTATCTGACAATGATATTTGAGAATGAGCTTACATAGAATATTGCTACAGCATCAGTTGTAGCAATTGTTCTCAGCAATGATATCACCTCTAGATAGTGGCTTTCTTCCCTGGAGAAGCTCTAATTCGAAGGACACGCTATTACTGGTCATGAAATTTGATATCTAAGCAACTCAAGGCTTTTCCACTGACAGTTTGAAAAACTGGAAAGAAAGGAAGGTTTCGAAATAGGACCAGCTTCTACACTAAGACTTTCCCTTCAGATTTTTTCCCATTTTTACTTATAATGTCATCATAACTGTATTTAGCACCCTCAAGAGAAAGAAAACCAAAGCACTATTGTAGCATACATGTCATAAGGTCATAAGAATGACTTATATGACAGCAAATAAACTCTATACAGATAATATTTAGCTAAAACCAAGGGTAAGCACAAACACGAAAATCTAAAGCAACTTGCCTATGGACCTGAAACAAGATGGGAAGAGACAGGGAGAGAACAGCAGTCACTGGACTCTCACTTCATGCAAAGTGCACTGTGGACTGGCACAGAAGTGAGCATTTCAGGGTCCTGCTCTCCAGCTGTGAGGATCACAGAATCACACAATGGTCTAGGTTGGGACCTTAAAGATCATCCAGTTCTTCCTTGTATCTAATCTAAATCAACCTTCTTTCAGTTCAAAGCCATTCCTCCTTGTCCTGACACTCCATGCCCTTGTCCAAAGTCCCTCTCCAGCTCTCTTGTAGCCACTTCAGGTATTGGAAGGTGTCCTAATGTCTCCCTGCAGCCTTCTGTTCTGCAGGCTGAACAAGGTCAGTGAGTGCTATTTCTGAAAGATATATTTCCCATCTAATACTTCCACATCAAAATAAAATTTTCACAGGAGAGAACAGACTGTGCAGTTGATTCATACTGAGTCCATCACAAAAGCAAAAATTCATGTTTGCAGTAATTTCAATTCTCTTAGCTCTACAAGCATTGCTCGAAGGATCCTACACTTCTAGGTCAAATTATCTAAATAGCACATGGAATATTTAAATATCCCCTCTTCTCTTTTAATATTTATGGCCTTCATGGGAAAATCCAAATTCTCAATTGTCACAAGAACTGAATGTGTCCAATGACTACTTGGCAAGGACTCTGAGTTCAATATTCACTTCTTCTGATGGGCTGAGACATGGTCTTCAACTTGTAGATGAGTTCATGAATATTTACATACTTTGTAAATGCTGTGTTGACCAATTAAGATTGGGAACAGTCCAACAATCTTCCAGTTAATCCAGTGAACATAGAGTGGCAAAAATATCAAAGGGTGGTCAAATTCCACTTTCTGTGCCACTACAAGTCTGCCACACTCAAAAGGCTTTACACAGTTATTTTTGCTTTATCCCATTGAAAATTGGTACCTGGAGGTGGTTTGTTTGTATTTCTTGTTTGTTTGTCTGGTTTTTAATGCAGAAATTTAGGATTAAAACACTGTTAAAGTTCAGTATGCAATAGTTAAACTCCCTGTCAGGCTTCCACCTGGACTAGGTCACCTTGACAAGAGTTTAGAAATAGAAATCTTTGAGGTTTGTGGTCTTCCTGAGCCAGTTAATGTGAAGCCACCCACAATTCTGTTGGCAGGAGTTGTATAAGCTTTTCCCAGCCAGGATCTCATCTTTGCATGATTTACATGCACAGTTATAACAGTTCCAAAAAATGATCAAGCCTCCAATAAAGTTTTGGCAAGCACTGTGGTACAGAATGAATTTTGGAAGGCCCAACTTAATTTATTTTGATGAACTTTTCCTTTTCCTATGGGCAAATACTCCAACACTGTAAATCCCAGAGATTATGGCAGTGTTTTGCCCTCCAATGCCTCCTTTCAGTTCACATTTGATGAATGTCACCCAATTATTTGCTGTGAGCTCATCTGTCATGCTCAGTACAGAATTAGCTGGGTTTGTCTTTTTCCTCCTCCATCGCTAATGACCGGATCATTAATCTGTTTTTCTGGATTTTGACTTTATATGTTTAATTGGGCTTCTGGCCAGTGGAAATTATTCCTATGGACAAATGTGTTTGTCATTAAACACATCTGTTTTTCCTAACCTGTGTTCTTCCTTCCTCTCTCCACTCATGATCTACTACTTTTGTTTAATACTTTCACATTTTGTATCAAGACAGAAGTCTCATCTAACATATATCAGCTGGCACCCAAGAAGAGAAACATGAGAAATTTCTCTTTAAAAGCCCTGAAAGTCTGAATATCTTGGCTCATTCCCCCTCCTGACCTGTAATGAGACAGAGTGCATCAAACATAGAAGAAAACAAATATGTTCACAAGACTGCAGAGAATTACACAAAATTTTTCATGGAATCTATTTATCTCCATAATTTCTGTGACATGTCTAGGAACACACAAAGCCATTTCTCATGTTAATGGTTGAATATGATTATTTAAGAGCAAGTTTTGCTTTTTTTTTTTTAGATTGAAGTTCGTTTTGGGCAAAAACACCTGTGTTATCTCAAAGCGTTTGGAAGGCAAGCAGAATGAGTCAAGAGGTCCCAAACTATAAAGATGACCTAGATGATGTGAGTAACTGTAGATCACTGTATATCAGCCTTCTTTATCATCTTCCTGACTGGCTGATGCTGGGACTCACAATTTCCAATGTTAGGCAGATATTGATGGAACAAACATGAAATTACTAAATCTCAGAAATGCCCCTGGGCTAAGGAGTACCCCATCTGCCTCCTGCTGCTCAAAGAATTTTCAAGAAAGTGAGCAAAAAGCTCACAGAATCAAATTTTAAACTTTTTGTTGATAGTAAGTTCTTAATAGTATATAGTCGATGCTATTTTCAGTAAATATCTCACTTGTTTTCCAAGGTGATTCCTCTGCTTGTAGAGTTCCCCTCCTTCCCAGTAACATCAAATGAGCTGGTAGCACTCAAAAGTTCAGAAACACTATCAGTATTGTAGCAGCATCCTGGATCTGTGTTCTCCAACTCCAAATGGAGCCCTGGCATCCCTCCTCATTGCTTTAACTTTAGGTTCCCTTTCTCCTCCTTGTGAGCATAAAATCCCTCAAATCAATTGTGGATTAAAGCACAGAAGAGTCATGACAAGTTCAGCAGGCAGGTTGCTCCACTGACATCCTTAGCAAGGGATTTTGGGATTCTTCAGAGACAGCCCTGCCTAGGCCTTGCACAGGTTTGTGAGTATGAGGATAGAAAAGTTGTGCCTCCTCTCCCAAGCCTAACCACAATTCCCATCACAAGAGGTTCAGAAAATGAGGAAGAACGTGAACCTAGTGTAATGTTCCTCCTTTTCTATTACCCACCATGACCAGGAAAAGCAATCTTCCAGATATTTCCGTGTAGTGAGGTTCTCCACTGCTCCAGCATACATCCCATCATGACAGGTAGCATCCAGTCTGACTTATCTCCCTGTGGTTTTCATTACTATCATGCCTTCTGCACAGTCATTGAACAATGTGCAATTACCTGAGTGGGCTGCGGAGTTTCTGTGCATGAAGCACCCTCAAGTTGCCTGGTAAATTCAGCAGCTTGGAAAACATGACACTCTTTAGAGCATCACACCTATCAAAGAAAATTTGCTATGACAAAGGAGCATTTATTATACTGGCCCAGTCCCTGTTCAGCTCCCTCTTCCCTGAGAGCAAAGATGACACAGCTAAAGGACAGAGTAATCTTGAGTGAAAGTATTGCATTTGTTTTAAAAGCAACTCCTGCAAAAAATGTGCAGCTACACCAAAACACAAGCCACACCAGATCTGCAGGTGCACATTTCCCACACAGAAATCAACTCATGAGAAGAGCGCAATTGTCCACATTAAATCTCCTTTTGATTTCAGAGGAAACATATGAGTTTGCCAAGGCAATACTTTACATCTTCAGCTCATCAATCAGACAACGTGAGGGGAGGGGAGAGAGTGATAAAAGAAAGTACTACACAAAAAGCCCTAGAAAGAAAATCAATAAAAAATAAGTAAATAAAGGAAAATGTTAATAATTTTTTTATCAAGAGATGTTTAGCCTCAAGTTCCAAATGTGATATTTGGCACAGAAACGATGAAACTGTGCTAGAAATGGATGAAAAGCACCCAGCAGTGAATAGGAAAGCAGCTAACTACTTACTGCCTGTCTTGCTTTAAGAAGAGCTTTTAACTAGCACGTGGGATGCACTTTCTTTCATCTGTATGGATTAATTTCCCCCACTGGAGTGCTGTCCAGCATTTTAAATAGGAGCGAGAGGAGATCAGCTGTAGCAGGCATTATTCACCAGTAAAACAGGTGTAATCGTGTTCATCATTTAAACGTCTTCATCCTATTAGTTTCATAATAAGCTTTTAATGATTCCTTCAATAAAAGACTCAAAGACCAACCCCTACAAGCTGGAGAGTGCTCCATTGTCCCGCCAAACCGCTTTCTCTACCATCGATCGCAAAGATAAAAATCAATCGTAGCTAAGCAGGGTGAAGTTAAAAATAAATTGCACAGATTGATTTCTGTTAAGACCTTTGGCTCCTAGTTAATGGAGGAAAAAATGGAGGAAAGAAATTTATATTTGAACATGGGGCATTTAGTTTCTATGAAAATAAAGAGAAGGCTCTATACTGGAAAATGAACGTTTAATTTCTCACTTCTATCCTCTTTCACTGCTGAGAAGTCTCACATCAATTTAAAAAAAAAAAAAAAACAAAAAAACAAAACACGAACAAACAAAAAAATCCTCTTTCTTTATTCCTGGGGAAATTTACCACTTATTTAAGTTTTTCAATTGATAACTTGATAACTGAGGTCAGGAATCCCTATGAATTAGCATAAGCTCAGCTGTGGCTGCTGGCTGAAGTCTACTCACCTGATAAATGACTTCAATTCAGCAAATATGCTCATTAGGGCTATCCTTAAATACTCAATAAACTTGAGACATACACTCATGTCCTACTAAACATAAGCACTTCCAAGTGTTCCTAAACAGCCATAGTTACAACCAGTAACATAACTACTTCTCTGAGCTGAGATTAGATAGATATAGCTTCTCGAACCAGGAAAACTTTTCCCCCTCTATAACACTTCAAAGAGAAATGTCCACCCCCACCCGAATTCTAATATTATAAATAATAAGTATTTTTCTTTTTACGGAGTTTGGGGAAAAAAGTTTATTATAAATATATCCACCCTGATAAAACCAGAATTTGATTCCGATAAAAAGAAAGTCTATAAATGCAATTTTGCATCAAATTACTTCAGCTGAATTTTTTGGACACACTCTGATGAGACACCAGGCATCCAAAAAAGAAAATATTATCCACAGGTTTTGTAAGATGTTATCAGTGATTGTGGGTGAGTACTGACATCTGCATATGTTGTAAGGAAACTTTTCTGATGCAAAAGAAGACTGAAATGGTTCAATAGATTTAGGCAGAAGTGTTTGCTCCTCTGAGCCAGAGGAATTATTCAGATGTGCGCTGTAAGACTCCCACTCTGCTGCACCACACAACAATCTCTGGAGAAATTCTGGGTTTGGTCTTTCTCACTCATGCCAGCAAGCAGGCTGAGGTGCTGCCCTGCTGTGCAACTCCCTGAATCAGGCAAAATTCTTCCAAGCTCAAAATTACTTCAGAAGGTGAAGAAGAGCCAGATAAAAGATCAGTATCACAGAAGAACATTTTGACTTAAACTTTTCACTTTCCACATGTAATTCCTGCAATTTCTACAAGAACTGCAGCTGCTTCTACACTGCTGCATGCACAAGATGTGAGTAACCACCATCCCTTGCTCCTAAATGGCAACACCACAGACCCCATCACAGTCAGGAGGATTATAAACCACGGCCAAGAAGACCCTGTCTCTCTTCCCAGCTGCCCTCACACTCCTTTCTTCCTTCATCACATCAACCTCAAAACAAAGGGCCAGCAAGAGAGCAACTTAGCTTTCTGAACATGGGATCATCATACTTTCCAGGACAACCTGAAGTCAAGAGAAAGATGAGCAGTTCCCAGGGTTCCCAGGAGACCAAATCACAAACGAAATGGCATAGAAAGAAGACAAGAAAGCTTCCCAGAAGAAGTAGAAGCAGGAGCCAATGAGAGACAAGTCACTCTTGAGTTTCAGCCTGCAGCTAAACACCTTGATAAATTATGCCATGGGATGGAAAGGGGAAGTGGTACCCATGTTTCCACTCTTTAAAGGCCTTGGAAAGTGATAAGGCACTGCCTCTCAGCATGCCTCTCTGGTTAGTGGTGCAAAGCACTGCCCTTTTAAAGTGGAAATGGACCAGGATCTGAAGCAAAAGGCCAATGCTTTTCAATCAAAGTTTGCAGGGATCTTTCTTCGTCCTTATGAGACCACCAGTCAAAGAGAGATCTGAAAGGGTTCATCTCCAAAGGCATTTGTTTGGCCTGTATCACCCCCAAATCCAAACCAGGTATCAGCTGTTAAATCTGAGGAGTCTTCTATATCCAGTGGCGTTGTCACTGCTATGGAAAGTGCTGAATGTCTGAGCTACAATTCAAATCAACTTCAGCTGCTTTCTACTGGGATAGCAGAGTCTGCAGCTTCCTGGAAAAAAAATAAAGACATAAAAAACAACCAAGACAGGTATTGATCACCCATCCACACATCTCTGCTCTGACTTGCAGCCAGCTCAAATCAAAAAGGCCAAAGTAACCCTGAGGGTCTCCGAGTGCTGACAGAGACAGAAGCATAAGAGAGGAATGGGGGCGGTGATAACTGCATGCTGGACTAGATGGGTACAATCTCTGGGGGGAAAGCCACCCGCCAAAGGGTTTGCACAAGACGACAAGATTAACAGGGGATGGAAACATATTTATGAGACCTAGATCTACAGCTGGGGAATAAAAGAGAAAGAAAATTTTCGGAGACCAAATCCTTCCTCAAGTCCCTTAGGATCTTGTGAGTATGCCCAAAATCTTACCAGTCCTTTTTCTAACTCTATCAGTTCCAACTCATAAAAAATAGTGTATCTCCTTGTAAACTTTGTCCCACTGACATCCTTAGGTCACCAGCACTCTAACAGTAGTAGTGCCAGCAGTCTTCATGTCACACATTCTGAAGAGTTCCATCACTATTTGTGCTCCTCTCCAGATACCGAGGCTTCTTTGTGAAAACACCATCCTCACAAGGGTCAGCACTGGGAATGTCACCCCTCTGTGCTAGCAGCCAGGCTTGTCCAAGGTGGGGCTCCAGCCATCCAGAAGAACCACTGAGCCACTGCACCTGAGATGCTTGCACGTAACCTTTGGGCAACCAGGAGCAGCTACTCCGACTTAGCAATACTTAGCTCTCAATGGCAGCTGTAGGTCTGCCCACAAGAATGCTGCTCTCTGCAAAAAGCACAGTCCCAGAGCAAAGCTGATTCCCAGCGAATGCACTGCCCTATTCATGCCCCTGAGGACTTCTCAGACCCCCACAAACAAGCAACACTGTACTGGGACTTGCGTGGCCCAGACTCTCCTCACTGCCTGAAATAAGTGGTGACATTTGCTCATGCTTCATTTTCAGTGGAGAATTTTGATCTATTGACAAGGAAACATACACAGATCATTCCTGCTCTTCTCTTTAAAGAACCAAGCGGCATGGATATTATTTGTTTACTTACAGGAAAATAAAAAGGTTTTCTCCAAACAATGCTGTCTCACTCAAAATAGAATTTCCTGAAAAATAATCGCCATTTTGATTAAAGCCTATTTCATTTTCAACACTTTTCAGCAACCTGAGCAATTCCATTAGAAACTCTGATATAAAATTTGCTTGAAAAATACCTTTCCCAGAATTCCCTCTGTAATTTATTTTTTAACGTATAAATTCTCCAAAGTATCAGTACTCTAGACTCATACATAAACCAAAAGACTATCCCTGATCTCTGTATCTTATAATGTAGGCTCTGCAGATGAGAATACCATAATATTTTAGGTAGTTGTTGGGATATCACATCTTTTAGGCAGTTGTAAGGTTATGTTTGCACCTAAGTTTGGAAAGTGATACTGTTTCAGTAACAAGTACTCACTAGAGCTCAGCTAGGTAATTGAGCACCACAGACACTGACATTAAACAGCAAAGTTGATCATCAAATTAGCTCCTTTCTGCTATTGTACATAAGTGCAGACATATTCCAAGGTTTTCTTACAAATAAATTACCTTTTTTGCAAGCTGTATGAATTTTAAGTATTAATCATGAAAGAAGATGATGATATTGGCTCCTGGCTACACCAGAGCAACATGGTGAACTGAATGAAAACTTATACATGCAAGAGAGGGTAAGATTTTCTCTTAATGTATCAATTCATGCAGAATTATCCAATCCAATCTTAGAGACATACTAGGCATTGTTAAATAACTATTGATCAATCAAATAGAAAGTCAGTCAATAAATTCAGAGTGATCACCTAGGGTTTTATTCATAGGAATTCTTCCGACTCTCTCTCAGTAATTATTTCTTTCTTCCTTCCACATTACCTTTTACATTTTTCCTCATGGGCTCTGTTATTTATCTCTTTTGTTTGGTAACCAGTGCCAGTCTTTTCAAACTCTCTTCAACAGATAAGAAATTTTCAGGCATAAAATCATTCTCATTTTCTTTCTTTGTACTGTGATTCTGAAAGATCCTTTCAGAAGTGCTGCACAACAGGAATCATTGATTTATAATGGCATTATAATATCTTCTGTGTTCTTCTTTCCCCCATCCATTATGGATCATAGTAATACGTTGGCTTCAAGTGCAGTTACACAGGTTAACGCATCCCAGGAATCTTACACTAAAGGCCTGTTCATCAACTTGGTTAGAATGGATACTCACTAGTAAATAACTGTATGAACATAATCTAAAATATTGATATCAATAGCTGGGATTCCTCTTCTCTAATTATAGCTGTCAAAAATTTCGGGGTCTTCACCTACTTCTACTTAGGTTCCTTCTGATATTAAAGAGAAAGGCACATTCAAAGAGAGACCTATCTCATGCTGAAATAGGTGAAATAGGAGATAAATTGCCCCTGAAGGTTTTGATCTCTCTATTTACTTTAGAGGAGCACTGACTACAGATTTAGAGTAAAAATCCACTGGTTTAATGACAAAAGTTAAAAGAAACAAGTTGTTCTCTCCACTCAAAGACATTAATTCTGATTTGTTCCAGAACAGACATATCAGGACTCATGCACCAATCCTTTATGCAGCTATTAAACCTCCCCAGGTTTTTAACATTTAATTTGATATTTATTTATTCATCTCTGTCTCATATTTAAAATTCTAAAGACCTGGCTCCTACGCTTCTGTCCGAGATTATGCAGACTGAACAACACGCGTGAGACATTGCGAACGGCCAGTCTGACACATCCCGTAATAGGCAGCAACATCACACGGTTTGTGAGGCTTATACATCCAGGACATATCAGCACTGCTGCACAGGTACCAAGCAAACACTCTGCCTAGACCATGTACAGGACACGGCGTGTTTAACGCCCCTGCAGCTCAGAGGGAGCTGTGAGTCGGAAGCGCCCGCGTGTCTCTCGAGCACTGCACGCACTCAATCCCTGCCCAGCACCTGCAGCCCCTTACAGCAGGCTGCTGGACAGGCAGAAACCTGCCAGCGTGACACAACAACCAGGGAAAGGGATAGCCTGTGAATGGAGAGTCTCCTACCCAAAGCAGCAGCAGTGTTCTGTGTGTACATTTAACAGCTTTTTTAAGTGTGGGGATGTGATTTTCAATTCAAACACCCATTAAGCTATAATAAAACCTTGCTAAGAATAGTCAAGGCACTTGACTATTACATATACATACATGCATGTGTTTGTATACACACACACTTTTTTTTTTTAACTTGAAGCATCTAGCAGCTAATAGCCTGAGCTGCTCGCTGCTGATTTCAGGCAGAGGAACACACACACCCCAGCCCCGTGTCCTCACTCTGAGATCAAGATGTTAAACAGAGCAGCCTTGTTTTAACACAGGCGAGAGCTGTGGAGTAGGAAATGTCTGTAAGGCCGCATGCTTACAGAATTGGATGTTCCACGACACCCTTAGCCACAGACATAAACTACCACATTAAGAGAGTCTCTCTAAAATACTCCTTGGAGAGCAGAGCGTTTATCGATTGGAAAGCCATTGCCTTTCATCAAATCATGACTTACCAAATTGCAAAAACTGCATTCAGAGTGTTTCCTAGCAGTGGGTCTCCACTGAGGATGAAGGAAGCAGTATCAGGCTGGGTTTCATGGGGGGTTGAGGGGAGCTGTGGCTCCCATCGCAGTACGTCATCTCCAGAGCAGCAGGCTGCCCTACTCTCAGAAAAAGTCTGCCAATGTCACTCAAATGCATACAGTTTTCATACTGCAGTCCTCCTAGGCCATAGGGATCCATTCCTTGACCTAATCCCAGCACAGAATGATCAGTCTTCTCATTTATAAGAAAGTCTTACAATAAACAGAGCAAAAGTTCTCCTAATTTGGATACAGTCAACAAAAATGCTCCCTCAAGGAAATAAAATAGTAGCTTAATGTGACCCAATCTTATTCAAAAAGGGAAGCATGTGTCTTTTTCACCTGAATCCAATCCTCATCTCATTTCATTCACCCTGCTACAGCATTGGTGACAAGCAGTTAACATCACCATGCCTATAATCTCTGTGTCTCCTGAGCTTCCTATGATCTGGAATCACCGCAGTTTGGCTCTCAGTTTTCAACCAAACGGTACATCTTCAGGAAGTGTTCTTCCAGACTGCGCTATTCATTCTCAGGCTTCCACAGACACGAAATTTAGAGAGATGGCCCTGTTCCATCCAACCCATGTATTCTCAAAAAAAATCTCAAAAGCACATAGTTTCTTATTCGGTTTCTGACACTTTCTCCTCATCTCCAAAATCACCACCAACTGACAAATTTACAGCCATCTTTCACTTTGAAGTTGCCCTGTAACACCTTTTCTCAATCTTTCTGCTATTTTACCTCCTACTGCAAATTTTGGTTCACTCTATTAGCATTACTTGACTGTCAAATCAGCATAAACCTTTCCAGTTGTTAAAAGAATCATTCACACCTTTCCTTTGTTCTTCTCTGTTCTCCTCAATTCATTTGGAGCTCCTTTGTATTTTACAATTAGCCACACAAATAGCAAGTTGTGAAATCCATGGACCCTTAATGAACAAATTTTAAAAATATATCAGATTCAAGACAAATGATGAGCAGAGAGATCAAGTTCTTTGTCCCAGACTGCAGAGCCAACAGGATGGACTCCCAGCTCTTATGAACTGCTGTTCCCATGTGCTTATCCTAAGAATATGCCTCTTCCCTCACACAGAAAAAATACCTTGTGCAGGCAGAATTCATGTCCCATTTGTATGAAGCCAACGTACCTGGATGAAGATGTATTCATCCTGAACCACAAGGGAGCTGACATCGATGGAGCGCGAAAAGGGCCCACTCCTTTTGGTCTCAGAGCACTCCTGGATCCGACAGGTCAAATAGTGGGTGTCTGCAGTGGGAGAATAGGGACACATGAGAAATGCCCAGGTAGGAGCCACTTGTCTGTAAACTTCAGCAGCAGCTCAAAAGGTCTCATCTCCAGCTAGGCAGATGTTATTTCATGATCTGCCTCCAGCCTTTGACACTGTAAGAGTCCTCTGAAGTTCGGAATTCATCACACTTTGGCATTTGCTATTCCCTACCCTATTGTGCAGACATCCCTCAGGAGACTGAAGTTCAAACCATAAATGGAGGGTACCAACCATAAGTGCATCAGAAAGTTTCTAATGAGACCATATACAGCAGAAGTGACCCAGGAAGAATTTACCACTTCCTACACCCTTCTGGAAATTATATCCCTGTCTTCCCTCTGAAACACCAATCTGTTGATTGGTTTTAATTGTGGTAGTGAAACAAGGGGGAAAAAAAAAAAAAAACCAAAAAAACCCCCCAACAAACAAACAAACCAAATCAGCACTATTAAGTTTAACTTATTTTTCTGTGAAAATGATGAGCATTTCTCAAAATTAAATCTTTATAGCCAACACAGGCTAGGAATGAAAATGCCATGGACATGAAATAGCATGAGTAACTGAAGATTCCCAACAGTAGTTATATGCACTGCAAGAAGCATCAAATGCTTCTGTCTAGAGAGAAGATGAGAAGACCGTCACGCTAATGGGATCCTGTCAGGCCTTGGCATTGCTTGCGAGGAGGAAGGGGACTGGGAAAGGAAGATGAAGACAACAGAAGGAAAAGGCAGATATACAGAAAGTTAGAACAAGAAGAGACATGCTCACCTCCAGCAAGCTGAGAGGGGTTATAGGGGATTAAGCATTATTTCACTGAGGCTAAGAAAGGGCCTCATGAAACAGAACAATGAAGGCACTGTGCTTCTGGATGTGTGTAATCTAAATATGCCATCTCTGCTTTTCAACTGCTCTTCTGAAAACTGCAAATTAGGGAGAAAACGAAAATACTACTAAGATGACAGCTGGAGTGATAAAAGGGTCATATCTCTTGCACTGTGGCACTTCTACAGGCTTCTTAGATTCAAATGCTTCTTTCCTTTTCTACAAAGGGTGAGGACAGACCATCAATGAAGTAAACAGCAAGTTTATAAGGGCTGGGATGAGCCTGGTGCAGTGATTTTACTTCACAACAGAATCTTCTAACATGGTCTTGTCAAACTGAGCCCAAAATGATAAAAGAGAAGTTTAAAAAGACAGTCACTAGCCCAGCAAAGCTGCTTATAGGATTCTCCATCCCAAAAAATCTGCCTTGTCCTTGGTCTGTGTCCTTCCAGTGACAGTAAAATGTGGGGTAGTGGAAAGCTCTGGGGGGGCAAGATTGAAATCCTCTGAGATTCAGTCAACTGCCTTCCCAGATTCTAAAACAAGGTTCACAGGTCGATAGTTTCCTCTTTTATAGTCTTGTCCCACCAACACTCTTAAAAATGCAAGAAGAATGCAAGTCAGAGGCATTAATAATTAGACTAATAATTTCTGAAATGTTTTTCAAAAAAAGTCCTAAACTACAGCCAAGCTTTAATCTAATAAAGGTCCATGCCCAACCACCCAGTGATGGAAGGCCCCTGTTTAAAGGCTGCAGACTTGGTTCTGGGTTGATGCACCAGGGATCCCAGGTTAATAAGGGCTACCTGGCTCGGTCAGAGCAGTCACGCAGGTCTGGTGCAGTAATGAAGTCGCAGTCCCACTGAGGATGCTAAAGCAGCAGAAAATGTTGCTGGTGCCAGCTCAGAGTACCTGGTGGTGATTAAAGTGTATGGTGGAAAACACCTGACCCAGACACAGTGCCAAATAACCAGAGTATCAGAGCTGTGCTTTCTCCCAGCAAAAAACTCCAGCAGCAGCGGCAGAAAGGTCATACTTTCAGCTGGCATAAATTAAAGTTCTTCATCAACTGATATACACACACTTGGCCCAGAGCTGCTATTTAGCTCCTCACTGTGGAACCTAAGACAACCTTGCAGTGGATAAAAAGCAACTGCTCAGAAAACAAGAGGGTCTCATGTGCTGCCATGCTATCCAAAGAGATCAACAGCAGTGACTTGCTCTTTGAGGTAGCTCTAAAATTAGGCAGAACAAGGAGGAGAGGTCAGGAGTTGTATTTTTAGAAGCTCATTCCCCTCCAGTATGTTCTCCCACACAGTCGCCTGGATATTCTTATCCTTCCAAAAAGGGGATAATTTGCTGCTGCTGAGTGACAGAATGGGAAGAGGAATAAAAACGTGTCACAAATAAATGCAGATAAATCACAAGTGTTGACATGACAACGAGCTTCCTGCCTATTGGGAAATGTGTCATTTTGAGTGTGTTACACCAGCAATCAAATATACTCAAAGAATGGCACCTGATTAATATTCACAAGGAGATGGTGGTAGAGAAGGGGGATAGCTCACTACCCATTTTCCATTTAGTCTCTTTTTTTATTTATTTTCATATATTTTACAATACGAGCCTATGAAAAAAAACAAACACAGACACACATAAAATATCTTTAAACCTGTCTGCTTGAGGATACCAGACAGAGATAAGTCTGGCTTTTTTCCTGCTTCTCCAAAAATATAATAAATAATTCTCTTTAAAATACATTAAAAAATTAGGTAAAAATGCAGCAGCACCCCGTTCAGTTCCCATTGGTGTGCAACTCAAAGTGAGAAACAATCTCAAGTCTCTGCTGAGGCTTCTTAAAGGGTGTCATTCACAGAGCACATCTTCTCACATAGAAGGTACAGGGTCTCTCAGCAAAAGTCTCCATTAAGAGAGAAGAGGCCATCCTAACTTCCAAGCTATTATCTCCCTCTCCTCCAAAATGAGATAATTTTGCATCCCCCTTTTGGACAGCCACAAGGTAAAAGGACATTCACCCAGGGGGGGCAGGTGACATGAGACTAAGCCATGCTTCCAAAGCCTTGCTTACCTTTCACTGGGAGGTGTATGTCCTAAGGGAGGTTGTTTCTATCTGGGCATTACTTCTAATTTATATATTGTCCTATACAACACCAGAATTAAAGGGTTTGGTATTTTGGTTTTCAGGGGTTTTTTAGCGGGTTGGATTTTTTGTCACTTTTGGGATTTTTATAATATTCCACTGCAAAAGGACTTGAGAAGAGCTCCCTACTTCCCAGGCGGCATTAAAAACTTCTCATGCTATAACCAACATCCAGCCACTTTCTCAGCTCATCTGTGAATGTGGCAATATGGACATCAAGCAGCCTGGAGGGCTTGCTGCAGCTCAAATCCCAGCATCCATGCCTCCACACAAACCCTTCCCACCTCACTTAGGATTAGGGAATGGCTTTCACAGATGTGCAGCCATTTTCCAGTTGAGGAGCTTGAACCGCCTCCTCATTGCTATTTAACACTGCCTTCCATCTTGAGATTCTGGAGTGTATTTTTACCCTTTTTGAAGTGACGAAATGGAAACAATTTCTTGAAATTGGAAGGGACAAACTGGTGAGATAAGCCAAGCTACCAAGTCTCATCGTTTCCTGCCAGCCATGCCAGCTCTGGCAGGAAGCAGGAGCACAAGAGGCTCTGTCCCCAAAGATGTGGGTCCCTGAAGGGAGGCAGTGAAACAGTCAAAGCTGTTGCATCACTGTGCTGAAGGCTTCAAAGGGCCAACCTGTGTGCAGGTCACTGTGACTTAGAGAGACACAGGACAGCAAGCCCTGCTCCTTCCTGGCAGCACTAACAAGGCAGCTGAAAGCAGAGATGGCAGATCAGCATGGCTAATAGGGAAAAGGGCAGCTGAAATTAGGGATGGCAGACCAGCATGGCTAATAGGGAAAAGGGCAGCTGATAGAGACAAGTTGCATTGGCAGATTGGCTCAGCTTAAATCAGGTCCTGGTGTCAGGTGAGATGTAAAATTGTAAAATCATGAAGGTTTCCATGGGAGGGAGAAAAACCTCACTGGCCTCAATAATTTTTCCCCCAAAGAAAAAGATGTGTAGACTCTCCAGGAATGAGCTACCCTGTTTTATCTTTCTGGTTAGCTTTTTCCCCCCCTCTTTTTCCTATAATTCAAATCTTGTTTATTGCACTGTATCTGTGAGCGGGGCAAAGATTAGCTCACTGAACATCAGAAAGTTCAATATATCCTTCCCAGGAATGCTGGTGGGTGCTTGTGTCAGTGTGATCCTAATAGTTCCCTTGCATCCAGCCCTGTCCTTGCTGCTGCCCATTATACCCCAGCAGAAGGCACAATGCCCAAGGCTCCTACATGTTGTTATAATTTAAAAATGCAAGCCTCGATTATTATTCTGCTACAATGACTCTGCCAAGATGTCGAAAAAATGTGAAAAACTTCATCTGCTACAAAAGATGGGAACAGCTTGAGATAAGATAGGCACTGGAATTATCAGCATCTTGCAATACTTAAGGAGACTAGGCACAGGGGCAGATGGGTTTTTCAGAGACACAGCCATTCCTGATGGCTGGACAGACAAAACCATGTGGCAAGATGTCTTGAAGGACAGACACCAGAGAGGTGAACAGGGCTGCCAGCTCCCAGACCCACAAGCTTATTGATAGCCCTGACTCATTTATGGATGAATGAGACTCCAGCATGCCCCACCACCTGTTCCCAGCTTCAGAGCACCTTTTAGGCTCCAGTGTCTGAACTGGTAGTAGATAGGTTCTTGAGCCCCATTAATGCCAAAATAAAAAAAAAATTAAAAGAAAAATTATTTTAAAAATCATCAAATTCAGGAGTCTAATCCTAAATACCATAAATACCACTTCCCTTCCTTTCCCCCCCTTCCCCATTGCTTTTTCCTCTTTCCTTTTTTTTTTTTATTTTTAAATGAAAAGCGTGGAGGAAAAGAGAAGAACAGGAAAGAAAAATGCCCAGTGCAGAAGAATCATGTGTTTTTCAAGTAGCCAGTGACACTGAAAGCATGGATTCTTCTATCTGAATTGAACTAAGCTAGGGAATACTTAAATCCACATCTGTTAATGCATCAAATAAGTGACTGAGCCACCAGGCTGACCTAAAAGAGGCATTCGAGAAGCCTTTCCTTCCTTTTGCATAATACTGAGGAAAACTTTCATCAGAAACTTTCTGATCAGGAGGAAGTAACTGCAGGGCCCCATTTACAGCAGATGTAAGTGCCTCGGCCATTTCACTGAGCACATGAGGGCCCAATTTGGTTGCAGAACCAACTGGGAGAGAAGTTCAGCCTCGCATCCCTGAGCAGCCAGAGCTGCACCATGGTGCACCAGGAAGGCTATGGCTGTGAGGCTGTCACTGCTCTGTAACACAAACCTGTACCGTTTTAAGCCTTAGAACCTCTAACTGGAGCACCACTGTTCTTTTGGGCTGGGCGAGGAGAGGAGTCATTTGGCACATGCCAGCAGGGCCAGCACAGCCCGGCGGGTCTGGGACGGTGGCTGCACTGGGGCTGTTTTGCTGGCATTACTGGCCAAGCCTGACTTTCAGTGAAACCCTCAACGCCATTAGCTGCCAATTTCAAAATGCTGAATTTATACATTAAAACAAGAACAAAGAGCAAACCCCTGAGCAAACAAGACCTGAAGGAAGAGAGCTATCTTTAAGCTGGGGATACATCTTTCAAACATTTACATCCTTGACATATCCAATATTCAAATAGCTGGGTGAGCAAGTTTAAACTTAGTTTGAAAACAGACTCCATCAGCAGTTTGCTTGCTTGGTTTTTTTTTATTTGCTTTTGGCCACTTCTCCCATCATACCTGCGACAGTACACACAGCAGCAAAGGCGCTGAAGATGCCTCCCTACCTTGTCCACCCACCTGTCGGGCTGTTTTGCTTTTTCCACATATTCAACAAACAGCTGTCACCCCTGAGCTTTTATTGCCTGGTTATTTATTCAGCTGCCATCACTAAATAGCAGTGGGAGGCCAATGAGTGATATTAGAAGATCCACAACCTTAGAGAAGCCATCTTGATAGACAGGAGCTTGTTCACACATCTGGCCTACGCAGCACTTGACTAAAACAGAGAAAAGTTTGCAACCAACAAAAATGAGGCTTTTTTTTCTCCCAGAAATCCTCTAACTCCTCAATCCTATGCTGTTTTTCCACACTGTCCCCGCACCGAAAAGGGACACTTGTCCCATTGCTCCCATTTCCTCACACTGGAATAAAGTTCCACACAAGGAGCAGATGCATTACTATGCTGCAGTTCCTGTGAGAAATATCTAAAACACTTTGGAGAAAGTAAGTCAACTTACTTCTAATACCATTCTCTTTGCTGGAGATTAACTACATAGGAATCCATTCCACTGCAAATGTGACTAGATTCATTTCAGTGAGGGGTTAAGAACCTTTTTTCATATTTCCTGCTTCAGATCCAGGCACCTTTTCAAGGCCTGTAATGTTTTGGTATGGAACACCTATTTATACATTATGAGCAAAACTAAAAAATACTTTCGATACAAGACAAAGGGGCATAGGGACATTCTGGCCAGAGGATAAGTCCGTCTGCAGGTAATTTCCCAGATTCCCAGGTACCACTCAGCTGTTTTGAGCACCTCTGGAAATGCACAGAGGTTCCATGGCACAGTGCTCGTAGCCCAGCTCTCTGTGGTTGATGTAAACTACATGACACTGGAACAGCTAAATAGGGAACAGAATAGATGTTTCCCTAGCCCAATAGATCGTGCTTCTGTCCACTCTCTCCACAGACACAAGCCCTGCAGCCCATGACCTTCCCCTAAAGGCTCAGGATAAGAACATCACATCAAACTCCACGACCCGCATCTCCCCTACCAACTAAAACGTAAATGGAGAGGTAAAACGGGTAAAGCGAATTCTCATTCCCACTCCATTCTTGGCTCACAGGCCAATATTTAGCATTGGCTGCAGGCACTCACGTCCATCAGCTGTCCGAGCTTCCATGTGCACAAGGTCAGGTTCTTTATCCAAGCCAGTCACTGACCTGAGAGAGGAGAGAGAAAGAGAGAAAGCGAAAGAAGACAGTCAGTTAGCTGAAAGGCTGCCATCATGGCAGAGACGGTGAAGGAAAGCAAAACCAGTTCAAACCTACCTTGGTATGTAGGTCTACACCTTTTAATGACTCGTTTCCTTTGTATTTCCACACCGACCATGCTCAGGGGCCCTACACCAACCTTCCCAGGCATGGGAGAGTGATCCTGCCTGTCCCTTGTCTGCAAGATCAAGACTACTATGACTGTTCCTGTGGTAGCAAAGAGAGCTGGTCCCACGACCCAGTAAAATCAGAGTTCTGTTTTAATGCTGAAGGAAAAACAAGGGAACAGCAGCCTCATGCCTTCAGAAAGCAAATTAAAAGGAGGTTTTATTTGGCTGACTAGAGACATGAAAGACTAAGTTTCCTGATTTGCCCCTGGTTTGCTGGGCAGATCTGCTATTCTTTACCTCCTTTTCCCCATCTTCAAAAGAAAAACAGTGTTGCACATGTGGTGAATTTCTGATTTTAAGAAGGTGAGAAAATACTCATTATTCACACCATGACCCCGTGCCATCCATGGTCCTTGATAATTATGAAACAAGGCACGAGGAGTTTCTTTAATCTCACTATCTGGAACTCAAACACCCCAAGTCAAATCTTCCTGTGCATTGTTATTTACTCCCTAAAAATATTTTTCAAAGCACATTAAAAAGATACTTTTCCTCCTGGAAGAGGGAAAGTCAAGCTCAGAACAAAAATGTTATTATTAGTGTCCTGGTTGATAAGAATCACTGAGAGATGAACATTTAGTCCTAGTAATGGCTGGCAGGGGAAAAAAAATCCATAGATGTCCACGTGATTTATGGTGCTGCTTCTCCTCATTTAACCAAAGGGTTAGATTAAAAAGGGACAATGACAAAAATCAGTTTCTAATTTGGTGGGAGTTGAATTTGATACAGTAGATTGTAAATAATAGATTCCCTCCGAGCCAGCCAGTGTTCAGAATTCCCTAATGTTCTGAAAACATTTTTATCACATTCTTTTGCCATTTTCATCCTTGGGGCATCAACAGCAGAAACATTTAAAATAATAATAAAAATAAAAAAAAATACAGATGCTCTGATACATTTTTGTGAATCCCACAAAAAACGCAGCAACTGAAGCAATGACAAACATATAAATGTGCTGGAGTTCAGCTAAGATCAGCCAGTGCTGCAAATGTCAAAACAACTACATTATGAGCCACTGTGTAGGTAACTGAAACTGGCACTGCTTGTTAACGAGAGCACCACATCGATAGCGAGTCCATTCACAACACTCTGAATTGTGGCCAAAAGATACCAACACAACAAAACAAAGCAGCATAGGCAGGGCTTTCATCATTCCACTCACAGTGAGAAACAGCCTGCTCCTTAATCGCTACCATCAGTTTCAGGGCGATCCCACAAGGAAGAAAGTGCTGTTATTGGTGAGGATGCCAGAATCAGCCTGAGTTCCTGTGATCATGAGATTATTGGGGTCAAATCTTCCCAATATATGGACACAGTTAAAAGTGACAGTGGGATACACCGAAATTCCTTTAAATATCAGTGAAAAACTGATTTCAATGTATATAGAAAGCAATCTTCCTAGTCCATAGCAGAAGTTTTCTGCCTTTTCCAAATGCCTAGCACTAGTTGCTGTAATTTCGGTCATTCGGCAACCATCACCCTTGCCTATGACACGCCAGTCAGGACAGATGGACATGCCTACTATCATATCTATTCACCACAATTTTATGAAACAGAGTGGGAATTCCAGCACTTTGAGGTAAAGGTTAGGAACATTTTAGGGACTTGCCCTGCAGCCCTTCCCAACAGGTTTCTTGCTTAAATTCAGCCTTAAATGCATTCTCCTGACATTCATCCTTCTGGAAGCCGGACACCAGACTTCCACTCAGAGCTGTTTGCTGAGTCCTGACACCACAATGTCACAAGTGGCCTCACCTGGTCCCCTGACACCCTCTGGGTCCCTCCCCTCCAGATGGAGAGGGCTCCATATCTCCCCCTGCAGCAATGGGGCAAACCTATTCCTGGTCCAGGTAAGAGACATCAGTCTGCCACAGTATTATTCACTTTTAAAGGGACTGTAATTAGAAGAACCTAAGTATATCCTAACAAAATCCAGAATACTGATTACCATTGTGCATTTGCATACACAGGCTCTGTGGATCCACTCATAATGCCTCTCAAGTGTGCACCAGGGAATGAGAGGAATCTCCTGAAACATGTCATTCTAGCTTGAAGTTCCTTTCCAGTGCCATCTACTTGTTCCCCTAATTAGTTTTGACAAGCCTAATGGTTCTTTTCAGAATAACAATGATGACAAAAAAGGACTAGCACACAGCACGCCCCTAGTACTCCTCTGTTCACCAAAGAGTGCGCTGCAAGTTTAAAAGCTTCCAAAGTGTTCTGCAACCCAAAATCAAGACAGGTCCCTTTATCCACAGGCAGATAACAAGCCTGAAAAATGATGCATTGGTCATCCTTCCTTCATGCAAACCAAGTTGCTCTCTTAGACCAATGACTGATTGCAAAACAGATGCCCAATCAATGCTGTTTCTTCATGCCTCGCTTCACATCTGTTCTCACTGGCAAAGAACAGAGCTTTGCTTTGCATTGCTCTGACTCTTGAATTCAGGTATTTTTAGTAAATGGTCTCCCGTCACTTGTTTGGAGGAGCTTTACATGAAGAATGCAAAAAAGTCAGCAGTGCAAAGAGCAAGATGTAAATTCAGACCCTGAAGCACAGCTGCAAAAACACAAACACAGGCTCTAAAACTATTCTTTTATCCCATTGTAATTCCCTAGCCTTGAGAACTCACTACAACAACCTCTCAGGTCTGGCAATACAGGAGCAGCAGCAAAACAAGATGAGACACTTTCTCAGCCTTGTATTTTCTTACACATTATCTCTCTGAAGAACATTTGGAGGATGCACTGCTCAATATTATTTAAGCAACTAAAGCATATTGAGGAGAGATGTCAGCATCCCCTAGCTGTACAACCAAGTGCAGCCCACAGAGTGGGGTGGCTGGGAAAGGCTTTCAGTGCTCTTGCTGACAGCTCGGTTCAGAGGCTTACAAAGACAAGAGTATTTAACGCTCAGGAGCCTGAGGTCCTGACCCACGGTCACACCTCAGGCTCCATGTGCAGCTCAGCTCTGTATTCTCTGTGTATGTAAACTCCAGACAGCAAAATTTAAACCAAGGCTCACAAAATGCACCTGTGTGTGCTGCTGTCTTGGATGGCCATAGGGAGTAAAAAAAGGCACCCTCACTGTGAGGAACCAAGCTAAATCAACATCCTCCACCATCCCTATTCATTAATCACCCCTCGCATGAGAAAATGCTGAGAGGATGCAGGCAGTAGTGACAGGAAAGGTCACTTTTTCCTGCTGACACGTTCCCCAACTGCTGCAAAAGCAGTTTTCAAAATGCGGAGCCTGCAGCCAGAATTGCAGCAGGCACAGGACAATTTTCCAATTAAGAATTCCAACTACCTCTGAATTCCATTAAAAGGAAGAATTGTTACTTTTTTTCTATCTTCTGCTGCTGCTTTTCCTTTCTGTTCTCATGTAGCACTTGATTTTCACAAGATCTTTCCTCCCTTCTTTTCAGAAGAGAATTGTGTGCTCTTGAAAGTTGAAGGATGGACATGATCCTGGTAAGAGCCTTGTCTCTGTCCTGAGGGAAGAGCATTGTGCCTGCATGCACATTTACTAGGCCACTCTGCTAATATTTCATCTCTGACTGGGAGGGAGAGCAAGTGAGAAGGGTAAAGAAAACACAATATTCTGCACTTTAACTATTCCTGAAATGTTTCCCTATAAGATGCAGTATACCTCAAAATAAAAAATGCCAACACATGCAAAGAAAGGAAGAAAGAAAAACAGAGACTCTTCAGGTTACCTGCCTACTGTACACCCCACTTCACTTTTTCTACCAACTGTAATGCCTTTCCATGGAAAAAAAACAATTTTTGCATTTTTTCTACGCATTTTGCAGACATCAGACATTTAAAGGTGAAAAGGAGCATTGAGATCTGGCTCCTCTAGCATCTTAAATCAAAACAGCTGAGCAATTCCAACTGCCTCTGTTGATCCTTGCTCCCTAAACCATCAATTCAGAGTAAGAGATGCTCTATTCCTCTGTCTCCTGGACCCAAGAATTTGGGAGGTGAGTGTCACTGAATGTGAGCAACATTTGTGTCAGGGATTTACAACAAGGTAAAAGTCAAAATTCAGGGCACAGGAGTCAGCCTTTCAAACTTGATCTGGAACCTGCTGGACTGAGCTTTTTGCCAGGGGTGCATCTGGTTTCTGACCAGTCAAAGTGGCATTCACCAGCTTTGAAATCTAAATCAAAACTTTTACAACAAATTGAGACTCCCAAGCTGCTGACTTGAAAACTCATTTTTGCAGGTTAAGATGTCAGACTGAAGGCAATTGCCAGTGTCCATGTAAAGAGACAGAGGAAACAGATGAATACTACCTAGTAGGATGTTGTGTAGTAAATAAGGGCTAGAAACATCAAGGAACAGGGCACATTTATTGTGTAATAATATGTAAAGGGGGAAAAACTCATCCTCTTGCTGCAGGCAACCGCAGATAAATTAGTGGATGTTGCCAGTTGGTCTGCTGTAATTTTAGTTCTATCCTGCCTCAGAAGTGAATAAACACTCTTGTGTGGTACCAGACAAGCAGTGCACGTTTCTAACTCACCCAAGCAACACGAGAGCCATGCCCGTGTGGATATATGGAAAGAGAAACCAGTCCATTCAATTCCCACTCAACTGCCCTGGAGTTTTCCACATGGCACCCTTGCTAAATGACACATAGCTTTCCAACAGGCTTCTCCTCTATCTGATCTTACATCACATTTTTATAGGTATTAATAATTGCAGTTGGCTTCAGGTGGTCAAGGCAATTCATCTATTAATAGGTCTAAAATCAGCTCCGTCAAACATTGACTGAGGACACGTAACAGCCCGCGTACACGCAGCCTGCACACAACCCCGCGCCAACCACCCACCACAAACTACCATAGTTAAGAACTACACAAAGGTTGAACTGTTAGGGGAAAGAATGTGTTTATTAAACACATAAATACAGTATCACCCTCTGTGGCTGAGCTGGGGGAGATGCTGCTGGATGTGTTAGGATGTGATGAGGTCTCTGAAGAGTTATGGGCAAAACCTCCTTGCACAGCATATTTCAAATTAAGCTTGGGAAAAAAGCTGGGCAGGAGGATACTGTAAGGAGCTGTCTTAGCTAGGTCCCTGGAGCTTTGTACATCTTTTCCAGTGCTAATTTCCATGATGCTACAGTCCTGGACAGCGGCAGAAGTAATTGTTGTGAGACTTCGCTTGCAAGATAAGGGAAAAAAATTGCCAAGTGTTTATTCTTAGCTAATTTTTTTCCGGCAAAGCCAATCCTTTTTAAAAAGTCCCAATTAATTTTAAGGAGGTTTTCTAAATGATATCTCAAAGAAAACAAAACTTAAGGCATTCATGGCATCTGCATGTGTTTCCATGTGTTCATACACGCATCTGCCTCCCTGCGCCTCATCTCCACTATCACCAAATGTCTAAAGCGGTAGCTTCCCTGTAAACTCAGTGGATCATAGTCCCTTGAACCCCAAAGTGGCTAGACATAGTTCTTTCATACATGAACCAGATCAAGAAGAGGAAAGAGGTCCAAATCAATCCTGTCCTTGAGGGGAAAACCGACATTTAGGCTCAACCATGTCAACTATCGCCAGGGAATCCATTCAAGGCAGCAGGCTCTGCTGCATAGAGAAACATTTCTTTCTCTTCTCAGTACATAAAAGAAGGTGACTCTTTATATCACAGAAATTAACAGGGAAAACCTTTAAAGTATATTTAGCAACAGAAAAACTGCTGGTGCTTAATATTTTTTCTTTCCCCCTAATGTGAACACCAAAACCTGTGCACAAATAATTCTGTGTCTAGTTCTCATTCAGTTAATAGCTCTTACTGCTTTAAAGTCGTCTGGCATTTCTTCCCCAACCTGTATCATAAAACCCAACAAATATAACCACGTTTTTGTGAAATATACTTGAAAAATTTTGCAGGTAGAAGGCTAAAGATCCTTATTCACAGCCTGGTCAAGGTTTGAAAGGGCCAGCAACACAGACAGGGTATGTGTTCCAGGTGGCAGCTTAATTTCCCAGTGGTGCCCCTGAAATAGTTTCTTATGGGGGCTGAGGCTCATGCAGGGAGTGTGTCAGCTCTGCCAAGCCAGCCCTGGTTGCTGGTTGCTCCCAGGTGCAGCCCCAGTCCTGGTGCTGAGGAGCTGAATGTGCTGCTCCCCTCTCTTCAGGGTACATCTGATGTAGGCTATGCAAAGGCAGTCCTGAGGGCTTATCCCTTATTCTAGTTTAATAAGAAGCCTTTTTCTTGCCAAGTCCTAGCAGCACCAGCATCAGGATATGGTGGAAGTAATGAAGCATCAGCTCATCAAGTGAACACGTTATTGTCCTGAAGACATCTCCAAGCCTGAGTGCACAACACACCATCAGCTCTCTGCCCCACGTGCATCCAACACCAACAGTGCTGCTTTGGAGAGGGCATTTCTAGAGAGGGGATTTACCTGGAGTTTAGAGGTCTGCAAATTTTATGGTGGACAAGTTTTAAGCACATTTCAACACAAGGCTTTGATTCTGTTTTGCCTTCTTCTGGAAGGGACACTTTTTTTGCAGGACACTTTAACTTTTAATATTCTAAATTTCAAGTCCCTTTAGGACACAAGAATAAAAGTATATTTCTGGATTTTTGCATTTGCTTAACATTAGTTTAGTGCCTACTATATTATGAAGCCCAGCTAATGAATGTTTTCCCAGTGCTTGGCTACCCTCCTTTGAAAGTCGTGTACATGGGGAATTGCTGTACATTATTGCTTTGCTTTTTCATGAAACATGAATCAGTCCTGTTTCGGATCACTTTAGAAAAGCAAAGTACATGCTCAAAGACCCTTCAGCTCAGTCTGGCAGTCCTGTAACCAAAGATTTCACTGGAGTTACTCCTCTCTCTCAGAGGAAATGTTTGTAATATTTTTAATATTCCTCTGAGTTTGTTTCCTAGAAGTATCTTAAACATGATCCATTCAAGAAATGTTTTACACCAAAATAAGGATTATCAGTTCACTACGCGTTTAATCGCCCTCATTTGTACAAACATTTTCCAATTGCAAATGTGACATGCCTGAAATGCTAAGGCTCAGTGATTCAGCTATTAACAGAGGCCTAGGCAGAATAAAGCGCCTCCAAACAGCTTCAGAGCAAGAGCAACATTTAATAAATGAATGCAGCAGTAGATGGATAAAAATAAAGCTTAAATTGTCCAAAGAGAGGATGCCAGTATGAAACTTGGCACAGACAATATGTATAGGATTTGCTGATGAGCCCCACATGCCTACGAGCATTGTACATTGTATTAATTAAGGGAGAATGAGTCTCTACATTCCCTGTTGCAGGATATTGTGAAGAATCACCCTGGGATAACATCTAACATTCTGGAAATGAATTTGTGGTTCATTTCATGCATTTTGGGGAAAAACAATATGAAAAAATAGATTTGTGTCACAAAGCTTTTGTGACAGTTGTTCCTCTGCATTTCAGACACTAATCTGAAGAGAACAAATGGCTTACTTCAGTCTTTGACTTTTAGCCATCAGCCAGAAAAGGAAGAGAGGAAGAAGGGAATGAAGAAGAAGGATTAGGAGGATACAGAGTAGAATAAACCTCTCTGTTCTGGACCAGCAAGAATAAATGCATCAACGTGTCTCTTTGCCCCCAAAAAATCACACTCAATTAGCTGCTGAGAGTGAGATGCTCATTTGTCGCAACACCACAAGAGGAAAAGACAAAGAAGCAGGAAACAAAAGGGATTCTGGCAGCAGACAGATATCTAAAGACAGGCTCTGTCTGTAGAAACAGCAAGTCTGTGTGGCTACGATTTGTAAAAGCAACATTGACATGAGGTCAGCAGATCATCAAGTGTCTCATGACAAGACAGGTTTGCATTCAAGACAGAAGCATCCTCGCAGGCAGAATGGAGAGATGAATAAAACAGACACAGTTGCATGTAGGTCTCTGTCACTGAAAGAGCAACACTGTAGCAGGAGAGATCAGAGAAACCACAGATCTTCTGCGGGTCCTTTGCTCTAAGGTAGGAAGCGAACAAACAATAAGGAGACGAGGCTGCCCGGGGGGCTGAGCACTAGACACACTCCCAGATCTTCACAACTCCCAGATCTTCCAAAGCATCCTCATTCCCAAAGCGTTATCCTGCTCAAGTGAGAGTGCTCAGGGCAGAATGCTGCAGTGGGAGTCATGTCAAGAAGCAAAAGTGTATGGTCAAGCTGTAGGTAAATCAAGAGCTTCTCTTTGTTGAGTTCTTAATCTGTTGTTACAGAGGAGCAATAAAAGGAAAGAGAAGTACAAGGCCAAACGAAAAGTAGTACTCTGCTGCTTTTTATCCTCAAGGCAAATTCCAAAGTGCCAGCACACTGCTCAAATCTAATGATTTGTGGAAAGAAAAAAAAAGAATTCTGGAGAAACTGCTGCAGATCTAGAAATGGCTTTAAGGAGTCACTATTACAGATTGCCCCTAAAATCAATATTGTAATGGAACATGTCTCCTTCCCTCAAAGATTTTCAATCAAAACCTGAAAACCAAAAATACTGTGAGCAAAACCTAAGAATCTGTCTGTACCCTTTGGCCAAAAACCTGACAGAGCTTTTGGCTTGCTTTTCTTTACTTTTTTCAATAAAAAGCAGGATTTTCTCCTATGTGAGAAAACTTAGACCTACTGAAATCAGCTCTGAAGTCTACCGGTATTAGTTATTATTTCCTAAGTAATTGCTGGCAGACACAGGTGAGTATGTTTCTCTCTCAAACTCAGATACAGAACTCCTGATATTGCACTAAACATGGAAATGTGTCTACATCCCATTTTTATTGCCTTCTGCTCAATGGAGAACAATTATCTGCAAGATAATTACAGAGCTACGATAACCACTGCTATGTCCTATTCCAATTAACTCACTACAAATATGCAAGTGAAACAGCATCACTCACTGGCTTCTCGTTCTTGTTCTCTATATGATCAGCAAGACACAAGTTACTGAATCAACATTATTTAAAAGAACCTGTAGTGCAGCTAATAAGATACTCCTTCCTGCTCTTACATTCTGATGTAGCTTCATGCTCACTGTGCTTAACAATAGCAAAATTAAACTCGTCTCATTCTACAGAGGAGACTCGGGGGAATGCCAGGGAATGAAAGGATGGGAGTTTCATTTTCTTCTCTTGCTGAGAATGAATTCTGCCTCATATAACTGCTGATGAATTGTCGTTTGAGAGAGTTTGTTAATTTACAACAAGCAGAAGGCATAAAAACGGACCTCCTTATCTTTAATGGATGTTATTGAGCAACACAAATGGTTTGCATTTAAATTAATGCAGAAACATCTTGTCTGTTTTGCCATGATAAGACTGTTCTTACTGCACAGCATGGGCTCAACTTCTGTTAAATAAAACAACTGGTTTTGCTCAGCTTAATGCCAGGCAAATTTCCAAAGGTTCAGCAGCTGAAGTCAGTTCAGGGAAATGAACTGGAATTTACCTGGGTCCTTCCTGATTCTTTTTGAGAAAATCTCTCTGAAGAGTTTTGAGGTATCTAGTTTCAAGTAAAAATGGTCCCTGATAGTGCTGACGTACT
This sequence comes from Callaeas wilsoni, assembly GCA_013398955.1. Lineage (NCBI taxonomy): Eukaryota > Metazoa > Chordata > Aves > Passeriformes > Callaeidae > Callaeas > Callaeas wilsoni. The sequence goes on from VWPU01017572.1 coordinate 180,520, forward strand.
TGCTGAGGATAAATCCTCCATTAGATTGCAACTTCCTCCAATGCAAGGATGCTTCTAGTGCCAGTTGCTGTAAAGAAATGAGCTGTAAAGGTGCATTTCTCAAAATCAAGTGAGCCATCTGGGATGAGGTCTGGGGCAAAGGGAGGATGGATCCAGAAAAGATGCTCGTTCCTGATGCCCATAGGTGTTTTGTCATTGAACGAAATAGCCAGAAAATTATGTCCATAATCAGAGTATGTGAAAAGGCAATTCCTAAACCTCTCAGAACAGTAGTGATTTTAAAAGAATTCCCAAATATTTATCTTTCAGTCACCTGAAAACAAGAGGGATTCTCTCTCACACTGAGAATTCACCCATTTTCCCAGAAACAGAGAGATTAGTATGATATAGAACAAAGAACAAAATCTAACCCAAATTCCCCACAAAAAAATAAAAAAGTGGGAGACTATTCCTTGCTAGACAGAATGCACAAAATATGATGCTACTTTCAGCCTGGCAGCCCAGCTTTTGATTAGCTTTGCCAAGCAATGACAGTATGGGAGATCCCCATATGCCTCAGAGGGATGCATTATTCAATATATTAATTAGAGGGCTGGCTTTCATCAATGCTTCCTACAAAGTATCACAAAGAATTACTCTGGGACTGTTCCTGACAGGCTGAAATTAATTTGTGTCTGTGTTCACGTGCATCAGGAGAGCCAGGATGAAGTCAGGCCATGCAGACTACTTGAGTCAGCAGTCCAGCACTTCGGCTTCCAGCCCTGGCCTTTGAAACACAGTCATGGGGTTTGGACATCTTATTTGTCACCTTCTTGCACGAGAAGAACACAGCTCCTCCCACCATGAGCTCTTCAGACAGACATGGCACTGAGACCCATGCCAGAGATCAACACAGACTGAGAGAAATATTCAACAAATTCTTCCTTAAAGCATTCCTGGGCTTTCTTACTAGTGGTTCACCTAGTTTGCTTCAGTCTCAGACACTCAGTCAAAGAGAGTGTGAGGGAGGTGAGGGTTGGAAAATCATCCAAGATTAGCAGTGGGAGAGGTGAGAGAAGTGACTGGCCCCTGGGAGATAAAGAAACCTGATAGATGAGAGACCAAAGCAAAAGGCTTTTTGATGGCTGAAAGCACCAATTGCAGTGCAATAGGTGACATATAGTGGTAGGCATTAGATTTAGACCAAATGAACAGAAATATTTCAGCCCTTAATTTTGAGGCCTTAAGGAAAAAATAACTGCCCACCACAGAACATTAAAGACATAAATGTGGCAAACACCACAAATTGTACTAAAATCACAGCAAATCACAAATTCTAAAAGCCTGATAGTATTTATGTAAGGACATCCACAGTTACATTACTGGAGAAGGGATGATCCTTCCTTCTACAAGATATATTGCATTTCTCGAGCAAAAGAGTTTAGAGAGAAAAAGACGGAGGTTAGAAAGAAAAGTCCTTCAAAGACCACTTACGCAAAAATTGTCCTTCCAGAGGATATACCCTCCATTGAAAGAACTCATTCTTGTTGTGATAGCAGCCAGAATTCCAGAGGTGTATAAGTATTATGACACTTTATCATGTGGCACTTTACTTAAGGTTCACTCATTATGCACTTTGTGTGTTTTAAAGGAGAATTAAAAGTATTTAAAATTATTTCCCTTCATAATCACACACAATCCGTCCTTCTAGCCAGAATGTTTTTAGTATGTTTTTCTTTTTTTTTTTTTTTCCTGTTTCTCATTAAAAGAGCTTTGTTCCTTGGCAGCCTGATTAGCACAGCATCCACGGGACTTTGTAGAAAAGTCAAACACTTATTTTCCTAGGAAAGCAGGCAGTAAGGAGAGGAGCACCACACAATACTAAAGCATCCATCAGCTACGACTTAGAGCTTACATTCATAGCACAAGAGATTAGTTCTAACAAATTTCCTTTGTAAGATAAAGTCATCAGTCAGCATAAACATACACATACACTAAATCCGCAAATATCTTTGGTTTTAGTCCCAGGTAAACTAGAAAATAGTCTGTAATACTTCTCCAGTATTGTACTACGGATTTTTTCCACCTTCTACAAAGATGCTTTCCCAGATCCAACTATTTCTGTCAATCTCTCATAAATTTGTTCAAAAAAGAACATGGACTGTGCTCAGAAAGGGCAATAGTAGTCTGAACATTACACTGACCGCAGGCAATAATGGAACTCATGGGGTCTGTGCAGTCTCTATAAAACAGTCCTGCAGCGTTTCCCAGAGACAGAAAGTGAGGGATTTTCCTGTTCTTAGAGTCATTTAGGTTTTTATACTCTTAGATATCCATAAAATCTAACACAATGACCCTGGAAGAGAACTTATCAATCTGTAGCTCAAAATCAGGACAGGATTATGTTTAGGAAGAAAATAACACACACTTTGTTTCAGACTGCACTCTTTCCCTGCTTTAATTTTGTTTTTAAATCACATATTGCAAAATGAAGTTTTATTCAAATTTTAAGGTTACTTAGAAAGACCATCCAAAAACTGTCACACATTTCACAATATTCCTTCCTTTAATTTTTGAGAGAAACATTTTGATAATATTGCCATGAATTCTAAAATACCTTTACTGATTTGAAACTTTTTCAACAAAATAAACACTATTTCAGCCAATAAAAAGTATCCACCTCTATATCCAGGCTCCATTTATATCTCTGTCACTGAATTACTGTGTAATCACAAGTTAGTCACTGGCAACCTAACATTTGAAAACACTAAATATCTACAGTGCTGATGGCATTAATTGTAGGCACACAAAATGAAATAAAATACCTAGCCTCACAGTTTCACTTTGCCCCTTCTTAAGTGAAAAGGAAAATAAACTTGAGTTTATCATCACCATGGTGTTGTGGTCTTTAATTAACTAAAGTGACCTTGCAAGGAAATCTTCCACTATATGCCAAGAATTTATGAGAAAGTCTCATCTCCCCTGAACTCTTATTGCAGAGCTTTAGGCTAGAGTTTGAAAATGTTGTCCTCAGCCTGGTACAGTTCATGGTCACGGTGGCTTGAGTAACACATTCCAGATTTATGTTAGCTTTACTCTCCAGGAGAAAAACCTTCCCCGGATGTTCTTGCCCACAGGGCATGGGAAGCAAGTCCCTTACCAGAGCCAGATGAGTCATTAGCCCAAGGGAGGCTCCAGTAATAGGCACTGGGTACATGCCTTGGTGATGCTCATAGGTGTCATCTATAGATGCCAAACTGGAGTCATTCCTTTTATCCATAGCTCCATGTATGGTATGGTTTTAATTCTAAAAAACTCAACTGTAGGATAATTTAAGAGTCAATTTGACATTTACAAGACTATGTTTTCCTAACTTGGCTGTTAGAAATCAGGCGATGTTTCCCCAGCACTGTGCAATGACACCATCTGGTAGTTAATGATTAGTGGGATTTACAGGAGAGGCAGACACATATTTGAGTAACCATCTCTTTGCTGACAAACTAGGCAAGTAAAGTTAATGTCAGCTGTATCCAAAGGTCACTACTGGAACTGCTGCTGAAATAGTCTGTATGGACCAAAATTGGCACTGGAATTAGGAAATATTAGTGCTGTCATAATGATGAAGAAATAAAAACAGACACAAACATCTGTATGAAGGCAGATACAAACCCAGATAATAACCTTTAGAAACACTGAGGTAAACCCCTTAACTTCTTCCACATTACTCTCAGATATCCAAACCAGCCTGCGCTATAGTCATCCTGAAATTCAGGCTGCAAATAAAAAGAAATACTGGCTGATACATTTTATTATCTTTTCCTATCCAAAATCACAAAAAAGACTGAAAATCTTGCCCTCAAAAGACAAAATTTGTTTTCTCATTCCTCAAACAACTGTGACAGAAAAACTTTAACTCCAAAGCATAACCTAAGTTAGTGGATACACAACCTCTTTCCTTCTCTCGGTGAGTGTTCCCTTCTCCCAATTTTTAAACTTCAGAGATCAAAGTGATTGTGGCTGGCATTCATAGATACAAAAAAAACCCAAAACAAAACAGAAATCTGGTTGATTATCATGGGAAAAGATAAAATTCTGGGGAGATTTTTTGAAGGAATCAGTAGTGTATTTGAGAAATGCTTACACCTAATTTTTCTACTTGCCAATACAAACACTGCTCCTTGAAGTCACATTAGTGCATGTCCTATTTCCCTCCTCCCAGTCTCTCCTTTCCTGCCTTGTTGGTGTTTTGTGTCCAGCTTTCATCACTAGTGTGTATTTCAGTGGCTCTTACTGACTAGACTCATGCTGCACACTGACTTCAGAGCTCCAAGTCTGCCCAGAGGCATCAGAAATGCTGTGCAGATTTCTCTCTCTTCCACACAAATGAGTATTCCTCACTTTCCTGCTCCCAAGCTTTGAGAGAATCACCCATGGTCCCAGATAGCATAAGTAAAAAAATAAATGAGAGAAGGGAAATGTCTAGCTGTAACAGGCAAAAAAAAAAAAAATTCAACTAAGGAAAATGGTTCCACATCCACCACTTCATATTCTTCAGTGATGATGGAAGGCAGGAAACAGGAATGTGTTCTAAAAAAAAAAAAAAAAAACCTGGGGAGTCCCTAAGAAAGGGTGTCGGTGTCCAGAGGAATATGGTGTGAATATGGTGCTGTCCTCTGCTCAGGATGGTGATCCTCATTTCTGCTCAACAAACACAGCCAGGGCCTCCGAAGACAGAGGGACAGGGGATGATATTCACAGCTGTTTAGCTGATTGGACAGAAAACACAGGTCCCCTTGAGAAACTCTCTATTTTAAAGAATTAAACCATAAGATGATAAAAGGATTTCATATGCCACTAAAGCATCTTTTCATTCTCTTGTACCCTCTAATGCTCTTAATCTATTGCTGTAGCAATTCATATTACTATATTTGAGTACTTCACCCGCTACAAGGTGCTCTCCTACCCGAGTGTCACCTACGGGGTAACAAGGCAAAGTCAGCTGGAGTCAGCCACGGTGACAAGGAAAAGCTGTGGTCCATCCAAGTGCTTGGTGAATGCTCCAGTAACCAAACTGTACTGCCCACCTGCTTAGTCCCGTTGTGCTGCCGCAGGAAAAGGCAGAGGTAGTAAAAAAAACTTAAGGACAATTCAAGTCCTATGAATTTTTACCAGAAGAGCAACAGTATTTAGTCAGCAGAACACACCATGTGTTTTACAGGCGAGGAAACTTCCCCAGCATTTCTACGGTACAAAATACGGGCTTTATTTTTTTTGTGTCCTCCACATGGCAGCACAGGTGTCTAAGTTACAGTGATAAAAAATGAACAGGGCCCAGAGGGAGCTGCAGAAATATGCTCTCAAAGAACATTGAGTAGGTTTTTAATAAATTTTGCACCCATGCTGCTTCCAGTTATCTTGAGTGATCTTAGAATTTCTGTATCGCATTAGCGTAAACTCCCTATTTCCAGTCTTACAGGATCCTAAGTTATTAAAATCTGAGGCCAAGGCACGTGGGAGCCAAATCTGGATGCCTGTACACACATCAAGTAACGCATTCTGTTCAAGCTTTGCCACTGTCATCAGTGGGTGTAGTTAACAAATGAATCACTACTACCAAAGTAGAGAACTCAAATCCTAGGTTTTTTATAACTGTGAGTGGCCCAGGGGTGAATCTCAGCTCATGCACAAACTTTGAGCGGGCTCAGGAACTGATGAGAGATGTCCCATGAACAGCTGGACATGTGACATCCATATGGAATGAGAACACAAAACTACAAACCAGTGAGTAGCACCAACATCTATGACTAAGGGAAGAAGCTGAAAGCAAGAGCCAGGCTACAAGGCCACAAATCCAAATTGGAGCTTAGGGCTTTGTTTTCGACCACAGGAAAGCCATCAGAGATGCTGCCTCCTAGAGCTACACCAAAAAGTGAACAGAGTGACTTGTGTGTCCATGACTAATGGAGAGGTCATGCTTACTCTGCTGAGTGAAAATTCACATCCCAGTCTCACAAGCTCTGAAGCAATCGTGATCCTCTCCTGGCCTGAAGGTCTCTGTGTGTGAGGTTTCTCATGGAAGGTACAATTATTCAGAAAGATCTCAGAGAGAAAAATAAGACCTGTCAGGTTGGCTGATCCCATGAACCGAGTGAAGGTTATAGCCTTCACAAGTGCATTCAAAGCAGCCTGAGAGATGAAAGTCATGTTTTAAGGCAAATACATTCAGCAAAACCTGCCCCAGACAAAGCCAGCGGCATCCAATCAGCTGGAGACCGTTCCATTTCATGAAGGATGCTTACCTGAGCCTCTGCTAATGAACAATGCAGAGCAGCACAAAAGAGCAGCTTACCTCACTTTGGCATCTCCCTATCATTACTATTTCAACTTTCATGGAAGTTTTAATTCAGAGGTTCAATAACGCAGCATTTGATAGACAGATGACACAGACAGTGGTAGGCTGGTGACGTGGAAAGGCAAGCCTGCCACAGGCAAGCTGAGAGCTGCCGTCAACATGCCTGAGGGAAGGGATGCCATCCAAAGGGAGACTGCCAGTCTTGAGAGGTGGGTCTATGTGAACCTCAAGGCTCCAGGAGAACTTATAGCACTTTCAGCAGCTAAAGAGAGGGAGTTTTTACAAGGATATGTAATAATAGGACAAGAGTAATGGCTTCAACTTAAAGACAGTAGGTTTAGAATAGATAATGGCAAGGATTTATTGTGAGGCTGATGAGACAGTCAAATAGGTTGCTCAGAGAGGTTGTGGATGTCCCATTCCTGGAAGTGTTCAAGGCCAGGTTGGATGGAACTCTGAGCAACCTGGTCTAGTGGAAGGTGCCCCTGGCCCTGGCAGGGGGGTTGGAATTAGATGATCTTTAGGGTCCTTCACAACCTGTACCATTCTATGATTCTATGAGCTTCACAGAGTAGTGGCTCACATCCCTTTGAAACCTACAGCTATACCCACTTTTCTCTCTCTTTCATAGCCCAATAAAAAGATATTAACAAATTTCTGAGGCAAAAATGTTCTTTTTTGTGGTTATTTTTCTGTACAGATTTTACAAGCCAGAGCTTGCAAGCCATCACAGTTTGCAGCTTTAAAAGAAAAGAAAGGAAAAAGAGAAATAAATCAGCTAAGGAGAGTTATTGTGTTCCACAATTTCAATATCTCTGATCCCTGCACTATGAATTGGTTCAAATCTCTCCCACTCTGGGAAAAACCTAATTCACTCTCTTGGGAAGCTTATTCTCAGTGGGACTGTGCTGTTTCTGAGTGGAATAAAGATTTCTAAGTCTATGTCTTATGAGTTTTAACTAAAGAAGACTTGTACATTTCCTAAGAGAAAAAGGCACCTGAAACAGAGACATTACTTAATGCACTGTTAAAAAAACAGTGCTTGAATCGTGCAGCCAGAAGACTATGAAAAATGAGGCAGACTGTGGAAAACAATACACATTTGGGTGTCAAATGGACAAACAGGCAATTTCCATTAACCATTATTATATGAAAGCAGAAAATAAGGCACAACATCAAAACCTGTCCTTTAAAAAGAGGCTCTGTTTTGTCCCCAAGTCAGCTTATCCCTTGCACTTTATCCTCCAAGAAAGCCTCTCCCCTAAGCTCACTTGTGTTATTTGAAGGATAGGGTAAAATTATTCCAAGGACCAGCTATTCTGCTCTCCAGAAGGGTACACCTGGAGAGGATCTACACTCACCTTTGTCATACGTACCCAGAATGAATAGTGAGATCAAAGGATTTTTGACAGGTCAGTCATCCACCTGCCTTTCCTATATTATGGAATTGTAGAACAGTAACATGGACAGGCAAGGTACTAGACCTTTGATATATTTTGCAGGACTGTGTGGCTTAGGAGCCTCAAAACTTCCTTTCCTCGGTGTTCAAAACCTTCTCACACTGTCCAAATTCCTCAGGCACACTAAGGGAAATCTCTAGACCTGGTGCCAAAAAGCCATGTTTTAAATGTTGGAGTCCAAAGATGTTTAGAGAGATTTGCAGAAGGATGTAGATAATTTAAAATGAAGAGTCTACCTCCACTGCAAAGTGAGGAAATACTGAAAATCCAATCTCTAGGTATTTTGTGCCTGGATTCCAGGGGCTTTCAATGGGGTGCAAAAATTACTATGTGAATTTGACTCTAAGATATATAGGTATAGCTCTATATCATGCTTTGTAATTGGGAGTAAATTTTTAAGTTTTCATAGTCCTTCTTATTTTTAACCACTCAAAATGTGACCCTCCGGTTCCTTAGTATTGCAATCTTTTTTGGTCTTAAGGACTAGACACTTCTGTTAGCTATGCACAGATTCTGTAAACCAGCACTTCTACACATTCACACACACCCCATCATCTGGCATATAGTAAGTACAGCATTAAGAATCTGATTCAAGCCCCAAATCCTAAATTCAATGACAGAAGAACTACACTTTTCTCTCTAAAAGTCAATTCTTAAGCCTTCACATGGTGCAGAGAAGTTTGGAAAAGAGGCATCTGAGATGGCTGAGTCTGTAGATAGGAACTAAATTTGTTTCATCATCTGATTTTAAGACACTCTTCCAATTTGAGAGGTTGACACTTAGGAAATGAGAAGGAATTGAGTCACAAAGCAGATTTTTAGCAAACTGCAGATCTTGGGCTCTCACTAGTCACTATAATGAAACTAGCTTCTTAGAGAGTGATTTATAGCAGAGTGAATCATCCCTTCTCACCATGATTGCATAAGGAGACTGGTCAGAGTGGCTGGCTCTGCACAAAGACTGTGTTCTAGCCTAAAGTAACTCTCTGAAGGGCTGAAAAATAGGAGGTCTAATGACCATGGGTTTGTCACTGAAGGACTAGCCAGTTCCTCTGTGTTACTCTAAACAAGTGTATAATGAAGAAGCAGGAGTTTTGAAATTATCAAAAGACTTGTACTTCTCTGTAAAAGACACCACGTTTTATCAGACAAGAGGTACGAACATGGAGACTATTGCACTGCAAGGTATGTACCATGGTCTGAATTTATAGCACTGATGATGAACAAAACCAAGGGTTTACTTCATGTTCAGGTAAAGCAACCAATCCCTTCAAGTCAGATGCCTTTCTCCCCTCCATGACCCACCCAAAGCAAGCCAAGCCAGTGGCCATAACTCACCAGTAAAACCTGTTTGGAGTGACCCGCTCATGCATGAGCTGCCATTTTCTTCCAAAATCCATGGAGCTATACAGCTGGAAGATAGAGAGAGAAAGAAAGCATAAACTTTGAGGAAAAGAAGAAAGATGTTGCTAGATAAAGTATTAAAATCAGCTCAGATTAAAGAACATGAATGGATTGTTCACAATAATTATACACAGTTATCGATCACCCTCACTGCCAGGGGAGTCTAACGAGGCAATGTCTTCCCTCTACTCTTAAATCAGACTGGGCTCCTGAGAATCAAAAGCAGGTTGTCTCCTCCCAAACCTTGTCAAACATCTTTGTGCTTCTGAATTTCAGCTGTCAACACATTCACTTTGACTGCCATATAACAAAGCCAGCCATCTCCCTGGCTTTTTCTGTTTATTAGGAAGCAGGTGACATGTGAGTTCCTAGTATCAAATAGAATGAGAGACAAATCAGATTAGTGAACATGACTCTGATATGGTAGTGACTCGACACTCAAGGTCATGCCATGAATTGTTTTTATGGAGTGAATCAGATTTCTTCTGTATTGAAAAGTCAATCACTCCTAATTTATATTTTCTAATATTCAGAACTAGGTCTAAGTTTTTAGATAAGTTAGAAATCAACCTGCTCATTAGTTAAACATCAAAGATAGTGATGTGACTCTTCTTGGAAGTCATATTTTCAATATAATGATTTTTTTGAGTCTTTCTGGTTAAGAAACAACACGGCTGTAACGTAACCAAATTTCCATGCAACTCCACACTGAGTTTCAGGCATATGTTTGCTACATACATACTCTGCTTAATACCATGAGCACCACTCTGCATATAATTATTTTCTTACCCACAATGCATCCTCTCACAATTAAAACATATGTAAGCTCCTTCTCCAACTGTGAGCAAATTTGGTTCTTCAGAGTAAAAAATATGCTTTGAGAAATAACTACTATGCTTTACCACTAGATCACACAGAACTAAATATCAGGCAGCATTTTGAACAGAATTTCATCTAAATTTCATCTGATATAAATTCCAGCTTAACAAAACAAGGGTTGATTGCCAGCTAAGGAGGTAGATAACAGAATTAAAAAACTTATATATTTGTAATAGTCAAATTTAAGTCCTTAATGGGAAAACTATATCATTTGAGCACAGGTCCTGCATTGCATTTGATTTGAGTAACTGGATTTGCAAATTGGAGGCAGGTCCATGTTCAGACTGGAAGGGTTCACAACCTAGTGATGTGTCCTGTGGCACTGCTGTGATGGATGGCTAAGTGTGACTGGGAAGATAAACCACATGTGTTCACACTGAATATTAACGTTTCTTGAACGGGCAGTATCTTTGGCCACAGAAATGCAGCAGCCACATCAGAGCTGGACCATAGATCAATTAAGAAAAATGATTGGAAAGGGCTGTTTGAGCAGTGTCCAAAGCCTGAGGCAGTTAATTAATTCTTGCTATATTTGTACTCAACTACACAACTAAATCACTGTATAGCCAGCAAAAGAAAGTCAGAAACTGAAATTCAGACTCCATCAAGTATCTAATGCAATTGATATGTGTAAAGACAAAGAAATCAGGCCTTTGCATTTATGCCAACAGGAATGCCAGTTTGGCCAGTAACAGCTCAAGCTGTCACTAAAACACATACGGAGGAAAGATATGGAAGCAGTCCTTCAATCCTCATGTCAAAAAGGATTCCAATTATGTAGACTTCACCCCAGGCAACATCACTGAGCTTGTTGTAAGAAATATTAGGAAAGATTTTCTGCCCCATATTTTTCAGGAGATCAGACAACGTCTGAATATTCTAATTTGGCCATATTTCTTTCTTCGTTCTTCTTCTGTCTCTAGATAGGGTAACATACTGCACTAAAAGCTCACAATAGTCAGACTTCCTCTGCTTTTCAGGTGATTGTCTATAAAAATATGACAGAGTCCTCTGCCCTAAAAGGAATTCTGTGTAAATACAAGATCAAGCAACAAAGCATTGCTTGTATTTTTTAGTTAAAGTAGCTGGGAAAAGAAAATTCCTTGTCCGAATTTGAGATTAGGTTTATGAAGTCAGCATTACTATTAAGATAACTAATTCTCAGAACACACAGGTTTTTAGAAACAATAACTGAGAATCCACACTCCAAAGTCAAAATTCTACAATGCTACAACTCTGCCCTGACTTTAGCACAGTGTCTGCCAGGAATATTCCTTCAGTCACTAGATATGGTTTACACATACAAGGACCTCCGCACAGACTGAGTTGCATCAGTTGCATCAAAGAACTTGGTTATCCTTTATATTTCCTGGCTACAGGTGCAACTTAGGCTTCAGGCAACTTAGTCCCAGTTAAGTCATGCTCACAAGCAAGTCCAAGTGGGTCTAGCATCTTGATTGTATTCTGCAATGGATTAACCATTCTCACCATGAGAGGAAAGGATTAGCAAAATACATCCATTTCCTTCGATCCTCTTATCTTTTGCCCCTGGCATTTCCTTTTCTTTTGCAGTAGCATAACAGCAGTAGCTACAGAAAGCTCAGTGACATGAAGCACAATCTCTTTCAACCACTCATGTCTCCCAGTGCCTCTTTCAGGGAGCATCCTGCTCTATATCAAGGTAAAAAGCAGAGACTAGCTATTGGTCTAGGTTTTTTCCCAGTCTTTTTGTTATTAAAGCTAAGTCTGACTGATGTCAGAAGGATTAAACTGAACTTGCGGCCTTTATGTGATTTCAGATAAAGAGATAAAGAGGATATTATTCATTTCAATAACTTTTATTTATTATTCACCTACTTATTCTAGGCATCCACTTCAAACTTTAACCAGATGACAGTGTTAAAGCTGTATGACAGAACAAATCCCTAAAAGGCCTCTCTGGCCCAGTTCAGTTTTATAGTATTATTTACAGATGCAACTGCAAAGGTTAGCATTGAATAAATAAATAAAACATACAATAAAGTGATTTCTAGTATGCATTAAAGTTGAATACATACATACACTTTTTGTTTATCTCTCTTCGCGGGAGAAGATAAGCTTTAGAAAAGACAACAAATTTAGTGGCAAGTACAGCAGATTTCAATAGAAATTAATGTGTCCTAAGGCTGAATACTAAGTAAAGGCAAGAAATGATGTAGGTATGGTGCCAAGATTTTCCCATTTTAAAGCTCTGCTCTGGTTTAGTGACAAGTAATCTCTGGCATTTCCACCTCCTGGAGCACCCCAACACATTGGTTCAAGAAGGGTGGACTCCAGCGTACCACGGGGCTGTATTGTGAGGGTATGGCCCTTCTGCAATTTGACTTACTCTGATGAATGAAAAATTAAGACCATTATGGGTCTTTATGTTGGGCTGGTCTTGTCTCTTGATGCAGCTAAAGAGTGGCATGCAGCGGATGTGCCTCTGCCTCTACTCAGGAGCCCGGTCAGATCTACTACTTAAAATAAGAAAGGCTGCACCACCAAGAAGGTAAATAGCAAATATTTATCCAAACAGCATCACGATACTCCCCACTCAAGGACTGTAGCACCAAACATATCGCACCCACCAACACAGCCCTGCATTTCACCAAGAACACAATCTGTGTGAGGAAAGACACACAACTTGTTTCACTACAGGCCAGACCCTAACTCCTGCTTGTTTTGCTCAGCACAAATCTGAATCATAAGGATATTATGTACCACAGGCAGAATGCTTCGTCTTCAAACTCTAAGAACAGTGGCAACATTTTATTTCACACCAGCATTGTTTCCAAGTAAACTGGCAAGCCCCTTAAAGAAGAAGCTGTATCCCTGGTGTCAGATTCTGTGCCACAGACACAAGCAACGTGCCAGAAACACATTCAGAACTACAGAACTGTAAAGAAAAGAGCTATACATACATGCATGCACAATGTTGCACATGAAAAATGCTGCTGCGATTCTCCAGTACAAACTCTCAGGGTGACATATCATGTTGGCTGGCTTGGAAGATCTTGTTCAGGGTTGTGGGTAATTTGGTTTAGGTGTTTTGTTTATTTTACCAATGAGAGCCAGCCAAAAAAAAAAAAAAAGAAGTTTTTCCTGGAGAAGTAAAGCTTCTCAGAACTGGAGCAGCATGACAAACTGGTCTCCTCCAATTCCACTTATGGAGAGGGGAGAAGAATGAGCAATGAAGGAAATACATGGAAATCCCAGGAAGAGACTCAGCCCCCTGATGTTAGTCACCCATGTCCAAGCTGGTCACCAAGGCTCATTTCCAGACAGACAAGAAACTTCTAAAACTGTTCATTATTCAAGTCTTAGAATCTTCCACCTCTCCTGATACACACTAAAATATCTCACACTGACAAGTGCAGCAGGAGATGACTCCACCAGAGACATGTGGTCTGGTTGAGATGGATTTCATGATCTGTTCCCTGTTCCCAGGCTGACCTGCTTGGTCTTCATGGGGGATGCACACAGCAGAATGAAGACTGAAGGCAAGCTCAAGAAAGACAAGCACACAGGAGCCTGGTTACACTCTACCACTGCAAGAAGCGCATACAGATGTCACTTATAGATTGGAAAGCAAAAGACAACAGACTAAAAAAATTCACAGAGCTTTGATATTTATAGACTTTCATGTCTACACACATAAAAAGAAGAAGAGCACCAGGAACACACATAAAAGCTGTTAAGCAAATAAAATCAAATGTTATCTGTTGCTATGAAATCAGGTCTATTGGCCTGAGCAAAATTCTAGTGAGACTCTCCATAGTTTCCAGTCTGCCAGCCATCCAAGAGTGCAAATGATGTCAGATAAAGTGTGGAAGAACAGCTGAACTACATGCATTTAGAGGAACAATTCATTTATTACATAAAAAATTATACTTCCTCCAGACAATACATACAGCTGATGATGGAAAGATGTATTCAAAATAAATGCAGCAGGGTGAGAGTGGGTCTAGTGGTAATAATTTGGCAGCTGCTGACACATTACGGAAGAGGAGGGTCAGATTAGCCTGGCCTGCCATGGCCTCAGAAGAGCACGATCCCAAGTAGTAGCTCAGATTGCTTACATGAAAAGATGGCTCTGATCCCAGAAAAGCACAAAGCAAACTAACACCTTCTCAGCCAGAGCTGGTGGGAAAAATCTACAAGATGTGTGGAGGGTTCCTGCCAGAAACTCAAACCGGGGCAGAAGAAAAATAAAATTAGGTCAATATTTCTGTAGGAAATTGGACTGCATGCAAAGGATAACTCAGAAAAGAAAGTCTGTTGCAGGGTCTTAAATTTTCTCTACAGAAGGAAAAAAACCATTAGCACTAGAAAAAAATTAAAGGCTCAGAAAAAGTTGTATATTCTCAGAAAATTCCAATGTGTACCTTTTCTCTACACTTCCGTTACAGATGAAATTGCAAAAGAAGAAGGGTGTCATCATTAATATTTCAGAAAGGTCATTCCTAGAAGGAAAATGAACTGGAGGAAAAATTCACAACACTTTTCAGTCTCTAGTGTACAGAACAGACAAGCCATGTCTGACAACAGCCAGTGGAACACAGGATAGATTCAGTACAGCCATGAAGACAGATATTGGTACCCTAGAAACACGCCCTACTTCTTTATCACATCTTCCATGCCGGCTTTTTTAAGGACAGATGGATACCCCTCCCTTTCACAGCACCAGTGCCATGTTTAAGCTGTGGGGTCTGTGCAAACCCCTTTCTCAGGCTCTCATGGGAGGCAGGACGTGTTACTTGCAGCATAGCAGGTACAGGACTCAGGTCTAACATTCTTCAGTTGTGTGGCTGAAACCAGGTCAGGAGCAACCCTTGCCATGGAAGTGGCTTCATCATTCACAGCAGAAAAGGCTGCATTCAAAGAAAGATTCAGGGTCTTCCTCTCTTCTGTTCCACCATTCCCCTCGGTCTGGGCCTTAGTGAGACACCTCTGAATTGTCAAGGGTTACCATCAGGGACACAAAGGTTAATGTCACATTCAAGCTGATAAAAAGCTCGAGAACCATCTGTGCTTGTTCTTTCCAGCTCCTCCAAGGGAAATACCTATCCTTGCCACCTAGCAAGGTAGGGCTCCAATGGTACCAAGACCTGAAGCTTGGAAGTGCTTTGGGACCCTTAAATAATGGAAAAAACAGCTTATCCTTTTCTTCTCTTGTCGCAAGCTTCCTGGAAACCACAATTCAGGTAAGGCACCCTTGACAGCTCCACACTAAAGATGCTAAAAACAAAACCTACTTCTCAAGCCAAAAGATTTGTGCAACAGCTGGTGGGGCTGAACTTCGGATAAAGAAGTCTACCAGCACCAAATTTATGGTCTTTGTTTACACTGAGTAGTAAAAACTAGTAACTGTAATGAAAATGAATGGACCAGTTTATCTCTTCACTTTGATTTCCTTTCCAGGTGATTAAAAGCTGCATCAAGAGACCTCTTTGCAGCCCAAGGTTCTTCTCTAGCAGTGTACAGCCAGATTGTCTTAGGCATGGAAAGAGAACATGCCCAGACTGATGCATATCTGAGACTCACCAGAGCTGCTCAATTCCCTACAGACATTGTATAATAGATGAGACACTAGAAACAGACTACTTTGAAAACTGGTCAAGACAGAAATTAAATACTAAATACATTTCTGTCATCTGACCCATACACAGAGGGAAAAGAAAAAGTAAAGGTTTCAGAAGCTGGGAAGATTTTCTTTTTGCATTTTAAGAAAAATATATCCCATACTTGTGAGTAAAATTAGGTCTCCAAGCAAAAGAAATTCAGTTTCCATCCCACCACAGTAAGACACTGGTCAGGGATCCTCTGCACAAAGATTGAATGCTTTGGAAATGTCTGACTTCAGGTTGTAATTGTACAGCTCAATTCAGACCCGGTTTCTAATGAAGCCAGACAGGTTAAGACAATGCACCGATGCCACGGTTCATGGTTTCATATTTTAAAAAGTGCTTTCGCTCAATGGGTCCACTTTAAATCTGATGCTGAAAGCAAGACTTGCCTCCCTCTGCTTTGCCACTACGTCTCCAAGAAAAAGACAAAAATGGATTAAACTGGTAAAAAAAAAAATCCATTTAAAAGCCTTCACAATACAATTTCTCTTAAGCCTTATTGGCACCAAGCACATTCAGCAAAAAATTTGGTATTTCTGCTAAGAGCAGAACATCTTTTGCTTTTCTACTCCATGACTGGTTTCTAGTGGAACAAGAAGTCCAGATCCAGTTGCAACAGAAACTGTGTCACAAATGAGTATCACAAAGAGCTTAAGGTATGTTTTAGCCCTGGGTAAAAAACAGGCTCTCTTTTTTTCTGCTTTTCCCCCACCTCCAGAAATACTAGACTGGTGTAGAATCAAGATGAAAAATATTACTTCTATATTTTTTTTTCTTCAACGGAAAATCTGGAGAAAAAATATGTCCAATTTGGTCAATCAAAACATATTTCAATCATTTCTAAAGAATTTAGCTTTAGCAACTTGCAAAAGGTACTATAAATAGAAATGCCATTTTGAGGGAAGGCTAACGTTTCTGATTGCTTATTTATTCCTTTCTCCATGATATTTTAACCATTTCAAAACCAGCTATAGAGTTTGGGGGAGGACTAAATAGAGAACAGGAACAAGGGAACAATACTGGGACCATGAAGAGATAATGGGATGGAGATGGCAGAGCTGCTTCCTGCTACCAGAGGCTACAAGGTGCACCAAGAGTTATCTTTCCCAGTATTTCTTCCACAGGCATCCAATAGGCTCAGCCAGAGGCAGAGGAGGGTTTCAGGTTGCTCCTGTTGTCTGCAGAAGCTGCTTCACTGCTTTTTCCCTCAGATCAGCTCTTTAACAGTCACAAAAGACTGAATCGGCTCCAAAGGCTGCTGATTTTTCTGTCTCAAAGCCAGGTTGATCCCTTAGTCCAGTTTCTTCAGCTTAAAAATCATTAGGCAGTGTTGGGTCTGAGGTCTGTGCTAATTGGATCCACCAACCACATGGATGAAGCCAGTGCTGCTGTGCAGGTCAGCCTGCACTGAGGAGCTCTGTGCCCTCCCAGCCCAACAGGAAAATTTTCTTTGTTTCTGGGGGCTCCACATTCCAGCCCTTTAGAAGTCCCTCCTTACACTCCATCAATGGTTATTCTCCAGAAGTTTAACAATAAGGGGAAATAAATGTGAACCGCATGTCTAATAGGAAGATTTCTCACTCAAATATGCTTTATTGTGTGATATATGCCTTTAATTACAGTGCAAGTATCTGGGTACGTTCGTTGCTATTACAGACCAATCTTTCATGTTTATTGAGCATAAGACTACAAGGGACAAAGCAGGAGAGGCTGAGACATTAGCCAAAGTGGGACATAAAGTTACAATCACATGCTTGGCTGTTCCTCTCCTCCTTCCCTTACAAACCCTGTGGCACTATCTGTAGGTTAACTTCTATATTATACAGACTAAGATTTAATGGCACAGGGATTTTTTCAGACTAGCGAAAGAAATAGATTTCACATCACCAAAACACCTTCCAAATTCATATAAGATTTTTCTGATTTATTTCTTTATGTGAAAAAAACCCATTTCTGAAAGTATGTACATGGGCATTAATAGGTTTTGAAATTGCATTTAGAACAGCATTTTTTTCTGAGATGTAGTCATTGTTCATGTAAAAAATTTCACACAGCTTGAAAGAAATATTAGTCTGGTCTCAAGCAGTATGTGTCATTTAGGCAAAATTAAAGCAATGTATTCTGCCCCAGTTTAAATTGTATATTATTTAACACACACACCTGCCACCCAATGCAGTTTTCCATTCATCAGCATTTTCACAGACAAGGGTGGTTACTCAAACCAGTTCCCCAGTTATGTGACCCTGAGACACTGAGCAGACACACACCTGAGCTCATCTCCCACAGGTGAAAATGCTGTTCTCACTTGGGGTCTGCAGGTGCCCATTCCATTCAGATCCCATCTCTCCAGCTGAAGAGCAGCAAACCCCACAGGTCCTTAGGACCTGCACCCCACTTCTCAGAGTCAGAGAGCTGTCTCACAAACTGTCCATACCCTTCTACTCCATTCACCCCACGCGGGCACTGTGTCCCCCAGCCTGAGGCCGTGGGTTCTGTCAGGGATTTGTGCAGCAGAGCAGGCATTTATAGGCTACCACCACACACGTTCTACCTCCACCTCTTTTGCTCATGGATATGCCCCCAATGCCATCCTGAAAGTCTTCTGGGAAACTACACAAAAGAACAGATACTGCTTAGGAAGTGTACACATTTTGCACTGGGAGAAATCCCTCTCTGGACAACTTGGTCCACACACACAGCCTATGCTCTATACTGCCTGTGACCAAGGGCAGATACTGGACCAAACCAGCCCAGAGAAAGGCCCACCTTAGTTGATGGGAGTCTTATGTTCTCCAAAAGAGAACATAGAAGCTGGTCATAGTACAACTCCTACTGTAAAATAAATTCTATGAGCAAAAAGATTATAAAAACAAGGTAGAAAATTTCAATTTCTGATAGCATTGAAGATGCAGCTTCAGCAAATATTATCTCCTGTCAAACACCTTAGCTCTTGTACAATTCATTCTTTTAGGCCATCTCCATTACCACGTACTTTTCATATCCTGTCCTATAATGAATCAAGAGGCTTCTGCAAGCTTGAACATATAATATAGTAAAGAAAGTTAGATTTCTTTCAGCCTCACTCTTACTCAACAACCAACTCTGGTCTCCATGAGGGGCTCTGCTATCTTGAAGATGCTCTCCAGTACTGCTCCTACTATAACACTTAAAATCCAGTGGAGTAATTCAGTTCATCTGTAGCTAGCCAAATCTCTTTTTGACCAGATTCCCTGGCAATCCATGCATTGACAATAGGCAACAACAGAAGGGAAAGCAGAGTCTGATTATACAGGCACCCATCTCCACACATACACAGCCAAGCCAGAGATCACATGCAGGAAGGGAAGAGTAAGAGGTCTCATGGAATACGAGAGATTCCTCTCTGCACCTCACAGAGATTCAGTTCATCCCGATCCAAACGTGCAAGGGAGACTGTTTACTGGAGGAACCTAAACGAACAGCATCACTGTAAATACCAGCCACCACCAGGAACAATTTAGCTTGACAGCTGGAGCAGAAACTGTCACTGCACTGAGGCATCACTGCCAGAAAAATCACCAAATGAGAAACTTGCATGTTCCAGGGATCCCTTTGGGCTGCTGGGCAGACACCATTTACACTGTCATCTTTGATTCATCCATCACCCAGTTCCTGCAATCAAACTGTGTACCTTTGGAATAAATGAATCTGCAATTGCAGACCATGCAAGAAAAAGGAAGCTCTTATCTGACCTCTCTCAGCAGCTCTCTAAGTTTGTAAATATTCTATGGTATATATATTTAAGCTATTTATCCTCTTTAATTGAAACTCTAGGTACCTTCAACCCATCTTATGAAGTAGAGTGAAGAAAAAACCCCTACAAAGCCCCAGGACTACACAAACTCGATTCAAGAGAACAGCTATAGTCAACAAAAACTCACCAAACTTGATTTAATGTAACTTTAATTTCTGATGTTAACCTAGGTTCACAGTGATGGTACAGCATAACTCATAGTGGAAGGCTGCAAAGTAAAAATACAGCAGCTTTTTCCATGCTGTCACTAGAGAAAAAGTACAACTCATCTAGCTAGGGAATATCAGACTCGATTTTGCAGCAGAACTTTCAGACTCGTGACATTTGTGCCGCTGGGTGTGTGCGCATAACTCTTGTGGACTTGCACCAAGCTCTGAGAAAATCAACTGGCCTGAAGCAAGTGCTATGTTAGAGGACAAAACCAGAGTCCTGTTTTGGCAGCAAAACTTTTGATGACATTATAGTTCTCTTACTCTATGGCAGGAAAGTCCCCTTGGGCCCAGCATATTCTGCTAACATTATTTGTACGTGCTGTTATCTTTTGAACACTACAAGTATAAAATGCTACAAAATCTATATTCAGGCAGTTTATGATCACTGAACCGCTGGCAGAAATGAGTTGTCCAAGGTAGGAGGCTGTGGGAAAAATCCCGTTTTCCTCCTTTAGCACTACAGAATCACAAGGATTTTCTATAAACCTTTAAGCTTTGTTGTTTCTTTGATCAATTGTCCTCCTCTCAAAAATATCACCCTTCATTTTGGTGCCCCAGCTCCTCCTTTTATCATACCCACAATACTTCCAATGCACAAAAATTTTACTGCATCATGCCCTGACTTTCATTTTACAGTCACCCATAGTCCTATAAAAATCAATTGAACACAAAACTAAAGAATTTTATTACCCTGGAAGAACTTCTTGTAACTGTCACAAAACTACTGTGGGGTTTCTACTACAAAACTTCAAACCTGCACACAGGTGTGTGCACATCCCACACAAACAGGTCACCAGTCTTCCCCCAGACAACCAATATGGACACCCACCTGAAATATGCACCAAAATACAACTGAAGATGTGCAGCATTTGTAACCATGAATAAAGATATGTGTCTTAGATGCATAAATGCCCTGCAGAAGAACAGTGCTGGGATCAGGACATTATGAAAAACCTGGGGGGGTTGCTCCATTTATTTTTTTTTAATAGTAAAATTTCTAATTCTATTAACTGTGAGGAAGCATTTGAAAAACATGGATTTTAACACTTCCTCAGTCACAGAAGCATCAAGAGACATATAAGTGAGGACAGCTGAAATTATTCACACACCTCCCTGATTTTTTCTCTGTCAAACTCATTACTTTTAAAGGACCAATTCATTACTTCTAAACACTTGGGATTGAAGTTCCTAAAGTGCTAGACTAAAAATCCAGGAACTGGCCTTCTTTTTCACCACTGATGCAATAAGCATGAAAAGCTGAAACATTCACTGGATTACCATTGAGCATGTGGGACCTTTGAATCATCTGTGCCTACTGAGGGGACAGAGGAGTTACAGCAGTTCCTCTGGCACCTTTACTCCCCAGGAAAATTTATTACATGAAGTTTCTATTAGAAAGGGAAAAAAAGGAGAAAAAAAAAAGAGAAAATTTTTTAAAGAAAGGTGAATTTTCATATGTCAAGGTTGAACAACAGCAATAAGTAGCTGCCTTAACACAAGTAAGAGCTTGCACACAGGCTCTGTGCCCAGGGACTCTGCATCTCTCACCAGGCAGATTTTAGGGGGAAAACACCCCTGTGCACTAGGAGGCATAAACTACATCTGTCTTGTTTTATGTGAGAAAAGAATACCATATGTGTTTTCAGGTCAGATCCTCCAGTGATGTTAATCAGCATTTCCCTGCTAAAATCAATGGACTCACGCTGAATATCAGCTGCTATATGTGTGACTGCACACACCTTTTGTAAAGCACCTCAGGTATGCTATCAGATCAGAACACGGTCCATTTCCCCACTGAAAACAAGTACTGGAGACAGGGATCGTTTGTTGTGACTCAAAAAGGGGAGGCAAGAGCGACAGAGAGAAGCCTGTTTGCGAAGGGCAATATGAGAGAAAACATACAAGCTTCTAAGCTTTTATGTATTACATAAACCTGTTTCACAAAATAGACACAAAGCAATTTGAAATTAAATGTATGAGCTTTTTAATAGACTGCTGTGCTACAATATAAAAGAAGGACCCTCTCTGCCTTGTGGTCCATTTACTACCACAGCACCTGCTGATGAGAAATTCTCACTCTGGGTCCCCACTCCAACCACACTGGAAGTTCTGCCAGGAAATATCAGCTCGTGCCTGCTGCCTTCTGGAGTTTCTCTTTCTTTGTCTCTCAGATATGCATCTCTCAACTGTATAAAAAGATTTGATTTCAGGAAGCTGAAACACCTCCAGCCTTAGGGGCAGAACAGGGAGCAAGGGCCAGCCTGCTGTTTCCAGGCGTGCCATTGCTGCTCCTGGCTGAAGCTCCCAGTCCAGCACACAGAAACGCAGCCCTCAGGAAGCACCCTCACCCACTGCCCCTGCCCTTGGCTCCTGGTGGTGTAACAAACAGGCACGTGTGGGCGCTTGTCCGGGGGACGAGGGGGAAAGGACTGTACCTTCACCCCTCAGCATCACCCACCCAGCTGGCTGCCTCACAGAGAAGGAAAACAAAAGGCTGGGAACTCCTTTGCTTGCACATCGTGTTTGCTCTGTCCTCCATGGTGAGGGTCATTAGAACCTGTAGGCATGATAACAGGAACTAGGGAGCTTAATGCTTTTTGCTGTTTTGATCATATTGGAATCGTATCCCGTGTAATCCATTTTGCACGCATCCAAGACAGCAGGGTTGGTTTCAAGTCCCCTAATCTCAGGTAATATAGCAAATAGTTACATCTCAGCAAAGGAAATTACTTCCTTGACACTCAGCGGAGGCCTAGTCAATACAAATGAGTCCAAGGTACAATTTACCTCATCCTAAAAGAGTCACCTACATTTGCTTCCAGAAATCAATCAACACCATTCAGTAGATCACCACCAACTACGATGGGAAGCCTCGACACCCAGTGTAGGTGTACATTGCAACATTTTAGATCTCTACAGTCAGGCAAAATAAATCATGCCCCTGGTGCTCTTATTCTTCAGCCTTCTTCACTCCTTCATTTTTATTCCCATCTGCTATATTTACAACCACTCTTTGCCCCCCTTTGGCTCCAGATAAAATCAATATACAGCCATGATTTAGCATGACCCAGGAATAAACCACAGGATCCTTGCTCTGTTACACAATAAACTAGGTTGCTCCAGCAGAAGAGCACATTTAAGCATCAAATGTGTCTTGCTCCATTTATCTCTATATTTCCCTTTTCAAAGTAAAACCTGCTCATGAAGTGTCTATAACATAAATAACAAGCAATAGGAAAGTCTGTTCTGGCTAAATCAAGTTTCACAAGCCGTTACTTTCTCTTTGCCACCACAAATCATCATAGGCCCAAAGTTCAGTACTTTGCCAGGACAAAATTCATTGGGCATTTCTGAAGGAGAGCCAGGGTTGCATAATTTAATTTCCCATCTCCTATTAAAACTGCCAGGCCTACCATAATCAGAGTGATAAATGTAGAGTCATATGTCTTCTTTCTGACAGTAATGCCCATCAATACTTCAAATGCAAACAATTGTGACATCCGACTTTATAAAAATTACCTGGTGCACCAACACCACTTAATTAAATCACTTTAAAACTGCTTTTGTTACGTTTAATGAATGATATATTATACTGCAATGAAACATGCAGCAATACAAATACTTCACAATGCCAACAATTAAGGCTCACTTCACTTATGGCAATTGACAACACAAGTGCTCCTCACTTCATTCAGCTTGTGCATTCCAAATGAACTGGTTAGCAAAAAGGGTGCTTCTTTGCTAATGAGTTTTGTAATCAAGGCATCTATTTTAATTTCAAATTGGCTAGATTGGTGGAAATTGCTGAACTAAATGACTGGTTCTAATTAGGATTATAAAAATATTCATCATGCTGCAGAATTAGTGCAAGGTCTTGATTTACTGACATTTGCATATAGCTTTAGTTTAAGGGTGGAAAAAGCCTCCTGATAAATTGTCTTCCTTTTAATGAATTGAACAAACACTATATCTGTTTTAGTCGTTCTTTCATTTAAAGGCACTGATACATATTCATGATTTGTAAATGAAGTTAAGGGATTTCAATTCTTCAGTTCATTATCATATTGAAGAAGAGACTTCTGTAAATTGCCTTTAAATATTCCCAATCTCAAGGGTTTGGTGTAGGGTTTGGTTCTTTTTGTTTGGTTTGTGTTTTTCTAACTTTACTAACATTTCAGTTTATCTGTTTGATGGAGCCCTGCCTGCCTGGGAGAGCTGCTGGCAGGTGGCTTGTCCAGCAACAGACACATGATATGTTTGCAGGACCTGATGTTCTCAGAAGAGTATTCAAAAGGCAAAGAGATGAAAGGCTTATTTGTGGCTAAGTCATGGGAACAGGACTCTAACTGCGTTCAGTTTCTGACTTTGTTATAGCCCTCAGTGGTAGTTAGGCAGTGAAACACTTTAATGACCTGTGCCTGAACACACTAGAGATCCTCAGGGGACACCACTTTGTCTGTCAGCCTCACGTTTAATTGCAAGCACTCTCAGCCAAGGATTGCTTCTTAATATGAATGTGCAATACAATGGACCAGTCAGTATGGTAGAGATTTCTATGAGCAGTTACTATAATATGGCTCGTATTAAACATGAAACACTACGTGTTCCTTCCTCAGTATGGTAGGCCTATAGGACTAATTGTTATTATGGCAGCTTTCTCAACCTCTTTCCCTTTGGGGTGAAGAAAAGAATGCAGTAGGTGTGCCTCCAGCTTCATTTTGTGGGGTGCTCAAATGTCAAGTGACTGGTGCAAGATAAATGTGAAAGCTGAGCATTGTATTCATAGGACTGGAACCACAGTCACAGCGCTCTTCAGATATCAATGAACCATGATGAGAAATTAGCCCTGGTGTGTTCTCTGACATCATACAATGAAATGGTGATTCTGCCATGAGGATCCATGCAGGAGCAGAAAGAGCTTATTTTCCTTGTTAAAAGTAATGTTCACATCTTGCTAAGAAAAGCAGAGTTTTACCAAGAGGTGCAGTCTCGAGCTGTTGTTGATAAAAGGAGTAGTTACTCACATTTCTGACAAATTCTGACAACTACAATTACATTTAAATTCCAGGACCAGGAGTGCTGCTGAGAAGCAGGTAACAGGTCTGGGTGCCTGCTGATTTATATCAAAATGAGATGTGAGGCAGACACCAACCTGCCTCCCCATCAGCCCTATACTTCAGTTCCTAAGGAAAGAAAACCTGTGGGCCTGGGCCAGAGTCATGTCTCACTTCAGACATGCAGCAACTCTCACTGCCTGATTTCAGCACATCTTCAGCAGCAGCTGCTATCCTGGAATCACATTTCCAGCAACAGGAGTTCCAACTCAAAGTGCAATATCCTCACCTGAACACAAACCTGAAGCCCCCGAGTGCCTAAGTTTCCTTAAGGGGCACAAAAATCTGAGACCAAGGAGCACTTACTGGAGGCATTCAAGACAGAACTGGACTGGGTGCTAGATAATCACAGCTAGGCTCCCTTTCCCATGAAAGGTTGGGCCAGATGATGTTTCGAGATTCCTTTCAAATTGGATTGTTCCATATGTCCATGAAAACAGCTCATCACAAAGAATCCCAAAGGCAAATGACTGCTTGGAATAAGGTGCCTATATTTCTAGAAGCAACTCCCCCTGGATTTTTCTGGCAGCACCCTGCCCAACTGGACATTGTCAAAAAAAAAAAAAATCCAACCAAACAACCCCACTCTTAGCTGCCTTATGCCCTATGTCATACTGGGAGACTGGGCTTAAATTCCAGGGGAGAATTTTACCTGGAGCAGAGACACTGCCTGCATGGCTCTGGTTCTGTGTCTAGCACATTAAAAAAAAACCAAAAACCAACCCAAACTTTCCCACGTAGTCCCAGTGTTATCTGCGATTTTTTTTTTTTATAAATTCAGCAGTTTCTAGTCAAGATAGTCAAGGCTGTGACATGCACTGCATCCAATTTTCAGATGATAACTTGCCACATCTCCCACACCAAAGGAATCTCCCCAGTCATACCTGATACTGTCTGCCAGGTGCAGCTTGGTGATACAGCAGAATGTTATCTTGCACCTCCTATTTATCACCTCATTCGAAGAGATAATGAGACACCCACTTTCCTTTGTTCACCTTCTGCTGAAGATTAAGCCCTATGGAGGGAGAAGCCACTGCCAAACTTTTTGTTTATCCAATGTTCTCAAATTTGTAATGATGTAGCTAGGAATTTAAATTGGTGTATTACTGAATTATTCTGCCTCTTACCTATTCCCAGCAGGCTCCAAATCACAGTTTGGTCTGTAAGGAAGAGGTGGAATTCTATCACCTTGCATACTTGGGTTTTTTTTCTCCTAACAGTGGTGATTTGAAATATTTTAAATATGTCTCTCCCTATTCACTAATATTTTCTCTTTTAAAAATTCATCTTTTTTAAATTATTTTTTAAACAAATATTCATGCAAGAGAGTTGTGCATGTTGCTCTCAAAGTTTGAATGTCACTCTGAGAGAAACTCCATGGAGTTGGAAACCCCCTTCCATTTCTACCTCCAGACTCATCCATTCCCCATAAAGGTATCAGAGTGTGGGAAGTTTTGCCTATTGAGAATTAGTTGGTTCCTTGGATAAATGAGACAAATAATCAGACACTCAACATATTGGCATCAGAAATGTAAGACCAAATCAAGATATTCCTCCCCAGTCACTGTGAATGGCAGCAATGAAATCTGTACCTTAAGCTTGTGCTGGGAGATTTTAAGCTTTCACAGCATTCCACAGAGCAGTTCTGCACACTTCCCAACAGACAATACTGCACCTTTTTCATATATTCCCCTTCCCACCACATTTTGATTCCAGGATAATTTAAAATGGCTTCCTATGTATTTTCTGCAAACACCCATGAAAACTGGAGGCTGAAGGCCTATTTTCCCTCTGTACTGGGTGATATATCCAAGTGTCAATACTGATATTCCCTGTGAGACCCAGTCCGACCTGCAGCAAACTGTCTGTAGCATTTACATAGTGTCCACCTCCTGCCAAAGGCCACTCACTTCAGGGGGCCATTAACAGAACCAACATGTGCGCACATCAGATTGCACTATTTTATCAATAAAGTAGACACATACACACAAAGCTACTGGGAAGAGATCCAAGATATTCAACTCACAAGATGCATTTAATTTCCCAGGACCTGATAGTTACACAATGTCACATGGCTGTTCAGGGGGGAATAGTAAACCCACCCATGCTTGCTTAAATCCCTGTAAAAATTCGTCCTGCCTGTGTTTTATACGCTGTGAGAAGACATCAGGGTCTGTGAACTTGCTACACGTTCATGCCCACACACACAGATTTCTTGGCTCAGCCCTGCTGCATTTATGTGATGATACAGGAGAGTTAGCAAGGCAAAGGAGGGTCCTAATTGGCTATAAAAATTAAGAACAGGAACGATATGCTGTGTTGACTCATATCAAGGAAGTGTCTTTAATAACTCCTTGGATACTACAAAGAGAAAACAAATGGTGGTAACTGTGATTTGTCCTTAAATCAACAAAGTAACCAGCAGCCACAGGATATATCTTTCAGAAAGCCTGATGAGCTCCATCTCACTGAATCTTCTCTTGGGAATTGCCGTAAGCAGGAAAAAGCAGGACAATACCTATGTGGGAGTTAATAAAAGATTTGGTGACTGAACTGTCTTTGTATTCACTTATTTCAGTTGATGGAAGAGGTAACATCACAAAGTCTTTGGCTTTCTCAGTATGAAGCCATATTTCAAGAAGTTCTGTTGAGAAGAGGTGGGCTCCTCCTCTTAAAGAAGAAGGCTTTAGAATATGGAATAGACTTTCCAAAACACCAGCTTGGCAGGGACAATAATTCTGTTATGAGGACATTCAAAATGTGTTGGGTTTTTTTAGCTGGTTAGGCATTTCTTTAACCAACTAGATAAATACCTTAACATTGTTGTCAACTGTGCAGAAGTTAGGTAAAAACAAGGAGGGATGCTCAGGATAAAACAGTCATTAAAAAAAAAAGGCTTGAATCACAGCCGTGGAACTGTAGGTCAGAAGACCTTAGAGGAAAACGTTTTAATGGGAAGATCCAAAACACTGATTATTTTAATTTCATAACAAAGCTTCAATATTGTTTTCTATTTTTATAAACAAAATAGTTTTAAAATCTTTTGAGCTAGGGAGTTACCAAATCCATTATTTGTAGGGACACAAACTGTTGGTATTTCATTTTACTGTGTGGTACAGCATACTAAGCAAAACGAATTTTCAAATTCATCATTCTCATTAATTTCCAGGTTGACCACAGCTTGCTTAAAACACCACATTATTATTATTTTTAATTGAAAGAAAACTAATAAGATAAATATTAATCTGAAATACATCTTTTAACCTAAGATATGAAATTAATGTTTCCAAGTTGTTTACATATTGACAGTTATAAGAGGATAGATTAGATCTTTCCTTAATAGTTTCTGCTGCTGGGAGTCAAATTGTATGTACTTGATTTGTTTTTAGAGTTATTTGCATTTTTAAATCTGCCTCTAAAGGAATCATTAAAATAGAATTTAAGGGTCAAACACGCTTCTAAAACATAGAGAGATGGAAGAATATGGTGTCCCACTGTGGCTGCACTGCAGAGCTTATGGCAAGTCACCTTCCTTGTCACAGTGTCTGTAGATGGATATTACCCACAGGTTAAGGGCTAATGATAAACTTACTATTTTATTAGCCTCTCATGCATCAAATCAGAAGTGTTTCAGAGCAGTTTTATCCCCCAAAAATGGACATATGAACTGAGAAAGCAAGCACTATTTGATCCAGCTCCACCTATTTTGTGCCAGGCAACTTCATGCTGCCTCACAGGAAAATGGGCACAAAAACAAAGGATAGAGGAGTATGAGCAGAACTAGGCTGCAGTTGGACAGTTAGCCCCTGACAGCATGGCATGCCTTTGGATAGCCTCCTCACAACGGCAGAGCACCGCTGCAGCCTCTCTAGACACTTATTTTAGGAGCTCTTGATATCCCTTTTCTGGTGAGCAGCAGAGGATGAAATGGTCATTGCCATTGGCATGATCCCATAACCACACCCAGGACAGAAGGCGTGGCACAGCAGAGTGGGAAGGTGTGAGATCCAGATCTGGCTTCTAGAGAAAAAGAGAGAACAACTACAACAATCTTATGAAGATGCAAAAGACATGATAAATATTCTGAAGTATGTGGGACTTAAAGCCTAAAAGACACTTTATTCTTGCATTGGCCTAACCTCAGAGGACAGGGCTGACCTCTGGTTCCCACTTGACTGTGGCAGTGCCCCTGTTTCCAGACATGCAGGAATGCACTGAACTGGCCTCTCAGAGGACTTCATCTGGGGATTTCACATGGCACTGCTGTCACCCTCCAACAGCACTGCCCATTATCTCAATATCAGCTGTGACTGCAGTGAAGCCGGGGGATCCTGAGTCAGAGTAACAGTTCTTTCACAACTCTTACTAAACAAGACGTGGCTCAGCACAATCTATACCTCAGTTAAGCTAAGCAAACATTTCAACTGGGAAAAGCACTCCTCCATGGTTCCATTCTAGGACCCACATTGAACCAGCACTTCAGGCCATCCTTCTGATCAGTGGAGGAAAGCATCATGAGTGGCCTTGAATGCAAAGGCAGACATAAAGGAAAAGCCTAAATTTGGCATTGCTCATTTCCATTTGACCAACAAGCTACAGACCAACTCATCTTTGCTCTTAGACTTTGAACAATTTTATTCTGTTTCTGGGATAAAATGCAAGGAACTTCAAGGTGTTTCTAGGTCAGTTCATTTTTCTTGTGTTTCTGCTGGGCAGAAAGAGCAGCTGAGATGTGCACACACATGCATTAGTTTGAAGGAGCAGAAGCAAAAATGCTCCTGGCCTGCTATTGCTGTACTGGATCAGGGGAGCATAATTACCACCTCACAGTCAATCACGTGTGCCTCCCTTGTATTTTGATTTCTCCTTACAGTGGCTAATATCATAAAAAGATTACAAAGCTCTGCAAGTAGAAGCACAGTGCATTGACCCAAGAGCAGATGCTCTGCACTCACTGCAGATGGGTCTCTTTGCAAATGCACACTCAGGATGTCTCATCTTGGCTTCTCACCTTCTCACATACATGACCACCTCACCAGATGCCTGTTTCTTCCAAGGCTGTCTGTATAAACACCAGGATCATGCAAAATCATTACCTCCAGTTTAAAAGTGGCATCAAGCCATTTGGTGACATCAAATAAATAGACTGGTCTTTCCAGCCTACTTCAAAACCACTATTACACTGATCCTCTGAGTGCAGAAAACTATTTGACATTTGACTAACTCCTTCATACAGTAAGGACTTGATACTATGAAAGGAGCGTATTTACAATAGCTTTGTTCTTGCAAATGTCACTCAAGAATCATCAGTAGCAGAGCAGCAAAACACCTGGTGCCTGCCACAGCAATTCTGTTAGCAAATGAGAAGCATAGCAATAGGAAATTATTTGATTATATTCTCAGTAGCTAGCTTGGTAAAAACTTGCAATAGCCTTTCAAAGGAAATTGTCAAATAGAGAGGCACAGCATTTTAGCTGTATTGTTCCTATAGCTGGGACGTGAGACTGACTAGTTTAGAAATCTTCAACAATAACTGCAGAAATTGAAAATCCCACACAGAACACACCCCCACACCTGACAGGTTAACACATGTGCTTGGTTTGTGTGGAAAGGTTTTCATAGCAGGGAGGGGGCTACAGGGGTGGCTTCCATGAAAAGCTGCAAGAAGCTGTCCAAGAGAGAAAACACCAGCCAGCTCCGAGATGGACCCGCTGCTGGCCCAGGTCAAACCCTCAGTGGCACTGGTAGCACCTCTGGGATAACATCTTCGAGAAGCGAGAGGAAAAAACAAATTGACAACTTCAGCCAGAGAGGAGTGAGAATATGTGAGACAAACAGCACTGCAGACACCAAGGTCAGTGAAAAAGGAGGGGTGGAGGTGTTCCAAGTGCTGAAGGCCATGGTGAGGCAGGCTGACCCCTTGACCCATGGAAGGACACGTGAAGGTGAACCAACGGAGGACCCGTATTGGAAGAGTCTGTTCCTGAAGTCTGCATCCTATGGAAAAGATCCACACTGGGGCAATTCATGAAGAACTGCAGCCTGTGGAAAGGACTCACATTGGAGAAATTTGTGGAGAACTCTGTCCTGTGGCAGAGGCACAACACTGGAGCAGGGAAAGAGTGTGAGGAGTCCTCCCCTGAGGAGGAAGAAAAGGCAGAGACAGTGTGTGATGACCTGACCTCAGCCCCCAGGTCCTGTCCTCCTCTGCTGCTGGGATGCAGAACAAAGAGAAAATTGTGAGGGAAGTTGAGCCCAGGGAGAAGGGAGGTGTGGTGGAAAGGTGGTTTAAGATTTAGGTTTTATTTCTCATTGCTCTACTCTTATTCGATACAGTAGGGTAGAACAAAGTAAAGTATTAATAGGTAATAAATTCAATTAATTTCCCCAACTGAGTGTGTTTTTCCCATGACAGTAATTGCTGAGTGATCTCTCCCTGCCTTTATCTCGACCCACAGGCCTTTCATTCTATTTTCTGCCCGTCCAGCTGAGGGGAGTGATAAAGTGGCCTTGATGGACACCTGGCATCTAGCCAGGGTCAACCCACCACAATGAGGAAAACTTAGTGGTTATTCAGCATGTTTTTGCTCTCCAGAGTCTAGGGATGACAGAAACATAAGAGAGGAAAGAAAAAAGCTTGGCAACTTTTAAACTTTGTAGAATTTGTAACTTGACCATCCTGTGTCTCAGCTTTGGGCTGCAGTGGGGACTGCTGCTCCAGAGATGAAGCCCACATGTGCTCAGCCACGGAGCTCTGCCGCCGCATCGCGCCTGCTCCGCTCAGCACCTTTCGAGGCAGATGAGTGAGTGCTGTGCAAGAGCAAACTTGCTAAGGACAAAGTAACAGACTGGAGATGTCTCACTCACAGAAAGCACTGCAAAGAGCCTTAAAAGTGGCACAGAGGAGTTTGTCATCTGTTGCTGCTCCCTGACTTCCAGTTTGCAAGCAGAATGAGCACCCCTCAATGCTCAACAACCAGCTGTTACAGACCAACTCAGCCTGAGTGCTCCATCCTCAGAGACAGCTCAGAAATCAGCTCCTACGAATCAATAGATTTTTAGAACAGCTCCATATGTCATGTCAAATCTCTAATTCTTTTCATCTTTCATAGTATCACCACTACCGAAGTTTCCACACCCATCATGATCACTCTAACACTCAGCTCCTTTTAGCAAACTGGCTTTGGAGTCACTGCACGGCTTTTGAGCACATTTAAACCTGCAAAGTGAGAACAGCAAAGCACACTATAAATTCTTCATCATCTCTGAAAGGGAGCAGTTCTAGATAATATCTCCTTCAACTCCTGGCTCAAAATCATTGAAACATTAAATCAATTGCTCACCTTTTGATCCAGACTGTAGGCCAAGATCCACTCCTCCTGCTTAGGATGGAAGAGCAAGCTCTGGATATAGAAGTTCAAACGGTACTTCTGGTAGGTAGCCCCTTCATCAGAGCTGATAAGGATGCTGCTCTCAATCTCTGGATCACTAAGAAGCATGATCTAAATAGAAAAACAGAGGGGAAAAGAGTGTTAATGGAAAAGTGAAACTGAACATCATTTAAGAGGGAGCTCATACAGCACTAGCTCCTATTAGATGTATTCAGAACATCACTCAAGAGTGTAACAGCCCATAGAATTAGGGTGGGTTTTTAGCATTTCAGTTTCATTTTCTTTGGCAATTCATTTGCTGATTTATTTGGCAATTTCTGTTTTTAATTTTATCCAGATAAATTCAGAAAGCCCAGCAAGAATGAAAAATTCTATGTATCAAAGTTGATTTTGGTCGGATATAGGAAACTCAGGCAGCCACACCAGGCTTTCCTGGACCATTTTCTGCCTACCACCTCTCTCACCCTACGTGGAATCCTCTCTGCAAAAGTAAACAGCAGAGCACTCCTGGGATTTAAGGCTCATTATTTGGAAACTTGCAGTGCTATGAACAAGAGCATCACCTCTCTGGAAACACAGAATGCCTGCCTGGAGCAGCTGCTGGCATCTGGGTATAATCCACTTGCACACGTGCAAACACTGACACGATTTCGTATATCATGCTCCCAATTTGTACAGTAAGAGACATTCATTCACTCAGTGAAAACATAATTTTCCCCAAGCACAGGAAAGTGTATGACCTCAATTTGTACAGGGAGGAAAACACTTCTGAGCCTTTAATTTTAATTAGAAAATTATTACCGATATTTTAAAATGGGTTGATTCCGCACTATCAGATGGCAAGCTCTACATAAACGTTATCAAGAAAAATGTTGTGGAAACATTAACACCATCTTATTAACATCTGGAGAAAACGACTTCACATTAAAGCAAATACCAGTACCATAAAATAAAGGCAAACAGTGGGAAATAAATTAGAGATGTTCTAAACACAGCAGGTTGTTAATACAGCAGCTGAATCAAATATAGAAACTGTCTTTCAGCAGGAAAACAGATCTAGGAATGGCCTTTTTTAGCTCACTGCAGAATGATCATCTAGCTGAGATCCATTGCAGTTTTGTTTTTTATCCACATTGACTTCTCTTATCCAGCATCACAGAGCTCCAACTTCAAGACTATGATAGGGAAATATATTAAATTTGACAGTAAAAATCAGTTACAAGTTACAACGGTAAAACCCTCGGTATGTTAGACCTTCATCAAGCAAAAAATTTCAGTGCTTGTTTAATCTCAAGCACCTCATTAACTCCATGAAGTCACCAAGGGAAAGGAAGTATAATGTAAATGGCTTCTGATCCTTTCCATTAAGGAATGAAAAGCTGAACTAGAAGTGAACGTTTTCCCAGAGTGAAGCCATCTGTAGGAATCCAGCTTGATGTCAAAGCACCTTCAAAATCCCTCACATACACCACTTACCAGCCCCAAAATCAATCTGTAGCCATTCCCACAGGAAGCCACAGCACAAGTCCTGAAGAAGTGCACTTGCATTGGGCTCTGGTGCACAGTCTGGGGAACAAGAAACGTCCCATAGGCAACTGACTTCCTGGGAATTAGCCTGGGAAGAGGTCTCCAGGATGTCCACCCAGAAGGACACTTTGGTACATTTCTTCTTTCTAATCAGATCAAAATATCAATTTCATTATGCTCCAAAAAATAACAGTTTCACAACTATTTGAAGATACCTTTTTCTGTCACTTTTGACTTAGACTGCAAAGGCATTTTATACCCCTGTTCACCTAAAGCATATTGCCTGTTCCGGAGAACTGTAACACAGTCCAGTAAAAATCACTTGCTTATTTGGAATGGAAGAAGGATGTAAGCCTGGCCATTTAACAAGACAATCCAGAGAGATCTTATATTTAAAATAAAGGATACTTCAGGAATAAAAATACTTTCCACCTGATGTAATAGAAGATTACAAATTTAATAATACTGTATATTAAAAGGTCATAGCTGGAGTTCCGTCCTCAAATAAGGAGCACAAGACAGCTAACAGTGGCATGGACCTGAAGTGGCACACACACAAAACATCCCCTCTACCTTTCACACATGATCTGCAGCACTTCAGTGGATAGTTCAAGAAATAGTCATATGAGACAAGAAAGGCAGTATTTCCACCAGATGGTTGACAAATCTGGCCCATTTGTTCTTCTGGATGCATACTAGTGGTTGCAAGATCAGATAATAAAACCACCAAGCTAGGAAAGGTGAAAGAACCTAATAACAGTAATATCTAGAGGTAACATCACATAAATCGTGCCCCGTGCCTTCGCCCAGTTCCCACATCCACTCTCCCTTCTTCAAATGGAGAAACGAACACCCAACACCTCTGCTGTCATCCATCCTCGCAGGAAGGGCTGGTGCTACACAGAGCAGGATGGAAAAAGCAGGAGGCTCAAAGTGAAAAACAAAAGCCCACCAGCCAGGCAGCTCAGACTGGCACACCTTTGTTACATGGCATGCAAAGAAAGAAAAGTGAGAGGCTTTGGGCTTTTCTTTTTTTATTGTTTCTACTTTTTCTCCTGGAAGCTATAGGGGGAGGGAACTTTTGGCAGGGGAAATAGCAGGACATTTGTCAAAGGCCTGAAACTACCACTTCTCATTATGGGACCAGGACGAAGGCTCTACCCCAGCAGAGATTTAGATTAATCACTTTTCATTAAGAGACAATAAACAAACTCCAGTCAGAATAAGCATTTCTGCCAGCATCCTGTGTTGCCATTTATAATTGCCATAAGGAATAGCAAAGGAGCACCAGAGAGTTGTCAAATGTAATTTATAAGGGTTTAAGATCTAATCATTTTCTATAATATTAAATTAAATGGCAGCCTTTATTTAAAAGGAAATTACATTTGGTCTTTCTACATTCTAGATTATTTATATATACATGTGTGTATAAAATATTCTTTTCAGTTGCTTTTTTCTCTAGTTTAAGTGGAGAGGGAAAGGGCAGGCAGGACTGGTTACTGCCAAGGGTAAGTCCTTGAAAACATGCTTGAGATGAGTTAGTTTATGCTACATACCTTTTCCTGACCTTCAAAATCCAGTGAACAATGAATGGCAAGCACCAGACCAAACAAAACAGGCCGAAAATCAGACTGAACTTCAGATAGTTCCTTAAGAATGGATGCAGAGGAAGAGAGCTGTCTGGGACATGGTGCATCTCCTTTAAAGCAGGAGCTTTGGGAGCAGTGATGACACGTACAGAGCTGTTCCGGATGAGCTCCGGGTGGGCAGAACACCAGCCACCAGTGGGGAACCACACAGAAAGAAGATGACATGGAGATGTCACCTTGCAAGAACATCAACTACAATATATAAACTGAGATCTTCACTACGTGAGCAGGAAACATATCCAGCTCTGAACACTTCAGTGGGAATTACCCCAGAGAATAAACAGCACAAGCTGCAGGCAGGAAGAACAAGGAGGGGAGAGGTCATACCTATGCCTGCCATAATGTATTTGGTACAGAAACCACAGCAGCAGTTAAGAGCCACTCAGATTTGTTGGAGAGCGTGTAGGACCCTTAAAGGAGCCCAAATGCAGAGGTAGGGAGGAAGTAAAGTGACACCATATTACAGCACAAATCCACTAAAAAGTCATGCCCTCTGATGGGGCTAATATAATAAAAACTAGGGTGAGATTTTTAACTAAGAACCTGAGTTCCTGCTAGCCAGATCAAAATTCCAGGTATGTCACTGGGTTAATGCACACCTTCCTTGGTACTGCCTTCACACAGGTTATGTGCAGGTGGATGAGGTAAGATGGTGACACATTCCTCTTCTTCTGTGCCAGAGGAGCCAGGCACAAAGACAGCTGTGACATGGAATACTGAACTGTACAGCATTGAGGCAGAACACCTCTCAGGCACAATGCTACAACATGCCCAGACTCTACCGGCATGGAGATACAGGCAGCCTGAGCACAGAGATCACAACAGAGATCTGTTTTGTACACAGCTGAATTAGTTAATAAACCAGCACTGGACAAAAACCCCCAAAACAACATGCTGCATAAATGGCATTTTTATTAATATTAGCTTTCAACGAATCCTTTTCTTTTTCTCAACGCACATAAATTTTCACTGTAAATTACCAAAGCACATCTCCCTAAATCAGCATAGACCAGTTTTATAGATGCAATAATCTGTAGCAATAGTACCACTGAGCTACATTAGCAAAGGAGCACCAGAGAGTTGTCAAATTAATAAAGAAGACAAGTTCAAATAAATGTCTTTTGTTCTGAGAAATAGATAGATAGACAGCATTAAACCATTGTGTACTGCCTCCTGATTCTCCTCTTCACTTTAATGCACTTTCCATAAGTGGTTCTTTTCTGAGGTCCTAGTCATATTCACCTATGTAAAAGGCTATTCTAAAAAAACATGAACTAAACCATTTTAAAAAGTAAACAAAACCAACAAGACACCTACAAACCACGCAAGCCTCCATAGCTTCAAAAGAAATGCAACTCCTTAGCAAAGTATTAGAATTTACTCTGTGGCCCTGCATTATCCTTTCCTACAACTGAAAAGCCAATTTTGCCACAAACGCTGCTGCAAAGACAGAAAGTTGAAGTTTCATGTCTACAGGTTCATGGGGATTTCCATATTGAATGTGCTCAGCTTAAAAGTGGAAAGGCTTTTTTTGACCTCCTCCCACTAGCCTCTCAACTGAGAAACACTTTAGATCCTTTCTAAAGCCCGGCCATATCTACATCACCAATGACAAAACAAATCAGATTTTAGAAAATAAAAATTTTTTTTTTTTTTTTCTTTTCCAAGTTGATTTAAAACGTTTAATGGGTTGTATGGTCCCATGTCTCCTTTCCATAAAACTTCATAGTAGCTTCGAGTTTAAAAAGCCAAAAAGTTTCAACAATTTATGCTGAAATGTCAATGCGAATGGAGGATTTTTCTTTGTTTGGATTTTTGATGTCCTTTCCTCCTTTCAAAACTGAAAAATCAAAATCCAGTGACATTTAAAGGCTTAAAGATACAAAAATCGTTTTCTTCCTTCAAAACATCAGCTCATCACGAGTTAAATATGAACAGTTTGGAACCCTCTTATGGGAAAAGTAATTTTCTGCATTGAAGCATTTTAGATTACATGTTTGACCATCTGAAATTTCTCCTTGGCAAATACTTGGTTATTCATTCCCCTCCCATTCTTTCTCTTTCCAACATTATTACTGCAATTACTTGCCCTGCAAGCTAAAGGATGCCCTCAGAGGTCTGAACATGACCCAAATCTCTTAGAACGCAGCTCCATAGTATATCTAAAGCCCTTCTCTGCCATTCCCATGGAGGACAGGTGCAACTCATTGCAAAGGAAATCTCATCCTTTTTTGTTCCTTCTTTAGTCACTACATGCCATTTCAACTAAACAACTTCAGTTTAATTAAATCAGCCCAATTTCCTCTGAGACTAAAAAGTGCTGGTTCCACAAGTAACTGTCTACTTACCAGCAAAAGTAACACCCATATACATCAGCTAAGCTAAAGGCGGCTTTGAGTGATTTGCACTAGTTTAGAAAGAAGGTTTCTAGAAAGCACACCTTAACTTTATGCAAACTTCCACAGATATTCAGAGATGGCTAAATACCTGCTCACTGCCCTGTAGATATGTTGACCTCTGCAATAATCAGGGGGAAATGAAAGCATCCTCTGTTTTCAAGTCACCAAGCATATCAGTCAGACAGGAAAAAATGGGATGAGTCAGTGATAAAAATCTGCTGTGGAGCGAAATCCTGTGTATTTACATACAAGCAAAGAAATTCACTCCATTATTTAGGGATCAGCAGCTGTGACAAGAGGGACATCCGCTCTCTGGGAAGCCAATCAAGACATCCATGAAGAGGGCAACAGCTTTCATATAATTACTTATTTTGTGTCCCAAAAGGAAAATGCTCATTGCAAACCATTGTGTTACAGAGTAGCCCAGATTTGGGACTCCTTCTTCCTTCACACGGCTCAAAAACTTCCTTAATGTTAAGGGTAACCTGTGGGCATCAGTCAAGCAGTAAAGGGGCTGAGCTGAGCTTTCATGAGAGATAAATTGTCTGGACCTAGCCCGTTTCAACTTCTTGTAACTTCACTTCTTATTGCCCGAAATTTAACATTAATGGCAGACTTAATTAATGAATATAGCACCAGATCACCAACTCTCAGAACCATAGTGCTGTAATCTTAAAGGATGAAGTGCACTGCACTCACTTTATAAGGGTTTATGAAGCATGTGTTATAAAAGTACCTCAACCATAAGGCTTTTATACCTTGGCACTCACTTCAATACAATCCCATAAAACCCAAGCAATCTTTAAGTGTTAAAGGTGACTTTCACTACTGTATTTATTATTGGATAATGAAAAATGACTCAGACACCCATAGAAACTCAGCAATGAAATAAGAGTTTCCTGAGACTTTTGCACTGGGTCTGCATTATATGTACCATGACCAAAGAACCAAATAGCTCCCTCAAGACATTTTAGACACTTCACGCTAACCTCCCTCCAGAACTTCCTTCCCATCAGGAATTCTTTGTAATTACAAAACAACCTCTAATCTGAAGAATCACATTGCTTGCCACTGAACTTTTCGGATGTCAACAGCTGTTTCTGTAAGCATTCAACCCCTCTGAAGGAGCTGCTCCATAGACTCCTCTAGTTGTGCCGCAGACTGACAGCTCTCTAATCCACCAAACTTGAGAAGACAGCAACATGATGGGGAACACATGTGTGGGTTGCCCATCTTTGCAGCACTGAGACAGAATGATCAGAGTACACCATGCTGTCCAGGTGACACGCAGGTTCATTGTCTCTGCAGAATGTTTTGCCCTTTGTAGAGGGTGCATAAAAGAAGAGAACCATTACCAGAAAGAAAGTAATAAACTGTAAAATGAAAACTTTAACATAAAACAGCAGGGTTTTCAAAACAAAGGTGGGCATTGGTGGAGTGCATCAAATGAGGAGCAGCACTACCTTGTGTGTGAGATGCACACCAGCCCAACACACTTGTTTACAGACAATAACCCTGGTTAATCTTTTGTTGTCTTCTACTGTCTCTCATATCCAATTATACCCAGACTAAAATTACAATTAACTGTTCAGATTTGTATAAAATTGCAAGAGGCTTTTGGCACTTCAGCCATACCTGCCATAAATTGCCATACCAAAACAAAACACTTCACAGAATTCCAAGCTCACACACTCCCTTCCCTGCGGAGAGGGCACTCCAGTTTAATCACCACATCCCGCACCTGTGCAAGAGCACAGATGCACCATGCAAGAGGCCCTGAGGATCAGGAGCAAATTAAGGTTAAATTGCATATAAAGCAAGAGCTCTTCAAGGAAAACCATTCTGCCATCCTCACTGGCAGGCGGGAAATGAAAATATATCATGGCTGTAAGACTTAGACAAAAATTAGAGCTAGGAAAAGAACACAGATACTCTAAGGCTGCCATCTGAACCTGCCCACAATGCCACATCCTAGCCTTGATCCAGTTTGCATGCACAGGAGTGGAATAAGTCATCATAACAGACCCAAGAAAGCAGAACATCTTATCTTTGTTTTGCTGCGGAGCAGGTCAGAACAACATGTCTCCCCTCTTTCTCTCATCTTTTTGGCACTGGACACATGTACTTTTCACTTTTAATTACAAGGCACAGCAAGCATTTGCTTGTTAAATTTCAGGTGCCAGTGGGGATGGAAGCCATCCAAAAAGCATGTGTTTGACCTGGCAAAGAGTGACTGGCAACAGCCACATGCTTGGTTGTAAAACCTTTTCATTGTCACAGCAAAGCAGCCTTTATCCAAGGTTACTCCAACACATTATGTTCTTGTTACAGCTGCACATTCTCCAGCTCCCCACAGATCATTAGAGCGGAGTCCTTTGCCACAGTATTCCCACCTGCCTGAGGCCACTTCAGTGCTGTTCAGCTAATTTGCCAAAGGCTTTTCTGTGTCACAACATTGTTCACGCAGAGCTCTCCTCCACAAACTGCCGAATGAGTTACAAGCATCACCACTGGATTTGTAAACCCAGTTTGACCAGTGCTTCTATGAATGGGCCTGGACCAGAAGTAGAAGAAACCTCCACTGGTGACCTTAGGCACCAACCAGTGCTTCCACAGAAATACAAAGTCTCTGATCTATATTATTTTATTGCTCTAGAGTCTGGTATTTCTGCATAGCATAGTTCTGCATGATGCCTTTACTCTTCTCGACACTACACAGGAAAGCCTCAGTTGTTACAATATCTGACACACTGGTTTGTGGTCACCAGCTTTTTTCTAGTGA
This sequence comes from Callaeas wilsoni, assembly GCA_013398955.1. NCBI lineage: Eukaryota > Metazoa > Chordata > Aves > Passeriformes > Callaeidae > Callaeas > Callaeas wilsoni. The sequence continues at coordinate 221,109 of VWPU01017572.1, forward strand.
CAAGGAAGAGCTCTAATCCCAAACTGCGTTCACAGAAAGAGAAAAGCAGCATTCACTGTTATAATTATATGTTATTTGAGTAAATGCATGGTTGTGCTATTCTCCATAGAACTACAAAGTAATTTTCACCATTATGGTAACTTCCCATGTAAGCAGAAATAGTTACAGAAAATAATGTTATCAGTAAGGAGAGGCTGTGTGCACCACAGCTGCTGGAACTGAGAACACCATTTATATAAAAACACTCCTCTGATTATAGGTCTCACTTGGGAGAACACTTTACATGTGGGTACAAGTTTACTCACAGTAGTTGCCCCATTACAGAAAACAAAAAGATGTGCATGGATAGTTACTCATGGGGGTAAAGTTTTGCAGCCTGTATTCAGCAGTCTATTTCATTTCAGGACACTAGAGTGTTTCATGACTCTATAGAAAAATAAAAATCATGTTATGTATCTCCCTTGAGGCCATTAAATCTGAATACAATTTTAAATGCATCATTGCTTCTCCTTTGCTTACCCAATTTATTTTTCTGCCTTTTTAGTCAGATTGCAGAGTGAACATAGACAACAGTCAGCTTTATCACTGTTCACATCCAGATGCTTACGATCTATCTCAATTTACTTACCTGGCATCTATTACTCACGTCCCTCACTGTCCCTAATCTACTTCCCTTCCTAGCGTCCCTCCACTGGAGGAAGTTAAGATGATAGGAGGTCTATCCAGTTTCTGGATGCAAGGCTGAGGCCCCCAAAAATTAAAGGTTAAAGTTACAAAACATGATGGCATTGCAGTGCTCTGCATGGTAGCACTCAGCTCTAAGGTATCCACTGAGGCTGCAAGCTCTGCATGCTAACTTGGGTGCCAGAAATTCAGGTGCCAGATATGGGAAGGTTCCGGACCTAGGAAGAGGATTCACAGCTAGCACCTCACTGCTTTGACTTTTGCCTTTTGACCTTACCTTTACTAATTAGCTCCCAATGAAACAGTCCTTGCAGGTTTATGGTGGTAGTCTTGTCTGCAATGACACAGTGAGCAGGTGAGTGACTGCCCCAGTGACTGCACCACAGCTGCTATATCCTATCCCAACAAGGTCACTGGTACTTCACAGCCTGGGGAAAATGGTGTACTTTTCCTTCCATATCCCTTCATGCACATGTATGAGCTCTGGTCACTGTAGGGTTCTGAAGAACCAGTGTAAGAGGAAACAGAATTGGAAGAGGGGATAAGGGTTTTATCTCCAACACAACTCTGACACTTTGGTTTTAGAATTGATTGGCAAACATCAGAAAATTTCCAAGCTTACTCCATCTTTCCACCCATTTCCAGGTCCTGAGCACTGCATTCCTTGCAGCCATTCCACTGCTTCTCACATCTCTGAGCATAGTGGCTTCAGGAGCTTAGTTGCTTTCTTGCAGGCATTTTTAAGGATCATGTTGGTCTGCCATGGGAAGGTTCCAAGGGAGACAAAAGATATCAGATGAGCTTTTATTGGCAGAAACAGAGAATTAAAATATTATAGGGCCCACTGTAAAAGGCAGCACCAATCTCTCCTCAGAGATAGGACTGGTCTAAGTGTTGATTCCCTAGATTTATAAGAAAACTACAGCTTGAGTTTTCCCTAAATGCACCTGTGCACCATTTAGAAAACCCCTGTCATTACTTTTGAAGTCCAGCAACATCTGCCTTATATAATGAAAAAAAGGCATCATAGAACTGAGAGGATGAAGGGCAGTGAACGCCCACTAGCGCAAAAAGAAGCCTCAAACACTCCACGACATACCGAAATACCTCTCTAAGATCTAGCCCAGCCAAGCTCCATGCTGAAGAAAATTGATTCTAACACAGTCACGGAAGCATTTCCAGGTTTCCCAGCGCTGCTGGAGATAAAATATTTTACAGAGAATTGATCACACCCGAGCTGACATTACAGTTACACTGTAAGAGGCAGATGTGCGTATGCGGCACAGAGACTGTGGCCAGCACGTGCCCTGCAGACTCTGCTAATCTAGGCCATTAAAACCAGAATTCACTCAGTAATGCTGAGCTTCTCTATTCTTCATTTTGTAAAAGAATGAAATAAAAAGATATTTCGCCACCTATTATTGGGTTTGGGGTTGGCAGGGGGTGAGGGGAGGATTTTCCTCAAAGATAAATAAATGAATCTTGGTGGACCAGCTCTTATCAGTACAGATCAAGGTCAGAGCATTATATGGTCTTCAAAAGGACCCACCTGCCCCTTTTCCAAGAGCTGCTCTCCACCCATTCTATTATTTTTCCCTCCTTTTTAATAACAGGACATAGTGACTCACTATTATTGATTGATTATCCTGCTGTCTGTGAAGCACCATGCCCCTCCTCGTTGATTCAAAACTACCTCATTTTTCATACTTCATAAATTAATATATTATTGGAGCTGCAGCAGTAAATGAGATGGCCATGTTTCAGAGAGTGGTAAGGAGGATGGAGAAAGGAACAAGTCTCATAAAACTTCCCTATACCAGGATCTGTGTTCACCCTGCTGACAGGCCATGTGGTTAGTAGAGGCAGCCCTGTACAAGGTGATGCCTCCTGACAGGCCCTCTCTTCCTTCTAACCAAGGCAAGGCACTCGGAAAGCTCACACAGGTCCACTCTGCCCACTTCATAAAAGCAATGGTCATGCTATGTGACAAAACTGTAGCTTTATTTTAGTTGACTCCTGGTCTGTCCTTTAACACCCACTTGCTAAATTGGAGCAAACTACCTCTGTTTTTCTGACAGCCAGCTCTGGGCTCTACATCTGAATGTGGATGGGACCTCTTCACTTTTACCCCATTTCTTGTCTTTATGACCTTGTAACATCCCTCAGTCTCTGTAGGGCCCTGACTGTAGCAACAAAAGGTGAAGCAGATGAAGAGGGCAACAGGAGAGGGGGACTGAATTTTAGGAAGCCAGACAAAGCAGCCTTGTCATAGACATGCACCAGTATCCTGCCAAGCTTATCACTCTTACCTGGTAACTCCCCTTTTGCTCCAAAAATCGTTTGCAATTTGGAATATAGCGGTACAAAGATGCAAAATACCGATGCATTAAGGTACACAGAGACAACTCTAACTCAAGTTTTGTAATATATGAACTTCTTTTCCTTCACAAACACTGAAAGGATGGCTTTCAGTGTAAATGGCTGCTTCTATTTATACCTATTTTCTAACCCTCTTCCCTTCAGCCCCATTAAATAATGTCATATGGGAGTATTTTGTTAATGATCTCAATTGCATTTATTTTTAGAAACAGCTGATGAGTAGTGGGTGTGGTTCAGTGGGTTTGGGGTTGATTTTCTGTTTGTTTTTAAATGTATCTCCTTCTTCAGAGAACTAACTGAAAAAACCACCGGGAATCCCCAGGTCTCACATTCACAAATTCCATGGGACAGCCTTCCCTGGAGGGCAATGATAACATTGCCCCTGTTTAAGAAAGGGGAAAACTTCCACTGGGAGAAGTCTCATAATTTTGGGTCACAGTTCCGTGTTGGCTGTGCTGGAAAATGGTCATCTCCCAGACCACAGATGTTGCACCACCTCTATTTTTCTTTATGATTTACGTGAAGCCAGAAATGGTAAAGTTAAAGCCTGCAAACAAACAGACAGTAGTTTGTTCTTTCTTTAGGGACAGGATCCTACAGGTCAGGTTCCAGCTGGGCATCTGGCATGCCAGGCCCCACAGTCCCTGACTGCAGGAGGGCAGAAAATTCTCACAGGGGTATCTTGACTACAAAGATTCACAAGGAGGCACAATCTCAAAATATATTAGTAATAATAATTTAAAAAAACCACACACAAAAGACACAACAGAAATAAACAACAACTAAAACACCATTTTGGACATACTGAAAAAGATTTTAAAGTATTTATGCCTTTATAGCTCAGTGTTTTCCATTCATTGATCTTGAACCATGTTCAAAACACTAATAAAGCAAGTCATCCAGCATCAGGAAACTATATAGCTGAGGTAGGAAAGGTCAGAGACACCTACTCTGAAAATGTGACTTTGCTGAATTCAAAATAAAAAACAGAAAACCCTTCAAAACAAGAAATTCCCAAAGTCCTCTTCTTGAAGTATTACAAAGCATCTGTAACTCAGGATTTCTTTCACACAGTTGCAGGTCACAGTTCTGCAAACATTTACAAAAATGATGTCTTTTCTCAGGTGCCAAATTCAAGCTGAATTAATTGGAAAGTAGAGAGAATCCCACCTACGACAGCTCACAAGACTGCACCTTGTAGATGAAACACGTCATGTCGCACATCCTCTCACTCTTCAATAGATGTTGTGGGTGACCTTGAGGAAATCATCTTTGCAGCACCAGTAAGTGAAGAAAAATACTACTTCTCCATTCACATTTTATTCCTGTATTTAAATGTTCAGTTCTGGAGAGTGAGTGTGACTGCCCCTGAAGTGTATTTAGGAGATGGATGCACTGAGATGTTACCCCGAGCGCAGTCACTTTTGTACAATCCACTGGTATAACCAGAGCAGGCAAACCTGAGCTCAGCTAAGCTAGGCACTGTGTTTCACAGTTTTCCTATCTGCCCACATTAGCTCTCGACTGGCTGGCATGGATTTTGGAGTTCTGAGAAACACAGGAACATCACACAGAGCTCAACGGGTCCAGAGGAGGGGAGCACACAGAGATTTTTACAGCTGCATTTGCAGGTCAGGTAATTTAGTCCCTGTTAATGGCAGCTGCAAAACCAAGAGCTATTTAGTGAGTGTATTCCATTAGGCTGAAGGGAAAGATTAGGGATAAAAAAAAACCACAGTAGAAACAACTAGTTCCATCACTCCTGCCCTGTGGCTCTAACTCAGCCCCATTGCCTTGGAGTTACAAATACGTTCTCCAGATCACATTAGCAGGTGCCAGTTTGCAGCACAGACACTTGATCACGGTGTCAGCACAATGAGGAAACAGGGTCCAAGGAAACCTTCCATCTTCCTAAAGCCTAAATGGCTTTAGGATACTCCAGAGCTCAGCTCCTCACCAATAGCTTGGGATGCAGTCTTAGGAAAAAGCAGCAGATGATTAATAGGAGCTGTGGCTAAGCATGGCAGCTCAGTTCAGGTTGGGCTAGAAAGCATCAGGTACGTGCTGGAATCTCTGCCTCATCAACCTATCACACGTTTGATGAGTAAGGAGAAAACAAAATGTTATAGAATTCCCTTTGGGATCATGTGAACTAAGAAATCAAGGCAAAACCAAAATAAGTTTGAATCATGGTTCTGCCCTGAAGCTCCAAACACAGCTAAGGAATTCCCTTTGGAGATACAGAAGGCCAGGACAGGTTTTGCTCTCAATTACTCTCCAAGTGAGCAAGAAGAATGAAAGAGGAGGTCAAAGTGACTCGTGCTCATTTTGGGATCTCCAGTTTCTGTAAAGGGAGGTGTCACTCCCAATATTCTAGCTCATCACCAGTCAGGTAGATGCATTCCTCTGCAATTACAGTATTACAGACAATTAATTTCTTCCTTCATTAACGTGAACAGCAACACAGCATTGCTCTCTGCCAGCTCATAAACAGTTGCTGCTTTTCGCCCTCAAGAAACTGCACAGAAACAAATCTAATTAGATTTATCTTTCAGAAATTCTTACTCTCTAAATACCTCTAAACATTTCTCCTTCTGATGGGCTAAGTTCAGAGAGGTGATGAGGTATGAGAGGTGCAGCATGGCTTTGGCTTTTACAGCTTCAGTGATTTCTACTGCTCCTCCATTTTGATTCTGTGACAACTAAGAAACTAGTCTGAAAAACCATTTTCTCAGAGCTCTAACTGAGCACCATAACTTTATTTCTGCTTTATTCTGTTTGCAACTGCTGTTCAAATAGCTTAGCTGGAAGGTCTACCTTTAAATAAAACCTAAAATGCTTCAGTTCTGGTATAAAGGAAAAATAGGGGGAGTTCTCATTTCATTCCCTGTGCCTGGGTGATGTTTCTGTTCAGACATCCAGCATAAAAGGCTACAGACCTTTTAATTCTTCAAGTTCTTCTGCAACAATGATTGTAATAGCTCAAGGAAAAAGCTAAAAAACAACTGCAGCCAACTGAATTGCAAAGCAAATTCATGAAGGAAGGTATTTCTAAGACATCAGAACTGTCACCTCAGATCTTAAATGCAATCAGGACCTCCAGTTTATCCACACCTTATCTGAGCAATACTCTATATAGGAAAGTGGGGTTGATTTGTCAGAGTTGTTATTCTCTTCCTTTTAAATTCTTTTTAACTCCATCGTCTCCACCTCCACAGTATTCCCAAGGGTAGAGATAAAAGTTTCGTAGTGAGAACTGAGTTTTCAACTAAACAACATCTTCACCAAGAATAAGCACTCTTCACAGAATATTTCACAGGAAAAAGTAATACCTAAAATCTATGGTTCAACAATTCCTTGAGATTCAAAGTGGCACCTCCATGCCTGAAAGGAGCAGTGCTTCAGATATATAGGATCTATCTTCAATTCTCATCTTCTTTCTGCACCCTTTGGAAGGGCTTTACATCCCTCTGTGTGGCATCAGTTCTAAAATGAACCTTGTTGTTGACAACCAAGAAGAAAGCAAGTGTTCTCACAATAGGGGATCCTACCCAGCAGACCAACTCATGCTAGAAAATAGGGAATCGCAGCACTTCAGCCCCAAGCAGTGACATTTTGAAGTGCAGCCAGTTAAGCAAAGAATCACAAGCTTAATTTTTTGTGGAAATTATTCAATTTTCTAACAGAATTTTTTTAGCAACCGTAAAGAAAGAAGAGACTTGAGATAAAAAGAAACTGGAAATTTAAAAAGTCAAGAGAAATGTTCCTATTAAAATAGAAGAGACTTTTCCCCTTGTGTTTTGGAAGAAATAAACACTTTTAATTCCCAGACTGCTGTGAAAATCTGCCTCTAGTAAAATGTAACTAATGCCCAAAATATAGCTTTAAATTAAAGGTCAGCAGGGAACCAAGATCTCTGCCCAGCAGAGAGTAAGCAGCTTTTTGTCATATCCCCAAAGACAGACAACAGGCTACAGGGTAGAAAAGTCAAAGCTAAGCATTTTGCTAATTTCAGCTTTTCAGAGCATTCAAACATCTCCTGTTAAATCCCATTCACCTGTAAGGAAGGGGTGCTGCTAAAGAAATATGAAAATTTCTCCATTCTGAAGTTTACCATGAGTTACCTGCTTGTTGCAACCTGTTTGGCAACTGGACAACGCAGGTGCTTCACGTGTGGTCTGTCTCTCAGGCCAGCAACTGGGTGGGCAGAAGCACTGAAGGGGAAGATGTGCCCTGGAATACACTCTGCCTCTCAGAGCATCTTCATGGGTTTGGAAGTGTCGGCACTTGGCTTCTTACCAGAGCTCAAAACAGGACCTCCCAAGAAAGCCAGTCCCCATGACTTCAGAGCTGTCTGACTGCTAAGGGCAAAGATCACCTGGAATTTCACAGCATTAAGGAGAGCTCAATGCAGATTGTGCTGATCCAGACACAAGTGCCAATAGTGCAAGTGCAAGGAAAAACAGCCCAACCACCTGCAGGAGAGCAGATCCAAGTCTGGCAGTCTCAGCTCCCAGCAGCACAGGCTTTCCATGCACTTGCAAAGCATTGTGAAACCCTGAACTTGTTAGTTCTTAGGGGAAGGGAATTAGCAATATGACAGCTCCAGGGGAAGATGAAGTAGTCCTGGCTCACGGCAGGGAGTGTTTTGACTACGATGCAGCCAGAGCCTGCAGATTCACAGTGGGCTGCAGAATGCTTGGCAGTTCCCTTATGTCGGCACCCAGGGTGGTCACAGATCACCAAGCTGGCCCTGATCACTGGGAATGATACCTGAGAGGCAGGAGGAATCATAGCTGGGAAGAATTCCCAGCAACTTCCTTTGGTATGTACACAGTGTTATATCGATTTAATCATAACTGCAAACGTCAAATTGCACAGGAGTAAAGTCATTTTCCCAATATCTTCCGTGATTTCTAGGAAATGGACACTCCCCATCTCTCAGAGTGCCTGGGAGCAGACAGGAGCTCTGGGACCCAGATCTGCACCACAGCCACCTCAGCTCAGTCTTTGCTCTATCTCTTGATTAACTCTGTGCATGAGAAGGGGGGAGTGGATAACACCCAGTGCCAATATGTAAAAGCTGGGAACAGCTACAGACTAAATATAACCTCCAAAAAATAAAGCGCAGGTTGCAAAAAAAAAAAAATATTCCCACCAAAGTTTTTCAAAAAAATAAATCAGAAACAAAAGGCTTTTCTTTAAAAGGAAGAAAGCAAAATGCCACCTTTTAAATCCCCCGCCTCATAATTGAGCTCAGGGTTATGCCACAATTCAGGTAAATGATGTTTATATAACCGGCATTTGGCTGAACGCATAATTCCTATTTAACAGCTGAAAAGAGGCATTTTGGGTCTTCAAAGAAATCTGACAGGTAATTCCCACTGTAGTTCTGCAGGGTAGCTGAGAAGTAATTATCCTTCTCACTAGTAAATCAATTAGGAATGAATGTATGGAAAGCTTTTCTCCTCCTCCAAGTAAGCGCTAATCCTCTAAGCACTAATGAGTAGACAGGGCCAGCAGCAATGTGCGAAGCCACCAGAACTCACAGGAGCTGCGAGGGATGCAGGCTCCCATCAGTACCTGGGAGCGAGTGCCTCAAGAGAAAACACCTCGCCTGGAAAGGTCTGCATGGTTCACGTGCGCTCACGGGCTCCGTGCGTGTGCTGCTGCTCCTACCTCCCTCCCCGCTTATTGCCCCAAGCAAAGACCTCTTTTGCAGCTCACAAGAGATCACTGCATCGTGTTCAACAAGGCAGCACTTCTGCTGCTAGAGGTGAAACACAAGGGACCTGGGCTTTTTCTGCTGGAGTGCAACTGATTCACCTATTGCTTCGTGATTCAATATTGGCAGTTGTCCTCAGGAGCTCAGCAAAATCATTCTGCTTACTCCTCATGCCACAGGAATGATATTCACCCAGAGAGACTGGCAGAAGACTACAACCCTAGTGCATTTTTTGCAGTGCATAACTGTGGAAGAATTCTTAAAGCAGAATGGACATGGTCGGTATCTGAACGCAGTGAACAAGCCAGACTTAGCAGGGCCTGCTTGCTCTGAGTGCTGTGAGATTAACATGACTTAGTGCTGAGAGTGTCCTTTGTCCTTGAGGTGTCCATGAGAAAAAAGGGAGGTTTAACAGGATGCGATAACCGCAAGCTGGGAGGAGGGAGGACACTTGTTTGCCGTATGTTATCCAATCAGTAGACAGTAGACGGGCTTGATTTTACCTAAGTATCCAATCATAGAGTTAGTTACAGTGCGTGGACAACGGATGACTAGCTGGAAATGCTACATAACCCTGCTTGATTTGAGCAATAAACGAGAACGCTATCTAACCGTATTGGTGTTTGTTGTTACTCGGCTCCCATTCTCAGTGGAGGACCCTGCTTCGCATAACCTCAAGAATCTGCAAGAGGAGTGAGTGGACAATAAACCCAAACCTGAATTCGACAAATTTCAGATGCTCTGGTCCAGTGACACCTTGTTCAGACATTTCTAAAGCGCTACATGAATGTCTGGAATTGCTTTGATGGTTAACAGAGCAGAGTTCAGACAGACCAGCTGTTTAAGCATGCACAGTAACATTGCTCACATATTTAGCAGAGGTAGAAAGAATAGAAGCAAGTTGTTCCCACAGCAGCCAGCACTGAAGCTGGTTTCCTATGGGTTTTCCTTACAGCTTGTCTCTACATTTCATAAGATTTTTCAGAAGGGATAGGAAGGGCACAGATAGGTCCAGAAATCACCTCCTTAAGACAGAAAACCAAAAAATTTCTTTTACATTTCTGATCTCAAATAAGTAAACGGCAAGTAAAGATAGGCTTATATGCCACTCTATGATGAAATGTAGGTGGTTTTAATTTAAAAAAAAAAAAAAAAGAAGACTGCAAATCTGTAAAGCTGAGTAGCCTGAGAAATTGCTAGAAGATAATAATATATCCTCGTACTCTGATTTGTGAGGGAGTCTTTACACCAGTGACGTAGGATTTGTAACTGAGCATATTGCCTGTGCTTTTGGGTGGGCAGAGTTGCTTTGGAAACAGAATGAAGAAGAATTAACTCTTCAGTGCCCCTCATATTGGATATAGAAGGGGTGTGACAGCCAGAAAAACTCACTATGAAACATCGTAATCTGTTTTGATCAGAAAAAAAAAAAAAAAAAGTGAAAAAAAAAAAATCAAGGTAGTTGTCACAATAGTTCAGCTCCTGTATCAGGAAAAATATAAGCTGAACTCTGGCCACTGCATTCTTCCTCTTCCCTGTACATCCAAACACTCTTAGTAACCAGAGCTATGTCTGCCTTATGGTTGCATACATCTTTAGGCTGACCAGTGATGGAAAACACAACAGTCATAATAAGAACAGTACAAGTAGCAAGTTACTAGTTTGGAAATCTTTTGATGGAGAAAGGATATGGACAGTAGAGAAGTGATAAAGCCAAATATGTTGCACTGGGCCTCTACGCTGTCCAAACACAACTTCACAGTCAGCAATTAGCGTCGTGCTGCAGCCCTCCCACATTGGTTTCTGTGGGTAGCTGAAAGCATCTTTGTCCCACTACCTCCCCTGAATCAACACAGGCAATAATTTTAAACCAAAAAGGCGCTGAGTAGCAGCTCCTGGGCTGCGCTATGGGAGCCAGCTGCAGCCCTAATTGCATCACGTGGGAAGAGTGAGCAGGGGGTTGGAAAGCTGTGACCTCATCTTCTCTCCTACACAACCAAATCAAATTGTAGGTCTTCCACCCACTCTCACAAGCATATTCTGGTTTCAGCCCCCTTACGTGATGCAACCAAAGAAAATGTCATTTACATCTTTACCTCCAAATGTGGGGGAAAAGAGTCAAATGCAGAAATAAACACCTTTTACTCAGTATTTCTAATAATAAGGAGATGCAGGGCAGGGAGATGTGTAACAGCCAAAGTCGGTGTAAGCAAGAAACTCAGCAACATTTCTGCAAGTTCTTTAAAGTTGTAACAGTCAGAAGCAAATAAAAGCAACCTTTTTATTTCTCTAGCAAATTCAGAAAGGAGTTAAGTGCTTCATTGCCATCACAAGTAAAATGAGATCAGTTCTGTGGGATTCCATGGAATTGCACCAGTGCAACTTAGTGAATTCAAGCTCTTGTGAATTACCAACAGATTTCACTTTAGGATCATAATTCCTCTCAGGATGCTGTAATTTTGTTTCTATAGCTACAAGTGCAATGGCTCTCCCTTACCTTCCTCTTGTTAGTGGGACTGACATATAGGTAGCTCAGCACAGTCTTCAGGCCTACTTTGTCATTTAGCTTTTCATAGGTAGTGCCATAGTCTGTTGACCTGGAGAAAAGAGGAGACAAAAAGGGTTTATGTGGTTATTAGAGCTCAGGGAAAGGGAATGACTGTGTGAACAGATGATCCAAGTTACAGTTTGAGCATTACTATGCTTAAAAGACGATATTTTATGTTTTGTTCAGGGTGGCCAGCAGAAAAGAGAAGCAAACTTGAGTCCTTTGGGGCAGGGGCTGTCTCTGCACTCACTGATTGTATGTATCTGGGGAGCTGTGGTGCTCCCATGCAGGTAGACTTTGGGGGCAGGCCCTGCCCTCATGTGCCAGTGTGGGACTGCAAATTATATCTACACATAAGAGGACTCTGATATCAGCAGCACCCTTAGTACGAATTCTCTTTTCAGACAAATCCAACATAAGAATCCAAATTAAACCTATCAACAACAGTTTTATTTAGGTAGGTTGATTTTTGACTTGAAGATGGGGATCCAAATGTGTCTCAGAATTGTAACAGCTGAACTCATGTCTAGATAAAAATGTGCCTAAACTGGCATCTTGAGTCCTCAGTCACCCCCATCCTACTTTGTGCCAGGCATTTAATTTTTCTGAGTTACAGAGACAGATTCAGGCCCCTACACTAGCAAATCCCACCCAGAGGAGCAGATGATCTGGGGGTGGTATTACCCATTCGTGACTGGGGAAAAGGGCTGCTTCATCACAGAGGGTTTTCTGTAGTGTCCTCCTCCTCATTTGTGGGCATGTTTGAAACCTCACTGCCCTGCTTGTTTCTCTACGGTTTTCATACTTTGTTTTCCTAACAAACAAGATTTTTCCTAGCAGAACAACCCAATAGCTATGTCGTACAGGATCTCACACCTGAAGAGTGCTCAGCACCAGCTGACTTTAGGACAGGGGGGTGTCAGACCCTGCCTGAAAAGCCCCCACCCCATGCAAACAGTGAGGAGAGCCTGGTTTCCAACTTTACACAGCTTCTGTCATAGGGACAGAGCAAATACAACCCTCTGCAGATGGACAAGACCCTCACAAAAAGCCTACATGGACATATCTACAATTTTACTAGGATGAAAATCCATGGCCCCTGCCCTCCTCTCTAATCACACTTTTTACTGGACAGATGATCAGAGAACATGCAGCGATTCAGTGCCAGCTCCAGTAATTTGGTTTCCGAAGTTCAACAAACCTCTAGCATTTGCAGCTTTATGGTTCTGCCTGAGACCAATCCTCTGCTCCTTTTCTGTCTGGCAGAGAAATGGCCCAAGCCACTTCTGGTGTCACAATGAGTGCAACTCACGTGGCTGGAGACACTGAGCAATGCCAGAGCCTGCACCCAGCTCCGCTGCTTTCCTTGCTGCTAGGGGAGTCCAGAGTGACACCAAAAGGGCCAAGCCACAAAACCAGCCAGCTGGTTGCAGGCCTCCAAGTAGTAGGAATCATGAAGCCAAAAGCTTCCTTTGCCACACTGATATGGCTCCAACACATTTCCTTCAGTGCATCCTTCAAGAACAATTCCTAAATACTTTGTAAAGTCGTTCTTTCCTTAAATGGGTTGAGCCAGCCTTTCTCCTTTGAACAGTTGGCAGTCAGGGTCCTTCAAGTCTTAAACAACTTCCTTCTGTTTTGGTTAACTCTTTAATACAAAGATAGAGCTAATACTAGCTCCATTTGCACTTGCCACTCTTCTGTACTAACGCACAGTAGTATCACGCACTGGGCTTCACACAGATACCCCGAAGAATATGACAATAATGTACTGTATTCTCATAGAATTTTCCCACCCAAAGTTTCTGAAGCTCTTGTCTCATTAGGAATCAATACCAAACAAACAAATAATAGCAGCCTTCCCTCTCTAGCCAATCTTGAAACTGAAGCAGTTTTATTAATGAAACTTAATAATCCAGAACAAGTCATTCCAGTACATGAGGCCTCCTACAAATGCAAATTCAACAGGTCAGGAATCCTCAGGTAACACTAAGCTCTAAGCAGAGGATAACAGAGAGCAAGCAGAGGTACTTCCTTGATATTACCCTTCCAACTGCACTGCAGCTATGAACAAGCCACTTTTGTGACTACACATGTACCAGCCACCAAGCAGTGAAAGAGATCACTGGTTTCAATCAGCATTAAAAGAGAATACAAAGAACACTGTAATATTCTGGCAGAGCTACTTAAGGTTTGTTCTCTGAGTAATTTTAAGATGTCTCAAAATGCTTTGCACTTCTAAAGATGCAGGCTGGATGCCCTAATGACTCTTTCTCATTAAACCATTATCACTCATTGCACTTGCCCTTTCAAAGGATAGCTAGAAAGGAAGTAGGATCATTATTTCGTTAGCTTCTCTGAGGCTTTCTTTATTATCATGACAGTCACCATTGGCTTCACAGAAACATCTCAAAGGATATCATAATAATATACTGTATTTCCATAGCACTTTTTCTAGCCAAAAAAATCTAAAGCTTTTGTCTCGTGCTAATCCATTCCCACTAACAAAATCCCAAAAGCCATACTGGGAAATACTATCTCTATTCTAGAGATGAAGAAGCTGAAAGCTTGCATAGGTAATGGTTCATTTTTTCAAAAGCAGGCATCTACAATTAGCCATTTCAGCTTCTGCAATCATCTCGTGTAGGGCTCAACTCTACCACCAAATTGCCTAATTAGAAAACAAGCATTACAACCAAAAAAAAAAAAAAAAGCTTGGCTGCTAATTTTAGCTACCCAAACCTGAACATTTAAAGAGATAAAGAGATGTGACCCACAGGTGGAACAGAAAAGTTTTGAATCAGCTTAACTTGAACCCCTTCTCCTTTACTAATTACTTCTAATTCCAAACTAACTAGCCAATACATCTTTACAGTTATTTGTCACTACAAGCAGACTGGATACCATATTCTCTCTCATTCCTCTGGTCACAACATGATCCCCTTCCAAGCACATTACTAAAGTAGTGGAGGGGAAGAAATGTTGTAGTTATATCAAAATGACAGAAGACTCAGTGATGTAACAGGTGGTTTCCCTGAATCACACCTCAAACGCCTGCCTTAACTTTGTTTGGCCTTCAACGGCAAACTGATCCTGCCTACCTGATTCTCCTCCGGGTTGCTCCATTGCAGCCATCCCTGGAATCTCATCATCTTGGAACATTGTTACTGCCTTCAGTCTCAAGCTGATATTTGCATATTACTTCTAACCACACACACATGCATACATAAAAGTACATAAAAGGTGCATAAAATGCACCTCAATACACTGCTGGTAGCACAGAAACTCTTACAATGCAAGACTAGGAATGTTATAGTGATTTTTCCCCAGTACTCAGCACCAGTAAGGCCACACCTTGAGTGCTGTCTCCAGCTCTGGGCTTCTCACTCAAGAAAGTCTTTGAGGTGCTGGACCATGTCCAGAGAAGGGCAGCAGAGCTGGTGAAGGGTCTGGAGCACAAGCCCTGTGAGGAGTGGCTGAGGGAGCTGGGGTTATTCAGCCTGGAGACAAGGAGTCTCAGGGGTGACCTTGTCACTCTCTACAACTGCCTGAAAGGAGGGTGTAATGACCTGGGGCTCAGCCTCTTCTCCCAAGTAACAAGTGACAGGACAAGCAGATGTGGCCTCAAGCTGTGCCATGGGAGGTTCAGGTTGGACATCAGGAGGAATTTCTTCACACAAAGGCTGATTATACATTGAACAGACTGCCTAGGGGAATGGTGGAGTCATCATCCCTGGAGGTGTTCAAAAAGAGACTGGACATGGCACTCAGTGTCATGGTGTAGTTGGCAAGGTGCTGTTGGGTCATAGGTTGGACTCAATGATCTCAAAGTTCTGTTCCAACCTAACCGATTCTGTGATGTGGAATGGCCTCTGGCCATATATAACAATCCTGTAAAAACTCAGCCCATATGTTTTGTCCCACGTGCCTGGAATAATATGGGTTTGGCCATGTTTCTGATGATGCCCTTGAGGGTCTGGGCTGCATCAGACTTTTGCTCCTCTCCAAATTCTGCATACTCCATTTGGAAAAGCAAGGTTTATAATGTAGTGCTTTATTGGGATACTGCAAATTCTCCCATAATTATATTCTGATTTAAAAAGCTGGGGGAAAGAAAACCATCTGCTTGATTCCATTGCCCTCCCATGACAAGCTATGATGTGTTTAAACCATTGCTGCAACGTCTCCCAGTCTGACAGAGCAAGGTGCAAGGGATACACCCAGGCAAAGAAGCTTCTCTATATAAAACCTGGTCATAACTCAGTGCACCACAAGCTAACAAAATCCATCTTGTTCCTCTAAATCTGAGCCTGAGCTTCTCTGTGAATCCAACAAACTGGCTTGAGCCAGCAGACTTCATATTGTGATAAGACTTGCTCAGTCACAGAGATATGAAGTAGAGGTGTGGAGAGGCTGAAAGAATGCCATGTGAACAGCTTTTAGAGGAGTTCTCCTCCGTGAAGTTTTCCATCTCAGGGCTCTGTCAGACAGAGAAAGGCAGGTTTGTTTGTTTGAAGCCTCAGCTATTCAGCAATGGAGATAGGCTATAAAACATGTATCAGTCTCTCAGGAGAAAAAGAGCTGCAAATGCTGGCACTGAATGACTGGGATGAAAAAGTCAACCTCCTCCACCAACCCTCCTGTCAGGAGGTTTCTCCTCTGTGCTGTGACTCTCTCTGTTTGTGGAGAAGGAGCCATCATGTTTTTGATTTTCAGCCATTTTCTAAGCTTTCTCTAAGCTGATGCACTCCTCTCCAGACCAGAGTCCCACTACAAATACCTGCAGCCCCACACTGCAAACTGTGCGGAAGCACAACACTGCTTAAATGAGCAGAAGAATATCCCAACTCTGTGTGCACTTCAGAGAGCAACAGGAACAAGCCAGATTAATATTTGCTTCACTTCTCATGGGCCTGCAAACTGTCTGCCTGCAGCATGCTTTTCTCTCCATACCCCCCAAATAACTTCTTGCTTCTACTCATTGGCCAATTTTCTCCCAGTTTGGCAGAAAAACAAAAACCCAAGAGGAACAAAGTTTCTACAAGTCTGATGAAAATAAAGAGCCAGCCAAAGGAGAGCAATTATGAGGGCTCTGAGAAAAGCTGCAGCACAAAACCAAATCCCAGGAAACATGAGAGGAGGCATATCTCTCTGAACATCCAGATGTAGGAAAATATTAGAACACAGCTCACATATTAATATGCTACAACTCAACTGCACAACACAGGAAATCAGGCAGCCAGTCTTCCATCACTTGTGAAAACGTTTCCTTCTTTCCCTTCCCCTCCGTCAAATTACCCTCCCTGAGATAAAAGCCTTTCTGAAGCTGTAACACACTGAGAAAAGACCTTTCCTGAGTCAGAGTCCAGTGAGGCAGTGGCCAGAAAGATCCACAATTACTACTGCAAGGCTGTCTGGTTGACCTGGTCACACATACAGGCACTTTTGCTGACAAAATAAAATAAAATTCAAACCAAAAGGAAAACAACAACTCCACACACACACACACACCAACAACCACAAACAAACAAAAACCCCACAAATAAAAAAAGTCCAAACAAAACAAAGAACAACAGACCAAAAAAACCATGCAACTAAGACCATGGCAAAGGACCTTTTAACCCCACAGCCAGGACACCACTGGTACTGTTATCTGACAGCATCAAAAATGGCATCAATGGAGGTAACAAACAAAATCTAATTCTTAGTCCTTCCCTGTCTGGAGCTGACAAGCCTGGATGTGGACATTTTAAAACAGAAGTATCCACAGAAGCCCTGTGGAGCTAAACCTAACCAAGGAACTAACTAAGGAACTTAGTTACTAACCAAGTTAGTAACTAAGGAACTTAGTTACTAACCAAGGAACTTCCAGTATGTGTAGTCTGAATCCACCAGTTAAGAGAGCAAAACATTTGCTGAGAGCTTGTTTTTACCCAGCCATGAGTTTAGTGACTGCAATAATATAAAACCAGAATATTTTACAATTGCAAGCAGAAAGAACTGCCTCCCTTTGTCTCCATCCTACTGAAGGAAACTAAGGGTTACACTGTATGTCTGGGGAAGTGAACAGAAATCAAGCAAGCATGTGGTGCTGCTTCCTGCTGTAAAATCCCAGCCCACAGCAATATCACAGATCTCCTAAATTGAAGATGATGCCTTTGCATGCAAGAGCCATCAGTGGGCTTTTAGTTCCACAAATCTGTCTAATCCCACAGGGAAGCTTCTGGCAACTTCGCTATCACATGGTAGTAAACACCACAGCTCTGTGCTGCGTGAAGAGAGGCTCCCTTTTGGTTTAACTGCTACCACTTACCAAGTACAAAACCACGGAGCCCCATGCTGCCATTTGTGATTGCACTGGTTGTTGTCATATTCTCCACAGATCTTTTTTTTCCAGTCTCAAGAGTCCCTGTTTATTCAGCCACTCCTTGTACAAGCTATTTATGCCTCTGATCATTGTAGGACTAGTTTTACTAGTCCAATTACATCTTTTGTCATGGATGCCTCAGGGACCAATCTTTAACAGGAAGATCTTCCTGCAAAAAAAAACCAGCTATCCAAGTATATCAGCATAGACCCAGAGTATTTAACATAATCAAAATAAAACCACTTTCTCCCATCATACACAAGGTTTTACGTTCTTAATACTTCTGGAACCATATAACCTATCAGTTCTAGCCGACTTTCAGTTTCATAAAGTTTCAAAAGTATCTAAAACCAGAGATCCCACTAGGGAAAAAGAAGTTCAAGCAGATCATAGTTTTAGTAATGTCTCTTGAAAAAAAATCTTTTTTTTCTTTTAGTTTCCATATAATGTAAACAGCAGAATATCCACCTCAATTACTATTATGATCCCAGCACCCTTCCTCCACCCCCTTTCTTTTTTGATTAATGGTGATTCCCATCACCAAACATCTGAAAGACTTGAAGATGACCTTTGTTGATAAATTTCTATCTACAACATAGAGTGGAGACTGGCAAGGAAAAATGAGCTGCCATGATCACTAGTCATTGTGCTTCACGGTTCAAAATGAAGCTGAGAAGAGATAACTAGGAACACTGGTTTCCTATTTTTTTGTTGTTTTCTTTTTCTCAGATTCTTCTCTTTATTTTTTTACACGAAAGGTATCCTCTTTTGTTTATTCCATACGAGCATTTGGGAGGACACTGGGTGTCTCATAGGTTGAATAAAATGGTACAGAATATTCCACCTCTGGATTTATGGCTAATAAAACACAGGAGTTGTGAACATCAGTCACATTTCTAGTGGCTGATTGCTCACCACCATTTCATTTGATCACCATCACATAGGGCAGGGGGGCTGTTCACACCAGTCATTTCCACTCAGATGGGCATGAACAGGCTATGGAGATGCAGCTTTTGTGCATTAACCCTACAGGAATGGTGGGGACTAACTTGAAAGCCATATGTTTGCATGGTGCTTGCACTTGTCCTGTAGGAACATACGGTGCTTTGGATATGCCCAGCAATCACTAACCACCCAGAACATGCCACAGGGTGCCTAAAGAGCATTCACCATCAGAAAATGGGGTGTCCTTCCCCAGTCCCTGCTCTTTCCTGCACCCTTACCTTCAGTTACACCATTTCTGTGGAAAGGCAGAAGCAATTTCACATCTAAAATATTCTGTAGAACCACCCAAACAAGGTGGTGTTTTGAGACACGAAGAGGGAGGGCAAGGTGATTGCAGGAAATGGGTGGAATGGCAGAAAAAGTGAGGGATGCTTGGCAAAGCACAACTAGGAGTCACCAGATCAACCAAAAAAACCAGCTTGAGCACCAGAGTGGCATTCCCTGCTCTAGGAATTTTAGAGGCACTATACCTCAGCCACTGTGGGACACAGATTTGGCTAAAGGCAGCTCTGAAGCGGTCTCAACATTTTACTTCTATCAAAGATTGGCAAACTCTACTCCGAAGCAGAAATAAACCCAGCCAAACTGATGGATCCTAACACCTGATGGCAGGCAAGAGCCTGTACTATAAAAGCCTGTAGCAAAGAATCCTTTCAGAGAACCTGGGAACCTGATCAGAGCAAGCAGGCTGCAGGTGTCGTGGTTACTAAGCTTTGCTTTACACTCTGCTGCTGAATAGCCCACAATAAGCAGGCACAAAAGCAACACAGGTTGGTGCCTCCTCCTATGAAATTGAAATAATGCTACTCCTCCGTTTGTAAGATTCCATCTTCTCTCAACCATGGCCATTTATTTCATCTTAAATTTAGCCACCTACAAACTAGGTAGCTCGAGCTCACAAGCCTGTCCACATTATTTTTTTCTACCTATAAACAAAAACTGTAAACTAAGAGGATGATTTATTCACCCTAAAATAGATGAGGATATATTGCTCTTTTAAGGTGTCTTCCACCCTTCAGTGTAAGAAGAGGCCAAAGCAACCAACACACAACTAGTGCAAAGCAAGGTGTATCTCACCATAAATGGGTTAGAAAATTGCATGCACTGAGCTGGCAGTACAAATGATGGGGAAGAACCTCAGCCATCCTGACTGAGATCAAAAGTTCATGATTTATAATAATGTTCTAGTGCTCTGTATTTTAAACGCTATTTTTCTGGATATGTATGAGAATTGCTACTAGAAGCAGGTGCCAAATGGTATCAGGACTCCACTGTGACTTACACAATTTATCGCATTACAAAATGAAGAGAGCAGAGATAAGCAGAGAAGTATGATATGGATTTCCCAACAGTGGCTGGCAGCATAAAGAATATAAACAGAGACCTGATAAAATGTGAAATGGCTTCTCCTCAAAAGCTGGGATAAGCCCTTCCCTTCATTGCATGCTTGTTCCACTATATCACTGATGAGCTGGCCATCCTTTTGGGGCCAGGCACAAAGCTGGTGCCCACTGGTAGAAATGGTACCTCACAGAAGCTCATCACGTGAGATTAGGACACCACATCCCTGCAGACACAACCCAAGACAGAGTTCAGCCTTGAAACAGGGGAAACCTGGAGCTTGGAGAGCCTGACTTTCCAAGGGCCTCTACTTTTCCTGCTCTGGTCATTTCACTGCTGTAAAGTCTATGTAAAAGCATTACTTCTTTACAGCTCTGAAGAACTACACTTCATCATAACTCATTTTCCATTTGTACTGTCTAAAATATCTGACATATTTATCGTGTTCTTGATTCTGATGTATTCTAATTTTCCAAAGAGGTGTTTTATGCATCCCTGATAAGGCAGCATATTGATTTGATTCCAAGCACTTGACTGACTCAGCAAAGATGGCCTTATCAACACATATTCAAGAAATTTGGTCTAGAGGACATTTTAATAGCCTCAAAGATAGAAGACAGCTTTGATGACAAAGCCTCATTAATTAATCAGATATTAATTAGATAATTAATTAGAAATAAGGCCCTTCCCAGGCCCTTTTCTACTTTTATTACTATAGCTAAAAATGCTTCTCTAACGATTCTCTGAAGTAGCTAATCATTTTAATTTGCATTATTTTATAGCAAAAGGAAGTGCTTGGAATGTAGGATTTTGTGAAGCAGTTCTAGAAGTTCCATTTAACATCTGCACTATTCTGTGCCTATTTAAACTGGAACTTCTCTTAAACGTGTCTTGAACAAAACGCCAAGGGGAAACTATGGAACTACCCCCTTGCACAACTCTGTATTTTTGTGGTAGATGTGGGTGACAAAGAATTCCTTCCAACCACTCAGAGAAAAAGCACACTCTGGGTCATACAAACTACCCTGACAGGAGCTCACCATATCCTTCTAAAAGAGGGGGACAGGTGACTCAAATCTGAGTTTCCCAGCTGGGGATGCACACATGTGTCCACTCGTACCCCTGGGAAGGCGATTTACCCGAAACTTGCTTCTGACACTGTCTGCCTCTTTTGGCATCAGTGGTAGGCAGTACTGTGGGGACATTTAGATGAACGTAAGTTATATCTGAAATAACACAAGGCATGTTAAATTTTTCAAAGCATCAGCAAATCTTTGCAAAACTGATGTAATTAAAAAAGAAGGCAGTGATAAAGATAGTTTAGTCCACTTCCTTAGACATAGATATGAAAAATTGCAGACAATTCCCAAACCAACATTTACAGTCAGCCTGCAGCTCCTTCCAGTCCCTACCTCAGCTGACCCCTCTCCCACAAGCCTTATGTCTATCCCTACTTGTGACCCACAAAGGTTACTGTCCCCAGCAGCACACCCACACAATTCGAACAGAAATACCACAGAATCCTGCCTGACCCCAGGCAAGGCTCCTCAGTACTCAGCTTCACATTAACTTAGCTTCCTGGGTGAAAACTGACTCTTACTCTTCACAAACATAAAAAATCCAAAGATCATGGGATGCAGTCACCTGAGACAGCTGAGGACTGCCAATACAAGAACCTTAAAACTTAGGAACACATCTTTACCTCCAGTCACAACATGACTGAGAGCCTCTACTTGCTACTTTTCCAGAACTAGTAAGACAGCACCAGATCCCCAATTACTTAAAATCAACATGGCCCTATCACATACAAGTGAATGAGTAATATTGGCAGATTTACACAAATTTGCACAACAAATGTCAGGACCCACTATATCTGTGTATATCTATAAACATAAAGACTAATAACAACATTAACAAAATGATGTAATGCATTTTGCAAGCATTTCACAATTTTGCATTTGTGAGAATTCTGCGTTTCTGAAAATCTTCAAAGTTTAAACTTGCATATACAAGACAAAGCAATAGTGTAAATTTAGTTTTCTAAAGAAGAAGACAGAATTTGGAGCCATAAAATAACACAAGTCTCAGGCTAACATTGCTCTCAACAGGTATTTTGCGGGTTCGTATTCCCACCAGAACAGGCTTCAGCACAAGATGTCTTTCAGTATGAGAAGTAAATATACAAAACATAAAATCAGCACATTCCTGAATCCTTCAAAGCTTATCCATTCCAATTACCACTAAAATATCCATGACATGGTCTGCAAACCCTCCCAGCCTTTTGAAATACCATTTTTGAGCATCGCACAGCAGAGACATCATAATTCACCAGACAGATGGAGCTCCCAGGCCAGATTATACAGCTGACAATGCTCTTCTGTAGGCTGCACCTCTTGCTTTGCAGGGTAACCTGGTTATACAGCTGGCTCCCCAGGCAAGAAGCTAGGGTTGTTCTGAATGCTCCCAAATGACTCTGGTCCCTTCTCATCCACACAGTCAGACTACGACACCATATCCTGTCCTAATTCCTCAGAGTGAAGAATTTTGGTTCAGAAATATAAGGAGAGGGATATAAATGCAGAAATGAAAGACAGCTGTCACACAGTTTCTTGGCTTGTGCAATAGTCAGATTAGCAGCTGGATTACGCCTCTCCTAAATCCGGTGCTACGCTGCAGGTAAGTATTTCACAGCAGCGCTGGTCGAGTGTGAGTTTTATTCATTCCCTGAGCACGAGGATTAACAGCCTTGACTCCAGTTACCATGTTTTCAAAATGCAGACGCTGAGGTCTAATTTTGCATCAATACAGACTCTCCAAAAAGGTGAGCTTGCAGTTTATCATCAAGTTCAATAAATTACTGTGATCCATAGGGCAGGGGTCCCCCTCTCCCCCACCAAACGTTTGCCGGTTGTGGGTAGTTCAGAAAGCACACAGCTGATTACTCTCACTGTACCATGCCCTAAGATCTCACTGCCTCACATCTTTCAAGCCACCATGGTAGGTCAGGCATAGTTTCACCCCAGAAAAGCCTCCTTTTCCTGACATGTTTTGCATTCAGCCCTCAGAAGCTCATCTAACACAAAACACTTCGCCTTTGGGAGAATAAACCTGTTGGAATTTTTTCAGGCAGAAGATCAATAAAGTTGGAACAGCTTGAAAAGTCAATCAGCATCAGCAAGTCCCCCAGGAGACAGCTGAGTGATTATCTTTTTAACGAAGGAATAGTAAATGGAGAATAAGGAAATGCACATCCCCTTCAAACTCACAAGGGAGGATATCTGAGGCTCAGACACAAGGAAAGAAAAGGAAGAGACAGTCATCTCTCCAGTTTGATAGATTGACTCAAGAAATAGTCAGAAATATCCAGCTTAAAATTGTTCTAACTGAAAATTGGCTCCAGTACGACACTGCAGATATTTCCTCAAGGTGTTAGAGGAGGAATACTTTTGTTTAGAACCCAAAACACAAGGATAAATATCCCTATGCCTTTACTCTTAAGTTGTGTGCTGAAAAGGTTCTTATTCATGAAGTCTTGACTTTTACCTAAATAAATTTTATGAAGAGCTAAGTACCCTGCATATTATCAATGCAAATGAAAGGAGAAAGCGGTCCATGATCCAAGATGCTAAAGTCCTTTTCCTAAATATACCATGGATTTTCTTCATGTCTTTGGATTTATTCATAGAAAGTCTCAAACATAAACAATCAACCTGCAGATTCCAAGGTTCACTGAAGAAATAATTCTGTTGTACTAAAGGCATTGGAAGGTATCTTGGGAGATCTGCAGGGTTCCTACTTTGCCACAGGCTTCCTATGTGGTTTTTACACAGGAGGGCACATTTTGCTGCTGTTCCAACCACCTGAGTTGGAGTATGGCATCTCCCACGTGTTCACAAATGCCAAGGAAGTCATTTCAAACTGTAAACTGAGATCCACACTTTCCTGTCCATGGCAGATGGAGACTGGGCTGTGTGAGGTCCTGTGCCCTGTGCTAGGACAGAGCTCGGAGTCCATCCATGTACTTGTCTATCTAAGCATTCAAGTCTATGACGCTATATTTTGGGCCTTTGGCCCTGCTTTCCACTTGAACTTGGGTTCCAGCCTAACTCAGGCTATCTGCCTAGTGATCAGCCAACTGTTGCTCACGTTACCGACAGCACTATCCATGGATCCACACCTAAAAACCAAAAAAATTAGACCCAAATTCAATAAACTGTAAAGTGTATCTTTAATCGTGCTCTAACCCAGTATGATTCGTTCAGAGTCCCTGGAAGGTTTTAAAGCAGTGGCACTTAAGTTCTTCCAGTGATGTTATTTAGACCAGGAAAGAAATGGCTTTTTTTTTTCTTCATTCTACTTAACCTGATACTTCAAAAGCCAATGGCAAAATGAAGCATTATATTACACTCCTGGAAGGTAGCATTAAGTCCCCCACAGATAATGTCAGCATAAACGGTTGCCCATCTTTTAGCAGGTAAATTGCAATAGCCTGTGATTAATTAGGAAATAGTGGCAACTCATCATTGGCCGTTTCCTTATCCCTTTTAGCTGTCTTACCAGAAGGCACGTGGTTTGTTTTAACACCAGCTTTAACATTCTGGAAATGAATCTTCCTGCAGGCTGAATATGAATGCTCTGATAATAAACTCCCTGCAGTAAACAGGGGTCTGATCAACCACTTGGTGCAGAGGCAGTTCTGCAGACTTGTCTGTGCACATCTCTACAGGTTTTATTTACCCTGAGGACAGTAGAGAAAATGGGTACAAAAGAGGAAGATGCCATGATTTCTAACATAAGCATTTAGTCACGGCTGATAGGCCAGTGAGCAGTTCATGGACACCCTGAGCATAAGAACATGTAGGAAAAGTGGTTCATCTCTGCAGCTTATTTCGAAGAATCAAGGCAGTGATGAGTGGTCAGTGGCTCAGAACAGATGAATTTTCTTCCCCCACATTTGTCCCTTCAAAGCGTCCCTGTGAGGGCATCTGGACAGGAGAGCTGCGAGATTCACACCACTGCCTTGAGTATGCTGCAGATTGCTCATGTTCTAACATTAGGCCCTCAGCTATTATATGTCCAAAAGCAACTACTCATCCCATCCAAAACTGGAAGCCTCAATACAGTACAGCGTGTTCCCCAGAACATCCTGTATCACCCACTTTTAAATAAGCACCACAGTGAACCTGCATCACTCCGGCAGCTGAAAATAGAAACCGGTGAGAGGATCTCCCACTACAGGAAATCTGCTGATCTAAACCAAGCTTCCCCCATCTCATTTCCCCTCATCCCTCCCTCTCCCAATACCTCTTTAACCCCTCTAGTGTGTGCCTATATTAATCACAGTCCATGCAGACAAAAAAACTTTCCCCCAGAGTCCATTTTAGACACAAATATTTATTTGTCCTTGACTCAGATGCAAGAGAATAGGTCCGTGTTAACGAGCTACAATCATGGATCAATAAAGTTCGTACTGAGCCTTAAGTGCAGTGGTTACTGAAAGAAGGAACGCAGAAAGAGATATAACATCGTGTACATATGCATCATGTACTATTACACAGCTGCTAAGCTTTAAAACAATGTGTTTGTAATAATGAGAGCAGCGTGGTGAAATAGCAGCTGTCTTTTCAAGGCAAGTGTGACAGCACATTGGGAGTGCTTTCCAAAGGGATTATTTCTTTGTCCATACTTTACACAACTGATGCTGAAAATAGAGAAAATAAATAATGATGGGGTTTTGCTAAAGTCATTATTTTGCAAAGATTGCACTTTAATAGCTCTAGTACACAAAGCTTTTTCTTGAATTATTCTCCCTTCCTCATGGATGAGGGCAAACAATAAACATGGGTTTCTTTAACCCCCACCTTCTCTCTGTCTCTTTTTATTTTTTCTACATCTCATTCTGCCACCAGTTATCAGTGTCCCCGCAGCAAAAAAGGGGAAAATATTAAATGCATTTCCAGGAATTCTATCTCATCCTTAATGACACCATCAATAATTGCTGTCACAAGCTAATATCATAGTTGCAACCTTACAAGGAAGATAAAGAGGCAGAGCTTTTCACACTGAGGTTTCTAGACAGGCTCTAAATGGGATTTTGCTGCATGCTTTGAAATGCCTCCTGGAGAGCTCAGTGAGAACTGAAAACAGGTTGAACCCAGACAAGGGAGTGCTAAACCTAGGGCTGTCCCATGAACATCCTGGAATGATGCTGGATCCAGAAAGTGGGATGTAAACAAATACAGTAAATGCTGTCCTTACAGCAAAGCTTACACCTTTGGACACCGGGATATCCTCAGGCAGATGCTTCTTCATGCATCAAACAGATTCCAGTGGTGCCCATTCAGCAGTACCCAGATGCCCCTTGGTCTCTATGCCACAGTGCAGGTAAGACCTTGTCTTCACAATACACACACTGTTGAGAGAATTTATTCTCCAAGATGCTTTTAAAAAATTTAAAAATGGAATGCCTCCTAGTTGAAACCTGTGGCTGGCGAGCTGAGCAACTTCTCTTCACATATGGGCAGCCTGGGGGCCTTGACACAACCTGCACCTCGCACAGACCTGCCTCACACCAGTAATCTGCAGATGAGCAGTTTCCTGAGAACTTCTTGTGTTCTGCTGAGGGGCAGACACTGACAATCATCATGTATTGGCACATCAAACCAAGAACAGGCCAGCTGAGTGATTCTCTACACCCTCCTGAGTGCATCCAAGCACGTCCTTCAGACTTGAGCAGAGAGGGAGACAGGATTCAGACTGTCAGACTGAACTTCACATGGGAGGTAGCAACTCCAAAGCCCAGATGTTTGGAGTCACTATGACTTCTCAGGTGACTGAAATATTAATTTCCAAATAGAATTTAGTATACTAATCAATAGAAAACAGAAGAGAGGGAAAATCATGCTGGGAAATTACCATTCATTTTGCACATTGGAATCTCCATGTAATTAATACTTAGTATGGCAAACTTGCACTTCTTGTTGCAATCCCTGAGAAAACTCCCATCAAGAGCTTTGCCAGACAGCATTTCATTTCTATTTTAGCAATGAAGACATTTCCCTCTACTTCTTCTTACTGCTGGCCAGCAAACACAGTTCAGACCTTCCCTCCTGAACAGTCTAGTGATGCAGACCCTCTCCCCAGTTTGGTTAGAAACCTCACTGTGCTTTTGTTTACTCTATGCCATCAGCCAAGTACACCATTCAGTAAAAAGAGCCCAAAAATGAGTCATTAGTCACAGACCATAGTGCTTCAGTATCAAACACACTGTCAGATAGAAGTCTCTGAAACTGGCAGAGGGAAACTGGAGTTGGAATCTTATCTTTCCACAAAACACAATGATTTGGTTCACCTTTTGAAAAAGGTTAGAAAATTAAAGAAAAAGGCAGAGTTAAGGTGACAGCAAAGTCTACACTATGGATCCCCTCAGTTCCACGTACCGACCCCAAGAGCACAGTTTCAGCAGTGTCAGAGTTTATTATTCTGGAGCTGTTTAGGCCCCACCACATGACAGTCTGGTCCAAGTTCATGCCAGTGCAGTCAGCTCCAAGAGTCAGAGCCTCTAAGCAAGAGCACCATCTCAGAAACAAGGAGTGATTTGCTCCAGACTAGAGAGCTGTAAAATTTCTTTCCAATGTCGGTGTCTCACTCTAAGCAGGAGAGAAAGAGCAGATCTTATCATTCCAACACAAAGAGAAGTGGAAAGGTACAGTATGATAATTTCAGCAAAAATAATTGCTTTGTGCCTACACAAGCTAAGATTTTCTGCACTGCATTACCTTACTCAGACCAGTGTATATGCAATGCAAATCAACCATCAAGCAGTATTTGTACTACAGTAATAACTTGGAAGAACTTGTTTAATATCAGAAGACTTATTGGAGCAGATGAATGGCTCTGACATGATATCCATGGGGTAGAAATTCAATTAAAAACTGCAAGTGACACAGAAGTGGTAGTTATTGTTCAACATGTACCACGGGACTTTCGCTGAAATACAGCTATTAGCTACACTGGTTGAGAAATTCTGGGGGTTTTTTATGGCAATCTGTTAGCTTATAGAACGTTAAATTAATAAAAACACAGAATCACTCTCATGTTACGAGAACAGAGCAAAGCCAAGGACTAGTTGCATATTTTATAATTATGGATTAAGTGCATTATGCCAAGGAAATTAGAGATGTCACAAATATAATAAAAATGAAAGATTGTCTGGCTCTAGTGCTGATGACATGCTGGTTTGACAAGGCAGTGCATGCTGGTTTGCCCATCCTTACCTCCCTAGGATGTCAATAATTATTCCTAATGCTAGCATCTACATTCATGGAGTGTTCAGCCCTCAGTGGAGATAAGACTTGCATGAGAAAGGTACCTCCTTGCCTGTTAGCAGCATCCCAAACTCATCTTCCATCTTGTGGAATTCGTTTTGACCCCAAAGAACAAGAATAAAGAGAATGGAAGGAGAATGGCTTTTGTTCTTTGTTTGTTTTTTAAGTTAGATGGAGGACAGACCTCAGTGAGAAATAACTCCCTAAGGCCATTCAAATTTTGCCGAGTCACAAAGATGGGATAGGCAGGAATCTCAGGATGAAAGCTTGGCTTCCTGACATCATTTCTTACAGTGGACAGACAGCTAAACCCATGTTCTCAAATTTGTATCCATCTTGCCTCTCCCAAGCAGAAAATATGAATTCTTAATCTCCCTTTTCAGTCCTTTTATAGGGATATGGTTGTTGCTTACACATGGGGAAGAACAATTATAAATTCCTTCCTGCAAATGGAATATCAATCCTTGTAAGAATAACCCTTCATGAATGGCAACGTTCACTGTCACAATGCTATTTTTCCCGCCAGGAGCTAGATGCATCATGCCACTCAAAATTAACACCACCTTAACACTCATCTGTAATAACGTGACAGCTGTCATCTCTTTAAAACCCCAAATGGAACTAGGGAACTCAAACTAGTCACTGGGATCTGTCTGGTTTGACAAAACTGGTTCAGGGTACGCCTGTCTTGGACTGAACACATCCTAGTTACCGGTAGCAGACATGAGCAGAGTGCAAAGGGAGGTAGGAAATGGTGTGGGTACTCTGCAAGCAGCTCTTCTGCCTCCAGAGAATTAAGGGGTAATTCTGGTATACCAGACTCTTTTCTCATGCATAGTTGAGGATTTTAGCAATCAGCCTTTGAACTGAGATTTCAGTTGCTCCCAAGAGCTGTGTTTATTGCCTGTGCTGTGTAAACACAATGGCCTTTGCTTGAGGGAATGACCCATCAGAAGATTCCGTGTTTCCCTGGTACAAAAACTCTTCAAGTCTAGTGCCACATAAATGCTGCACAGGTCAGAGGGCAGGGAGTTTGGGAGAATGAAAGGCTCTCTGCTTCCTGTCCTTCCACACAGCTCTGCAGATGGATTGTGCTGAGTGGGGAACAATAAGCAGGTTACCAGACAGGCCTTCAAAGAGAGATCTCTGGAGGCACCAGATATACTTGAGACAATCCATGGCAAAGGGCTACACTGTGCTGAGTTTGAGGGGATCTATTAAAACATCAGGGCAATACAAGAAGCTTCCACATGTGGTTTTGTCAGCAGCCATAAAGACAGCCATGAGCATTTGCTCTTTTTATTTTTCCTCTGCATTAAGAGTTATTACCTCTGGCTGGAAGCACACACTAGGATCACGAAAGCATCATGTCAACTCCTCTGCTTCAGTTTCCCACTGAAGAGAAATGAAGAGATAAGCATGGAGATATTCAATTCATCTTTGCAGAAAGCATTGTCTGAGGTTACTTACATAAACAAAATAGCTAGCATGACCAACAAGACCAAATAAGCATAGAAAAAGAAAATAAAGCCACAACACAACCACTTCCCTAGGTTACATTCAGATCTGTCTGATACAGGCACTTAGCTGAAGAATTGTAACTTCCATTTCAAAAGCATAAAGAGCTGTTTGACCACCTGCTGCCCCAGGCTGCCAGGACATTGGTCTTTACATAAGCCACAAAGAGAAATCATCACACTTCCACTGCCGGTGAGTAACAGTGGTATCATCGGCGTGGCCCTGCATCCCCAGACAGAAGTGTCTCACTTTCACTGCAGCTCCAGGACCAGCAGTAGCAGGAGGGTCTGCACAAGCTGCCTGGGCATCCTCAATTTGCAGAGTATCAGTGTAAGCACAAACGAGCCAGCAGCCTGTTTGTCATCATCAACCACCACCAACCACCCTCCACTTCTGCCATGTCAGCTTGGCAGCACCCTAACAAAGAAAAAGAGAAATGCTTCCTTGCTCCTGCCACATGCTCACCTCACTTTCAATCCCCAAACATTGATAGAAAGGATTAAAGTGAGTGCTGCTTAAAATAAAAAGGATATAGGATTCAAAACCAATTACCAAAGCATAATCTTGCTCAGATGGGCATGATAAGAATAATTACTATCCATAAGATGAATGTTTGTTGGAGACATAACAGAAGACTGCATAATTAAATATAGCAACTGATCCTCATTTATCTACTAAGCAATTCACATTTAAAAGCTCACCTGCATGCATTTGGACAAAAACCACTTGGGAGTTTTCATGGCAGTTGGAAGTTTGGGGAAAAGAAAAAACAGGAAAATAAAACAGCAGGAAAAGTAATCAGCTTGTCACCAGAAAAAGAATACAGAGGGAATGGTAAAATCCTGCTCTGGGCATTATTTGCCCTTTAAAATAATAACTTTTGAGAGAAGTGAAAACATCTTTGTCAGCTTACACTTGGTCCAAAAAATAAAATGTTTCTACATGCAGAAGCAAAAGAGGGCACACTGCCAGGTAGGGCTTTCTCAAGGTGCTCTCTGCAGTGTCTGCAGACTGGAAGAAAGCAAAAAAGGCAACCAGTCACCACATTCCAACAGTTCCCACACGGCACCAGCCTTCTCCTATCCACTCAGCTGACAGGTGACCCCCATCATGTGCCAGGCACCATAAAGCCCTGCCTGCCCAGCTCCTGAAGCACAGACCAAGCTCTTCCCTTGACAGGTGTCACCCAAAGCTATTTATGCGCCAGCTCTACTCTCCATGGACACTCCTTGGAAACTTTGCCATATGGGGTTTTCACAGAATCGTGTTTCCCTGACTCCTGATAACCACACCATGCTGCCAAACAGGTGAGCTAGAAGCCAGAGAAGGATCTCCAGCAGTAAAACAAGATGCAGAAACCCACCATCTTATTGACTGCAGTCCCAGGCCACGACAGATCTTCTAGAGAAACTGTCAGTCTCCAAAGATAAAAACAACTGTTCACTGTAAGTTTTATAACTGTTTTCCAAACCAGCATTCCATTTCCAGCTGTCATTTTTCAGGTGTTTGAAAGATGCAAGTACAAACACTTGGTTGGGGGATATTTGCATTAATAAAATATTCCCATTTAAAAATACATACTGAGTCCCAATAAGAACATCAGAACAGCAATGTTCATTTTATTAACTGATTTATACAAATACTATAATAGCTGAACAGTACAAATATCTACTTCATCCCATAAATAAAATATTCATCTAACTTCTTCCTTAGTGGAAAAAAAAAATAAAAGCATTACAATTTGAAGGCCAGATGAATTTCTGTGGGTAATATTGTCTGTGTAGAAAAAGAGGAATGTATAAAAGGAAAGATTTTCAAAGACACCTACCTAATACAGATGTCCAATTAAAGTTAATGAGAGTTGATCTTCAGCTTAAGTATGCAGCACTGACGACCTAATCAAAACATACTAAATTTTCCTACATCTATCTTCTGAAATATCTTCTTTCTTAAAATCTATTTTACTTTGTCCCTGAGAGATTAATTTTCTCAGCAGCACCTTCCCTACAACCCTCTGATCTTACATGTGAACCCCCAACCAACCAACCTGAGCAATAAACACTGAACACCAAACATGCAAAAAGTTTTTACTGCTGACAAGCAGTGAAAGAAGCAGAGGCTGTCCTTTGAAAACTCTCAGTCAGTGGAGTGTGACAGCATTAAATCCTTGCAGACATCATCTGAAAAATAGGGCTTTCACACACCCAGCCTGAGGTTTGGATACAGAGGTGAGGCTCTAGGGGGATTTGTACAACAAATGCTTTTGATAAGTCCATGTTTAACTTTGTATAGCAAAAAAATACAGGTACGGGTAAGCTTTGTCCTTAAGATTTCTATGACATTTATACTAATAATGCAACAGTTTCCATTTCCACAATAATCTGTATGCAATGAGTTACACATTCCTCAAGTGAATGAGCACGATCATCTCCATATTGCCAACGTGAAAAATACAGAACCTCAGATTCATTCGTGAACTTTGCTCCCACCTGAAGACTTTCATTATTCTATACCAACAGCAAGAGTCCAGAGATGAGGCATTTAGACCCTGTTTCCAGTGAACTTGCTTTAAACTTGAATAACCAGTGCAAACAGAGGTGCACTGAAACGTAAAGCTTTCCATGCTAAAGGTAGATTTCAAGTTGTGGAAAAGCCTCCAAACCCCCTCATGGAGGACTTTGAAAGCACCTGTAAAGACTTTTGAGCTTCTGTACCCCAACAAGGCTGACCTTTCAATTTAACCACAAGGCAGGGGAACAGTCACAAGGTTTTAAAGATTCAAACATGGCTCAAGTGTTTTACAAAATCGATGTCGTGAAAGAAGAAAAAGAAAGCATATTTGCAATATTAGTTTTTGACAGAAAGAAAAACATCAGCACAATTCAATAAACACTCCATTTGACTCACCTTCTTTCCCACATGAGCTCTGGTTAAATGACATCACGTGAAGAACGCTGTCTACATTTTGTCTGCAAAACGCATTTGAAACCCTCTCTACCCCATGACACATTTCTTCTGCTTCCATGTTATTGGTACTTCAACACAAAGAAATCCAAAACCACTGAAAGCAAGCTTCTGTTCAATAAAAACCACCATTACCCTGACTGTTGTATAACCAAGGGCTTTTAAGGAAGAAACTATTAAAATATTTTCTTCTTAAAATCCATTTATATATAACACTGGGAAAACTATACTTAGACAAGCAATCTGAGTCAGATCTTAGCTATGCTGTGTTAGGGATCTCAAATGAATCCAGCAGATTTATTCTCAATTAAAAAACACTTTTTAATCATATTGTGAAATTAATACCAAGAATTTGGGTAAAACTCATAGAGTAAATAGAATTAAGTGTTCCACGGTGAAGCCTACTCTTTGTGGGTGAGATTAAAATAATTAGACATGCAATTCGGCAAAGAAAGGATGGGGAGCTATTAGTAATCATTAGAATGTAAAAGGTCTACAAGCTTGATCCAATTCTTGTTGGATTCAGCCAGAAAGAAAAAAATAATCCTATTTACCTCTTCAAAATGGATGCAAAAATTGAAACTAAAACAAAAGGAAATATTAGGCCAAATGTCACTAAAATCCTGTAACTTGCAGAATCATCAGTATCAGAATCATTCGAGATACTTCATCAGAATGTCTAGATGGACTAAGAAATCGAAACATCTCTGTCTTGTCAGATAGAAAATTCAAGTTTGGGACAGCTCTGGCGCTTAAAATATGGAACTGGCTGCCAAACAAAGTGACAGAAATTTCAGTTCTTAAACACAGCAAAATGTAATTGGTCACGTTAGACCTGTGCAGCAGAAAGAGAGCACACACTTGCAGGGAAGAGATTGTTCTCTGCAGAGCAATTTGTCAAACTGGCCTCTCACCTGGGCCCTCCCTCAGCAGGCAGTCCCAGAGACACCAGTCCCAGAATTCTCTTCCATGCCACAGCAATCAGCCACAAACACTCCAGCACCACCGCGTTCCTTCAGCAAAGAGAATGGAAGGGAGGGACATCTCACAATTTCCTTCATAAAACAGACTCTAATGGAAAAACGTCACGTTTGCAGAATGTAAACAGAGATTTCATAGCACCAGTCTTCATTTTTATCACATCAGATAGCTCTTTCTTTCTAAAGAGAACTCTGAGGAAAGATAACTAAAGGTTGTTAAGTCCTGCTGCAGCTTCGGATTTATGATGGAAAACCATTTATTTTCCTAAACTACTTGCAACAAATGTTGCTAGGCAGAAAAAGCCAATAGAAACACTTGTAAATGCTCTATTGAGAGGCAGAAAAGTAGAAGGTGACAAATGCTGAAATGACCAGATGAGGTTTTAATTTTAAAACACTATAAACAACATAACAAGTATTTAATGGCAGGGAATCAAAGACAGCTTTTTCTCCTTAATGCAGAGGGATCTGCAATCTAATACAAATAGAAACTGTGTTTTATTTTGTGCAGTGACCATCTTTCCACTGCACCTGAAAATACATGAGAGAAGTAAATACTACAGTTGCAAGGCTAAAATAAAACATCCTAGTCTAGGAAGATAAACTAAAACACACGTAAAAAGAAAAGAGCTATATTCAGGTAACTAATAACATGAAGAAACACAACCCAGTTGTTCCAAAATGTGGAGCCATTTTTTTGTGCCAGAACAGTCAGACTAACCAAGACCGTATCTTTAGAAAATACTGTATCAGTTCCTGCAGTAGAAAACCTGCACGCTTTATCTGTAGTCTCCTGATCTTATAGTCACAGCAAATAAAACCCTCCAGCATTATTCTGCTGTTCACCACCTCCTATTTCAGAAGAACAAAGCCACAGAATTACGATTTTCTTTTTCTTTTGAGCCAAGAGGAACTTTTGCAGGGGAAACAGTCAAGAAAGAGATGGGCACCTCACCCAATTTTCATGAGAGCACAGTGCCTTTAACCCTAGAGCTGCCCTTATTCCAGCCAAGGCACACAGAACCTTCATCTGCAGGGGTCTTCTGATTGCACCTGCCATTCAATGTACTGAGCATCTGCATTCCCAGCTGGTGATGAGGAGCTGGGGCCACTGAGCACTATTTGCTGTTTGATAACAGCTCCCAGGTGCTGAGAAACCCGATGGAGGCTGCACCCAGGCTGCAGAGGCACCCACAGAGCACAGGAGCCAGTGGACAGCACAGCAGTAATGGATCCAACAACACATCCAAAAAAGGGATGCACTTATGCTGCTGGGTCAACCTTGCCCCCTCTGTCCAGCCTTGGGGCTGGCTGCATCCAAGGTGCCTGCAAGATGGAATTTTAATAATCTATCTTACAGCAGCACCAAGCTCAAGTAAAGATTCTCCTTTCCCTCAGACACCAGCCATATCCAAGATCCACAGAGATCTTGAGTCTATGTCTGCCCCCTTCCAGGGATACACTCATCAGCCATGAAACCTTTGGCAGAGTTGAAAACGAAGAAAAATCTTCTCAATCCTCAGTCTCAAGAAGAAAAATTCTCTCTTTCAAGGGTCTTCTAAAGATAAAAAAAAGGCATCTCGGGGGGAAAAAAAAAAGTGATCCACATGAATGAGCCAGTGCTTTATTTCATCCCCCTGAATATTTTTGCCCTCAGCTCTTTTTGCAAATAATTATAATGCCATGAAAGAGAAGGTGCGGAACAAAGAGCCCCAAGGCTTGGTTTTCATCATCAAGGAATCATGGCTGCAATTTGAAATTTCACAGGTGCTGAGGCTCTCAGATATATAGCAAACCAGCCTGTCTTTCAGCATCACTGAATTTGGCCAACTCAGCCCAGAGTCCATTTGCTGCAGCACCAGAAATGAAATGCAGTTCTAGCAGCAATGCAAATCAGATCACATAATTGAAAGGCTATAAGTATTAGTAAAGACTGAGTATGTTTCCAGCCAAGAAGCAATACTTCAAACTACGCTGGGGACTCAGTGTAGAAATTATTGAGTAAGATTCTCTGGACTGCACTATAAGATTAGATTATTATCACTACTTCTTCTCTGCGTTTTAAATCTATGAATCTGAGGACGTGCAGAGCTGCACTTCTACAAAGAGCACATTTCTGAGAATTGACTTCCCGCATTATATACTGGAACATGAGAAATCTGAGGACATTTGATTTGTTGCCATTTGTCAAGAGAAGCAGTGCCCAAACAAGGAATCATTAGAGTAGAAAAACCTGCTGCATTATGAAAAACAAATGGTTTTTAAATAGGATGTGAGTACCTGCTTGGGGAAGGAGAGGGCCTTTCCATTCAGTCCACAAAAGCACAAAGACCTAAAACCTGATAAACTCAGGCTAGACAAGCATGGGTAAGAAGGTATTTTGTTCTATTTTGGGTGGGTTTTTTTAAAAACAGGAAGGGCAACTGTTTCAGCAGACTGTACTAATGGATAAGGTAAATTCTTCATTACTGCTAATTTTACAATCAAGATAGCATGTTGTCCCAAGAGTTTTGCTCTTGATCAAGCAGATGTTAGATGAGGAATTAATCTCTGCTTAGTGTCTGTGACTGATTGTCTTTTCCTGCATGATCCTGCACAATCTTGAGTACAATGCTCCTTCTGCCTTTATAACCTAGGAATTTCTTTAATAGTTACACATCCATGAGTCACTAGTGACACAGTTATTACTTCACAGTTTATCTCCATAGTTGCTTCTAGACAATTTTTTAATTTTATTTAGGATTACACCAAGAGTGTAACCCAGTATTTCCAGAAGTATATCTGCTCTGAGGAAGACTCTAGCATCAAGATTCCTTCTCTAAAAGGTACCTTCCCATGATAAAATCCCACTCTGCATACAAGTAACTAATCACTTGGTAATTTTGCTCCATGAAGCAGGATGACTCTTGGAAAGCAAAGCAACAGCCTGTTCCAGTGAACAAGGTCCGAAGACTCTCTTTATATTATGATCTCTCCTACCCTACCACTATGAGCTAAAAAAAATTGCTATCAAAGAGTCCTTGCCTATATTCACCACTTTCCCTAGTATTGTATCTAAAAATCATACACTGCCTCACTTTACAAACACAATAGCATTTGCCACAGCTTCATGCCTATTTAAGAAGAAGTGAGATTCCAATCTGCTCAAGATCCCTCACATTTCAAACGCATCCTTCTGCTCTTCCACAAGCCATTCAGCCAGCACCGTTGGCTTGAACACAGTTGCTTTGACAGCACTCACATGTTTCCAGCATTGCTCCAACATCAGCCAGCTGATTTTTGCACTCTGTGGTCTCCACTGTAACCAGCTGGAGAGGGCATCAAAGAGGTGAGATGAGAATTTTTCATGTTTTCAAGCCATCAGACCCAAGCATCCTATCAAACTGCACATCTGCACTGCAATATTGTGCTTGTTGACGGGATCTAAATCCGAACAGATGCACTGCACAGAGCATGGCCTCAGTGTCAAGTTAACACTTTTTATTGCATATTGTCCAATTTCCACGCTGGCTTCACTATCCCATATACATATTATAATGGGGACATTTCAAGACAAGATAGGATAGGTTAAAAGATGCTCTGATAGGTCAAAAGTGTGCTGAATGCACTCAAGGAGAAATTATTCTACTTCTCAGCTCCTTTCATAGCCAGTTTCTAATATGAAGCCTGTTGTGCTGCTTTTCCCAAGGGGTATGTGCAAGAGGCTCTCTATTACTGCACTACAGAGACAGGGTTAAGAATAATCCACCAATGTTTGCCCTCCCTCCCAAAAGCACGACCAACCAGCAGACCTCTTCCTCAGAGGCTAATACATACCTTAAGTCTTTTTAAATGGACACTTCTCACCTTCCCAAGAAATCCATGCTCTGCTTTAAGGATATTTTTTCTAAAACCTGCCTCTGCACTGCTGCAAAATACTCAGTAACTGGAGAATAGGTATTGGGAGACCAGGCGGGGGAGAGAACGATTATGCTGTATATATTTGCATACTTACAGGACTGCTGTAAGAACAAAGTGTCCAACTGTTTTTCCTTAACTGAGCTACTGTAGCCTGGCACCTCTTTTCTAAAATTAGCTCCACTTACAGATGTTGCCATAGTATTTGTTGCCATACCAAGGCACACTTCATAGGTGATGTCATTTGTCATACAGCAGAACGCCAGAGCTGTTTACCAGTTCTGAGCCCTGAGTCTTGCCCATTTCTTAAAGAACATCTGTCACCTCCAGAAGTACCTACACAGGCTATGCGTTATTGGAGGCTTTGAGGGGAAATCCTGCCTGAGCTCTGCAGCACAGCATCTGCACCCAGGAGCCAGAGCTCTGCCACAACACCCAGCCCAGCCAGCAGCTCTTGCCAGCTTCACCTGAGGTAGACAATTCCCGCGGGGCTGGCTCAGGGTTGGCTTAGGGAAGTTTCTCAGGCTAAGTACCTGATATATGAAGACATGTTTGTCTTCATTACCTTCACAAGACCTGAACCAAAGTCTCTGGAAAAATGCCTGGAAACACTCTGACTTCCTTAGAATCATAGAATAGTTTGGGTTGGAAGTGACCTTTAAAGGTCATCTAGTCAAATCTCCTCCAAATTTGGATAGTACGTTACTGACCTACATCTAAAATAGGTTCCTGTACATATTTCCTCTCTCCAGATTATCATTGTACAATCCATAGCCATGTTCAGATTTTTAATATTTCTTCTACCGAGTTTACTTTACAGTTCTGAAAAGAATTTACATCTCAGCAGGCAAGGAAATTCTGGAGGTCTGGATTATTTGTTCTTGCACTCACTTTCTACTGTTTCTGGAATCAGATGTATGATCAAGTACTTTTTAAACAAATACCTTTACATTGGACTAACTCTTCACAACAGC
The DNA here is from genome assembly GCA_013398955.1 of Callaeas wilsoni. Classification (NCBI taxonomy): domain Eukaryota; kingdom Metazoa; phylum Chordata; class Aves; order Passeriformes; family Callaeidae; genus Callaeas; species Callaeas wilsoni. The sequence goes on from VWPU01017572.1 coordinate 259,818, forward strand.
TGGAACCAGAGTTTAACTTCTGACATGTTTACTCCTTGACCCTACTCTCAAATCTACCCCTTGTAGATTTTTGCCAAGAGCAAAGGTGAACATTTAGATGTAGAGAAAAATAATCAATGTTGTTCTGACTTCAGCCAGCCCTGAAGTGTATTCTCAGATTTCTGCCACACAGAATGATTTTGAGGAAACATCCAGACTGTAAGATTCTAACTAGATATTTTTCTGGATCATTCGCCCAGAATGAAAACTCTCAGAGAATAAGCAGCAGGAGAGAGAGATAGATTACAAATGCATTCCAAAATAATCATAATAATGAATTTTCCCTTCTGCTAAACAGGCAGAAGCCCTGGGCCAAACTCCAAAGGGAGTCAAGTACAACTCATGTTTTTCCTGGCCCTTTCACCTACACAAGTTGCTTTACTTTCACGGTATCCTGGACTCTCCTTACATTCCAACATGTTGTTGACAACTTGCCCATTCTATCCCTTGTGAATTTGCACACATTGCAGACCATATCTTAAACAGTCAAAACACAGAAGTATAAAAGGGAAGCAAGAAAGAGCAGAAAGCAGCACGTCAGCCCTGATCACTCCACACATTCATTCATTTTCCATACAGAGATCTGGAAAATCGCCTTCACACACTGGACTGTAGCCACCATCCTTGCTTGCGTGGGCCACGCATCTCTGCACACCTTCCTGACCAGGCACAAACAACAGATGGTTTTAGAAGAGATTCATGTTGATACACTCAAGTTGGGAATAGCCAAACACTGGCTAGAAAACCATGGCTGTGCAGCACCAGCCCTGCTCCCTCTGCACTCTGAGCCAGTACAAGCAGCAAAGGCTCTGCGCCTCTGAGTGTCTGAGAGAGCACAGAGCAATCATAACATTTAGATTAGTAAGATTAGGGTCACTTTATTAAATACTTCTAAAGGGAAATCCTTTAGAATCCTTTGGTGCCTCCCCATCTTGTTTACAACTTCCTTACCCTAAGAACTATAATTCACATGAAGGAAAATATAACCAAGGAAAATAGTACCTTATGCTCCAGCTGTTCTTCGAAAAGCTTGTAAATCATTACACATTAACTGAAATTCATTGAAGTCATTAAATCCATTTTTCCCCAAAGCCAGCTCTCTCCCTGACCACCCTCTACTGTTTGATATGGCAAAGAGAGACAGTGATAGGACCTATTTATGCCTGTTTGAAGGTGAGTCTATACTATCTGATTTTTAATTCCAATCTATCCATCAGAATCAGGTACATCACACATCAGGTACATCAGGTAAACCACACATGTGGTTTGGTCCCTCAAACCACATGCTCCCAGCAGCCTGACCACTGTGGCAGTGTCAAATTCCTTCTCTCCACTTACAAAGGCACCTTATGCTAACTTTAGAGCACCACTTTCCAAGATCAATGATAATTGACTGATTAAGTATGCCTAATGGTGCCAGAATGTGAGCTGATTGTGTAATGGTGCTAATTAGTAACTGCCAGAGCTCATTCCAATTATTAACCTTTATGAATGTCATTTTTGAAGATAACAGTTTGCAACACAGCCTACTGCAGCATTTGTAATAATTTTTGTCACACAGGATGAGAAGGAACACAGTGACCAATGAAGCTGAGATAAAACACTAGAAAACAGCCCTAAGAACAAAGCATTCTGCCTTTGCTTTCTGCATCTGTGCTAAGGAATTCAAGAACCCACTTTTCCATAAGATCTGAGCTCCTCAACAATGCCACTGCCAAGCATGCCTCAAAAGCTTCCTAGGAGTGCAAGTGCCAAACCAATTCCAGATTTGCCAGAGGACAAGGCAAAGTGCCATGTCCAGTAATGCTCTGGAACCAGACAGACACAAGAAGAACAAGTTTGCTATCGCGTACCAAGGAAAAGCACCATTCCCATGTCTGCACAGTCACAACTCTGATTCGTCTGATATGTTATGTGACAGAGGACATTTCATGGCAAACCACATCATGCACCCTGCTTGGATCAGATTTAGCTAAACAACTAAGTTAGACCACAGCCTCCTTAACTTCACCCTCATCCGTCCCCTAAACAAATCATGTTCACTGTCACTATTTAAAAGGGGCATTTTTAAAAAGGAAATATGGGCTTCCTGTAAGTCTCTCACCACTGTAACAGATAGGCCATGTTCTTGTGCCCATCACTATTAAAAAACCACAGGACAACAAACATATACAAACTTTTCAGGTGGTGTGACTCAAACCTCTCAGCCCCTATGATTAGGCAGTGTTGGTGCAGACCACTCTCCAATCCTCAGAGAGGCAAATGGTCCAGTACAGTCCCCCCTACCATATACTCTTCCAGAAAAGAAACCCCAAAGCTCTTCGTCCTTTGTTCCCCATGCCTTGTACAAAATCGAAGATGCACACTTGAGGGTACAAAGCTAAAATGTGCTGTGGGAACTCTGTATTCTTCATAGACATCCCTTTTATCTTTATTGGTTACACATAATAGAACCAATGGGCTTTTAGTCTTCCAGGGGACATTTACTCTCTGCTTTGCTAGAGGCACACTGAATGATGTACCATGGTCCACTGCTTACTCTGTAGCTTAACTACTCCATGGCAATATAACATTATATCTGAAACCTTACATTTGAACAGATGATCTTACTGCCTTGGTTTTCCTCAGCAACACTTACAGCTGAAAGTAAACCAAAGAAAGGACAAGGTCTCCCACAGAGTGGGAGACTTGTGTCTGGGGCACCTCAAGGTCAAGCTTTTCTGTGGCCCCTGAAGTAATTACACAAGACCCACAGAGGGATCATACTTTCTGAGTTCTCAAGGGAACTCCTCCACCCCTTTGTGCTGATGGATGTTGTATGATCCTCCTGTTTCCACACCAAGACCTGGGACATATTACCTGTGTGTGAACTACTCTTTTCCAAGCTGTTCCTGACTTCTGCTCTGAACGTGCTGCTTACTCATCCCCCTCCAGGACCAATAGTCAGCAACCAGACTTCCCTCTTAAAGCAAATGACTCCTACAATTTCTGGCATTTCAGAGAAAGAGATGCACGAGGACCAACGTGTATTTCTCTTTCCGTGGGGCTGGTTACTCCTTGTGAGCTCAGACTCCCACAAGGCCAGAACCCAGGTCGCAGCAACAGGTTCTCTTTCTTTCTGTGTGCTTCTCCCCGGGCACCTTTGGAACTTCCAGGGCTTTTTGTACAAAAGAGTGCCCTGCACTCCTGGCAGTAGTTACAGATAGCTGGAGATTGTTGCATTTTAAAGGCACCAGAACTCACCCAGGTCAGTTCAGAGTGCATCTCTCAACCCTGGACAAACTGTGGTAAGGCTTGGCAGTAACAGCTGTATTAACAGCCCAACCATCTTCCTGTTACTTGTCTCCTATTATGATCTTCCTCACAGATACCCCGAGCTAGACTACAAGATCCAGAAAATAACATGTAACAGTCCTGTTACAGATGCCAAAGGATATTCTTGGATTTATCATGGGAGTAATATCCCTCAACCTTTGCGATACACCACCAGATTTGCATGCCTGACTAGACCTGCAGGATGCTGAACACCCAGCTGCTAGCCTGCTGCTAGATTCAGGCATCTGGACAGCAAGCTTCAGGGAAAACTGGATATAAGTGACTACTAATATTCGTGCAGTCAATTTTCTAAAGTAACTGGCCTTCAAAGACCCAGAAACAAGGCCTAGCAATTTGGTTACAGAAAGGCCTCACTAACCTTTTACAGTTTTTATTCAGAGGCAGAAATCCTATATGTTAAAATGGACTAGTTTCCCATGATCTAGTAGTTTATAGGAGCTTTCATTTTCACTTGATTGGGCACATACTGTAAAAGAACTGGCTGACAGATTTTACAGATGAAGCACATGTGGTAAGAAAATAAATCAAAGGCTGCCTTCCAGGCTAGGGAAACATAGCCCTTTGTAAATATTATTTGGAGAAGTGACCACTTCACACGGGCACTTTTAGCGTCATTAGAAGCCTAATGAATCTACCATGGACATAATGAGAGAGACAGACCAGACAAAAGAAAGATGGAAGAATTTCTTGCACGTTTTTTAACAGCTTTTCGCCATCCTTCGGATTATTTATAGCCATTATAAAATAACAGTACATTTGGGGGAAAAAAAAAAAAAACACAACATAATAAAACATCAATATAAACAGACATAACCCATGTTCAAGTACTAAAGTACTAAATTCTACAAGCCACTGTACAAAGCATCCAAGATTTATGACTTGGTCTGAAGCCTAATTGGAAAGAACAGAAAAGTAAAGGGAGGAAGGAGATGGGAAGAGAAAGGAAAAGAACGGCTTGGTCAAAGAGAAACAAATCTTGTAAGGCGATGCAAAGCCCAGCTCTAGTGTGGACAGGGGCAGTGCCCTGCAGCAGGCATAAGGTGGCACCACCACAGAAACTGTTCTGTGCAAGAAACTGGTGTCTCCTTATGCAGGCCTGGCTGCCTGGAGAGTACATGGCAGTATCTCTGTCTGACTGATCAGAGGCCAGGGAACTTCCTGAGCTACAGATGAAGTCTTTGCATGTACTACAGTCCTTGACAGATTTTGTGTCTGATTCTATGAACCCATCTAAAACATGGGTAAAAACAAGCTCCATCAAGGAGATACACAGATTAACCATATATTGTCCTAAGAACCAAATTATTCTACTGGCTCTGAACCTTTGGTCAATGCTTCTTTGTTTGTCTTGGAACCAAAGAATTGCTGAGGTTGGAAGGACTCTTTGGAGCTGATCTGACCTCTTGCTCAAGCAGGGCCACCTAGAAGACATTTGCCCAGGGTCAGTCCAAATGGCTTCTGAATATGTCCAAGGACGGACACACCACAACCTCCTTGGACAACATCAGCCAGTGTTCAGTCACTTACACAGTAAAAAATGTTTTCCATCATATTCAGAGGGAACACCCCGAGTTTCAGTTTGTGCCCATGCATTGTCTCTTGTCCTGTCACCAGGCAGATCCTTAAAAGAGCATGGCTCCATCTTCTTTGCCCCCTGCTTTGAGGAATTTGCACACATTGATGCCATCCACCAGTCCCACTCCAGCCTTCTCTTCCCCAGGCTAAAGAGCTCTCTCAGCCTTTCCTCATATGAGAGATGTTCCACCCACTCGCTTTAGCGAGACCCTGTCCGTACCACGTATCACTGTAAGATTTTTAACATACTCCTTTCTAGGCACCTCTTTTCCCAATCCTACTATACAAGATCTAGCATGGAAGCTCTTATGTAACTTATTAAGAAAGTTTTATTTTTCACTTACCTATTTGCATATTTATAAGCGAACTTAATGTGTGGTTTTCATTACTACTGGCACAGATTCCCATTGAATGCATCCGCTACTAATCTGTGCCAACGAAACTCCTCTGCACAGCAAAGAGTGATCAGAAAAAGACAAAGATGAATTTGTTTTGACCTTACTTAAGTGTGGCTTCCTGCAAAAAGTTTTGCAGTCGACATCCAAATCTCATTAGAATGTAAGATTAGATAACTCAACAAAAGGAACAGCTCTTTAACGAGAGCAATGGAATTGCTGCTCCAAATGATAAAAGAAGAGATGGAGTAGCCAATTCCTGCTAACAGGTGCGGCTCTGCTGATGCAGCAGCAGTCACAACACCCACAGGATCTGCAACAGCAGGTTCTTGGCTACAGACTCCCTCCTGAGTGCTGCCTTGCTACTTCTAAACAAGTAGGCAAAGCACTACAAACACACTTTACCTGCCAATCCTGACAAGACGACTTCGTAGGGACAGTGAGGCTTCAAAAGCACATTTGCACTTGGCAAAACTTCCTCTGACCTTCTCCACCAAAGCCCCAGAACTAAATGCCTGGGAACATGACCAGAGCTCAAAATTCATTGCTAATGAGACAGGATGTCTCCTTTCTTGAGGAGCCATAATCAAAGAAATTCACCAACAACAACAGAAAAACTATAATAAATATAGCATATATTAGCTGAGAACACAGCAACAAGCATATTCTTCCGGCTTCCTAGAACACTTTATTTTTTTCCACAACAAATTTCATTAGTTCACACTGAGATTCTCATGCTTATAAATGCACACCAGAAATACCTTTTGGCATTAAATTCCCTAAATTTCCCATTTTATTATCTAGTTTTCTGGAGTGGAATTACTAGAGATCTGAACAGGTTTAAGTTTCCATTGACCCAGCCGAGTGCCTAAAAGGAGTGGCTCAAAAATTAAATTATGCCAAAGACATTTTTGGTTGGTTTGGGTTTGGTTTTTTTGTTTTCTTTCACACTACAATTTCAAAGAGCACTTCCAAGCCAATGAAACAACTTAACTTGTAAAATGTGGTAGAATCTAAGAGACACCAACTGATGGAGAGCCCACCTGTGATGCAGAAGACTCAAATCCCCGGGTTGAATACGACGGCCACAGTAGACACACCAAATTACAAATATTTGTGTTACCTGTTAATCTGCCATAGAATATTCTGGGGAAAGTATATGAAAGAGATAAAAGACAGCATGATTTCTTCCCAGGATCTGTCATCCAGTTCTCTGGACTCAGAGATATTCAAATCCCAAAACAACTAAAATACTGTGGAATATCACATCTCCAGCACAGTCCCATCTATTCTATTGGAATAGTTAAAGCATGAATAGCTCTGCTGACAAATAGATAACAAAAAAAAGATGTTTCTGCAACTCTGACCCAAAAGCCATAGACTTGTCTGTTCCTTCAATGTTATAAAATAATTAATGTAAGCCATAGGCTACTGCCACACTATCACGTTATTCAGCCACCAGCAGAAATACCCTCCATTAATTCACTGAGTCCCCTTTCGAAATCCATTTACGCTTTTATTATTTCTGCCTCACAACATCCTGTAGCAATGAGTTACACAATGTAATTACTTGAGGAATAAAAAAGCACTTCCCTTTATACTTATTCAGAGCAAGGGCTTGAACTTGGATCTTCCACACATAAGATTAGAGTGAGTCTCTCCCTGGAGAGATTCTCAGTCTCTCCTGTTGCAGCTCTTTTGTAGAGTATAAATAATTCAAGAGCAATGGCTTTTACCTGAATTGTGGAAAATTAAAACAAAACACAGCATGGTTTTTTTCTCTCTACATTTTGTTTGGAATTCCACTTCTGTCCCAAGAACATTCCCTCAAAAAGTTAGGAATTTCATAAATTCCCTTTCTTTCTTGATTCTCTGTATCCAGCCAGAAAACAAGATATATCCAAAAGTTCCCAGGTCTACTTATTAAAAGGAGCACCCCAACAGCCCAGTTTTAGCTATGAGACGAACACAGATGTACAAACACATAACCTCTCTAGACACATTCAATGAGCACACTCCTCACCCAACCATATCCGCAACACCCGCTGTCAGTGACCGGCCCCGTCCTCCCACAGCCACACGTTTGAACACCAACAACTTCAGCAAAGCAGCCCCACTTTCAAGCTGCAGAAGCTGTGTGAATGGGGCACGGAGTGGGGATGTGCAGCACAGGCTGAGCAGCAGTTACCTGCACACAAAAATGTGAACACCTGTGCCCCCACCATGCAACACCAAACGAGGCAGAGCACAGCCAAAGCCAAGATTTGCATCTCTGTCTTCAGAGATTCACAGATACAAATAAAGCACTATAAGCATGGACTTTTTTTTTTTTTTTAAATTAGCAGTCTATATAAAGCACTATTACAGTCTGCAGTTCTATTTTTATTAATTCTCTCCAATTCAATAGGAATTCCACCAAGGAATAGGGATGGATGCAGGGGGAAGCACATTAATAAATCATAAGTGTCATTAAAATTTGTAAACTAATATCTTCTGGGAAGTCTTGGCAATTAGTCTCAGTGCTTTCTTTGCAAACAAAAAATTAATAAATTCAAAAGGCCTCCTGTCTGATGACATCCCTGCCCCCACAGAAAGGTCGTTGATGAAGCAATTAAGAGACACAACAAATGGACCAGTCAGCAGGCTGGTTCACAAAAGACAAATGAGCTTCATGAAACAAGCGAACTAAGACATCTTAATAAGCAAAGGTGGGACTTCAGGCCACACACCACCCCAAGACATGTACAAAGGCTTTTACGCTCATTTGCTGGGCTAATACTTTTCACATGATTTTGCAGTGTCCCCCTTGGTCTCCACCATCTCTGAGGCAACATTAACATGATTAAAGCAAGGCACCACCAGAAAGCAACAGTGTGAACATTACTAGTCCCTTTTTGGAAAATCCTGTGGGATATAATAGGGCTAGAGAATCATCGGGAAGGAGACAAATGAAACTTCTCTACAGAAGTTAGTCTTATATTTAAAGAATAAAGTATTAAAAAATGAAGTCTTGTCATTATTACCATTACTGATTTTTGCCTAATCCTAAAGCATAGCCCTGAATTTAAGATAAGCCTATTAATTTCTATTATTGGTTCCCAAATCACACTATCCCTCTGTTGTAATGACAGCACCTCCTTCTAGTTTGAACTGCAAAGAATGTATGCTCTGGACACTACCTGGGACTCTGGCACATTCGAGGAAGGCTAAACCTATGGCTCATTCTCTTCAGCTCCTTGAATGCATATATTTTTGGTTGGTTTTATTTTTAATTACAGTGAATCATCCCATTCAGCTACACACAGCCCAAGAAAATCTGAACAATCCCTTCAGTATATTTCCTGACATCCACAATGAAATATTTGTTTAGCTTACATTATTTAACAAAGGGCCACCATCTTCATGTGGCACCAGCCAGCTCAGGAGTGGGCCAACATGCAGCTACTGTTTATGTCCCAAAGAATCTCTTGTGGCTCCCATGCCAAGACGACATCTATGGCATCTATGACTGCCAGCCAGGCTGAACTGAACCAGGCTAAACTGGACCACCCACTGTGGGGAAACAACTAATAATCAAGAGTACTGGAGGTTAAGAACTGCCTAATATGGGGTATTGCTGAAGGTGTGCATTGATTGCAACTCAGGGTGCTGGGAGCCTCGAGGAACAACTCTCATCTCATACTGCAGTCATGTGCTGTGGTTCCCCCCATTCCCTTGGTTCTTCAGCAAACAGTCTACACCTAACAGCTCTCAGCTACAAAGATTTTCATAGGTGGCTCCCATAGCCTCAAAAAACTAGCCATTATTGAGCTAAGCTATTTATACATTCTAACAAAAAACAACAGTAGAGATGCCAAACTTCTGGTTGTCCTGGTTTTCAAATCCAAGAGAGATCAGAGCGCTTGCACACACAGCTGGCTCCTTCCCTCCATGCCCTGATGGCTGACTGCAGATACATGAAACCCTTCTCCTCATCAGCACAGGATTTCTGCACTTTGCAGCACTATTAAAAAGTGCCAAAGAAGCTGCAATAATGGGAAGCATTACTACTTTGAAAATCAGCTCCATTAATTTTACGCCTGAATACAATCATCCAGAAAATAGCACATATCAAAGATGCATGTCATCAGCATAAAAGTGGAAAATTATAAATGTAATCAAATTTGACAATATTGAGAGGAGATGTCAGCTGCTGGCCATGGAGACTGCATTTCAATACAGCAAACTCCAGGAAAACTACAATGCCCCAGTGGAGCCAAACAGTACTAAGCAGGAGGCTGTGGCACAAACCAGAATTTGCCATTCACAACGCAGTCTAAATAATGTATTGGCACTGGGAAAGAAACACTCTTATAAAAGCTCTGACTGTGCCATGACTTATTTCAGGTTTAGCTTGTTTCACAGAGGATGATATGGAAATTTGAGTCAGGCTTTTCGAATCTCCTGACCCCTGACTTCGTTACTCACCACTCTTAGAGGCTGCTACATTTGGAGCAACCAGACTAAGCCTCAGCTCCCACCACATTTGTCCTTTCCCACCTAGAGCAGCCCTATGCGAAGCCAGCTCTGTGTGCCACACACAAACCGTGGGCACGGAAATCAGCGGGAGCTGGGAAATCTTTGCAATCCTAGAGGTACACTGACAAATGCTCAGGGTCTCTGGGGACTCTGGGAGGCTTAAGAGGCAAGTCCACGTGAGGAAACCACATAAAGCCCTTTGGTAATTCAAACAGAATCGAATGAAACCGCAATGCACGACATAAGGCAGCTTGCAACCAAGCTGAGGGGTTTTACTCCTCTCTGCTCCAAACTAGGTTTGCAGCTGCTGCATTTTGCAGCTGTCTCTATTAAAAAGCTGAAAGGGTTTTTCCCTAACTCAACAAAGAGACTAAGACAACAGACTAACCTCTTTAGGCACAGCAACCACAAGAGTAAAAAAATGCTTGGGGATTTTTGACTGCTGCCATGGAGACATAATTTCTCAGTTAACAAACAAGAAAACAAGAAGGAATATATATAAATAAATTCCTTCATCAGCATTTTAGCCTCTTAAACAGAAAGAGATAGTCACAATTTTGGGTTAATGCAAGGGCCAGCATTATGTACAGTCAGATAATTTAGCTGGGACAACAGCCAGAGGAGGAGAACTCCAGGGGATCCATCTGAGGTGGGTAAAATGGTAGCAGAGACTCAGAGCTGACACATGCAAGTGCTTGCACTTTGGAAGAAAACCTAAACTGCTCCCCACTGCCCAATTAGCTGATGTGTCGCAGTCATGGCTGTGGCATTGATCATAAATAGCACCTTGCTCACTTGTGCTTCTCCTGTCTTCTGGATCACCCTGTTGTCTGTCTTCACCTGAGATTGAGAGCTCCCTTGACAGGGAAGCTGTCTTTTTAGCTACTGGAATCCAAATAAATAAAATACATTAATACATTCCTGAGTGCTAAAAAAGGCAACAATGGAACAACTTTTATTCCAGTTATCTTAGCAGAAAGAAACTGCTCAATATGCACTGGTTGAAATAGTTGAAAACATTTTAAATATTACAATATCAACTTTAAATACTTATCCTGAATGTCATGTTCCCACAACCCTATCTCAATACTGTACAGCTTAAACAACTTCTGTGAAGAGCCTGGCACCTACTCTTTAGAGAGAGAGTTTATATTTCATGACAGATCACTCCTGTATGCTTACAGTTCCTCATGGACAATGACGTTTGATGCAGGGATCAAAAACTTCAAATCAAAACCATGTAAATTTACTTCTTAAGAGGGAAAATTGTTTTCCTTCTGTTGATGGAGAAGAGGTGTTAGTGGAGTGAAAAAAATTCTACAGAAAGCATATATCCATCCCTTAATCCATTTTTTATTTAAAGCAGGCTGGATTCTTAACTACACAGTTAGATAATTTGCTAGGCAATAAGGACTGATGAAAGGTTTGCATGTCTAAAACCTTAAATAATTTTTACAGTTATATTTATTGACCTATGAAAAAGACCTCTCTCCAAAAATTCATAAACAATTCACACCATCACAAGTACAGTAAAGTAGCAATAAAGTAGCTTCCTTTCATAGGAGGAAAATTATCACCTCCACTCAACTCAGTGGGAAAAACAAAAATCTAAACCACAACTGACAGGTATCTCCTGTGACGAAGAAGAGATGTGGCATTCACAAGGAAAAGGGTGTGTGTGGGTGTGTGTTTTTTCCTTGAAGCTGGCTGCTTCAAGGCTGGCTGCTTCAGTAGCAATAGAGACCTTTTCTGTCATTGTTTGAGCCCCAGGAGCATTAATTTGTATATTAGAGCAATGTCTGTGTTCCTGCATTCAAATGCTGACTAGCATTTCCCCTAAGCTCATATCAGCCTGATACAGGAGCAGTTTCCAATGTAACTTCTAATTCTCCTCTCTTCCTCTGCTGCTCTGACTCCCTTTTTTAATTACATTCAGGATGTTTTCTTATTGATTTACTTGTTTTTGTATTTAGATGCAGGGATTAGAAATTCTTTTTATATGGCAATTCAGTTTTCCATTAAAAGAAGCCTCTCACGCTATAACCCAGGGGGAACTGAGGAGGAGATTTTGATGCACAGAGCAGGTAGAGGCAAGATGGTATTTGGAGATTGCATTGCACTCTGCTCTATCTCAGCATCCTCTGCTGTGTGATTCATTGCTCTCTGCCACAAAAGCCACACTCCTCTCTTGTGGAAGCAACTGTATTTGCCAAGTGGTCAGGATAGATATCATACAGCACCACTGCTCAGATGGGCAGGACTCCCGGCTAGCAGAAAGGATTAGTCGCATTTCCAGAACACAGGAAAAAACTCAAACCCCTTGGAAACGTACAGATCATCTTCTGATACTTACTTGAAGTTGCATGCAGTTTGTGACCCATCTGGGGGCTCAAAGAGTCTACAAAAAGTAACTTAGGAAAGCAAACCTATTGCCAGGAGGCTTACATTCATTCTGCAAAGACAAATCCTCCTTTTAAAATTTTCAGGATCTCAAAAATGAAAAGAAAATATTGAAAAATACCAATTTAAATAATGCAAAGATTTAGGGGCCTGAATGTGCAAATAGAACAGGAAATCCCAAGAAAAGGAGTATTTCTCTGGCTTATTTCTTACACTGAGTATCTATTTGCATTTCTACAATGTCCTTTGCAGAGAAACTCCTAGATGCTCTCTAAGACTCCACACTCCCTTGTCAAGTACAACATGGCTTATTCCTGATTTTTCCAAGCGGAAAATAAGGTTTAGAGCCCAGGAGCTCTACCTACTAGCTCTTACCCTGAGCTTTCCATACATACCTATAAAAAGAACCTGAGAAGTTCTAACTTCTCAACCTCTCTGAGTCTCCAGGCTCCCCACTGGCCCCTATTTCATGGGAGACAAGATGCAGAAGTGTTCCAGAACACACTGAAACGCTCCCACAAAGCAGTGTGTTTTCCCAGCTGACCAAGTGCTGGACACTTTCCATTGCACTGATGATTAATTACGTTTCTATCACCTTGGGAAACCTCCAAAACGGGTGCTGCTATTACCTTTCTGCAGAGTGCAGGTGATGCTGCAAGCTCAGGATTAAGACAAGGTTTGCCTGCTACATTATTTATGCAGAGCAGATTGTTTGGCAATTATGTTTAAAGTACAATCACAGTGCCGTTTGTACTTGCTACGCAAAGAGGCAAAAGTTTTTTAAGGCATTCATACCTTGAAAAGTACCAGGGTAAGTGGAAATGACTGTTCTCTCTTATTAGCTGCATGGTTATTTATACTTTTGCAGATTACCATGGTGCAGTGCAATTAGGCTTCTTAAGTACTGTTCAAATTGAGAAGTTTCAAGAGCTCTACTGAATAAGTAACCCTTAAACACATTTATAGGAATAAACCTGCAGCAAATGGCCAAAGCCTGCTCCAAATAGGGGCTTTTAAATGACCTGTGAAGAAAGAAGTACACAAGACCATCTGCCAGGAAGGGCTCACGCCCAAGCAACGGCTGCAATGCACTGACTGTTCCACCAACTACACTTTGAGCAGGTTTCACAATAGCTGTAATACACCAGATAAATCTGAAACAAGGGACTTGGTCTCACCAGCCCCCAGCTGCCTTTTTTTTTTAATGTCCTTAGGGTAAAAAGCACCTGACAGCAATTCTCTTAAAGGAATACTACTCCACAGGCAGGATGAAATAATTTGGTGATTTCAAACATCAAGGAACTGACCTTTTTATAGGGGTGAGTTTGGGGGCTGAGGGGATTTTAAGTTATTTCTTTATTTTAAATGCAGACACATACTTCCAAACACTCACTCTGTCCAGAAGCACGATTCCCCAGGGCAGGAGAGTCCCTCTCCCATGCCAGACTAGGAACATGGCAACAGCTATGCAACACCATCCAAGCACATCCACAGTGGAGAAGACACCAGCACCTCACCGTGGCATCTTTATTCCTTCAGCAGCTACTCTCCTTACAGCCCAACACAGCCACTATCAAGGTGACCATCTCAGCTCACAGGGGTGAGGAACAAGGCTAAGATCAGCTAAGATTATATCATGCACTGTTTTATTCCTTCACAGACACAGTTCTAGCAAGGGTGTACCCATCTGTAGAGCCTGTTCTCATTGCCAGTCTCACAGTAGAGAGAGGAAGGAAGAGACTTGTCTAAGGACACTCAAAGGTGAGAAGGAAACCAAGCTCCTCAGCGTGTCAGAGAAGTGCCATTACATGATGAAACCCTCTTGTTTGCATTCATCAAAGGAATGAGTCCTAATCATGTATCCCTTTTCCAAAGAGCAACTCCAGTTGTCTGAGATTCTCTCTCAGCTCCTCCTCTGATGAACTCAGATACTCCCCCACACCCACACCCCAGGTCAGCACCCAGTGCATCCCTCCTTGGCAGTTGCTGTGATTTCCACAATCCACATACCTCCAGAGCGAGCTCTCTGTAACACTCCCCAAGTTGAAGTCGTAGAGCTTTGTCAGAATGAGAATCACCTAGAGAGGGAAAAGGGAGGGAGGGAGAAAGAGAGAAAGGGAAAAGAGGAGAAAAAAAAGATTGCTGTTAGATTTTGTAACAATACACAAGGCATCTGAAACCACCCAAAGGAGAGCTCAGCATTTATCCATTAAAGTTGCAGTATTATAGGATAAAGGAGGTTTAAAAACCAAAATGGGAAATCATTAGCTTAGTGCATTGTATAACCAGTAACCCTTTAATCCCAAAATGTTTTGCATTTGAAATAAAACATGCCACCACGAATTAATCAGACTTTGTGAGTTGACCTCTCTGCAACTATGATTATTCAAAGTCAGGGATGGAATCAAATGCACCCTTGTTAACTCAATACCTCAATCTAAAATTACAGCCAACTTCTTTTGTCTCTCAACATGCTATCACTAATTATTGAGTCTTCATGGAAAGAACTGGCAAGTTTGTTTATGTAGATCTCCATCCAGCAAAACAGTCCATCTTGCCTAGAATCAGCTTTGTTTTCTCCATGTGCCGTCGCTGACTCCAGAGCATGGGAATTCCTTCACGCCATCACCTTTCTGCAGTGGTAAGAGAGGCACAGAGTGTGACATTCTGCTTGTGCACTGAACTAGACAGAATTTCACCTGTATCTTTAGTGCTCAAGGAGAGTCAGAGGCTCCAGGACTCACTGACTTTCTGGAGAGAACACTCCTGAGTCATGTCCCTACAAAACTGAGGCTGAGGAAGAGGGGAGTTAAGCAGTACATGGGGGACCACAGAGGAATATAACTTCTCTCTGATATACCTGGTGCTGTGACCTCATATTTCACAGGTAAATGTAATCCTCCTAGTTACAAGCCACATTGCCCTATGCCCTTCTCTCCAGAAAGGCATTTGTGCATTCTGATAGCTTGGGAGCCTCTGTGCAAGCTCCCAGGCTCACATGGGATGGCAGCTTGTGCAGAAAGAATAGCGGTTCCTCAGTGGAAAGTAAGAGCATTTGAGCATCTGCTGCTTGCCTTTTTAGCATAACTAATGTCATACAGTTCATTCTCTTGGATTCTACAGGACTAGCCTCAAGGAAGAGCTCCAGGGCACCTCTTTATTTTTGTTTTGCATCATTTTAGCATTTTAGCATCATTTCCTCCTTGCAGTGAATAAGCACAGGCCAGTTTCCCTCATATCTGCTCTGGCTGTGAGAGAGAGCATCTAGCGCAACGAGCTCCCAGCCCCTGGGTGGGGTTTGTTAACAGTTACTTTAGAGTTTGCCTAAAAGGTGGGTCCAAGTGAGAGATGTGGCTCAAGTGCCTGAGTTCATTAATGTTTTCCTATGAAAGAAGGATCTTTGCTCATACAAAAGCCAAGCCTCCCTCTCTCTTCCTCCTCCCACAGCAGTGGGACCAGCCATACCTTTCATTGGGCTTTCCCAGCTGCAAGGCTGATGGGTGCAGAGTTTAAAGCTTTGCAGAAAAATGCCAAAGGATTAATCAATATCACAGCTGCTGCAGCACTCGTTTACTGTCAGCACAATACCAGGAAAAAACCTGTTCAAATTGTAAGGGACCTTGGTACATGGCTATGCAGTCAGTGCCCAACTTAATGACTTTGGAATAGATGCTCGGAGCATTGTTCCCTCTCCTGGATTCACTCTTACCATCCCCTATTGCATTTTCCCCTTTATTTCCCCATGCTGAGACCTTTGGAAAGCAGATAATAGCCAAGCTGCTTCCAGCAGGGTGCGAAAAGAAACCTGCCAGGCAGATTTGAGTCAGCATATGCAAGTCCATGTCAGCTGAAACCAGTGCTATGCTACGGGGAAATAAGGCTAACATCCTTTTTATCACAGCTTAAACCCTGCACACACCTTCCCATACAAACGGGGAAGAGCCAGCTGCAAGCTGCAGCAACCAAGGTTTGTATGGTTTGTGTGCCTCCTCCCCTCACACCCAGCAGGGCAGCCTTCTCCCGGCTAAAACCCAATGAGAATGACATTTTTAGGATGTTCCCTATATTGCCACAGGCACTCAGTCAGGACTCCTCTCAAGACTCTCTAGGAAGCCATGCACTATAGCACAAGCCCTGCCTGAAGTTACACTCCTCATATTGCTCACAACTCTGGTGAGGTTTCACAAAGTTAAGTTTTCAAGTTTCGGGGTCTAAGCACATTGAAGACAGCTGAGTTCAGTGAATCCTGGATCCGTTCCTAAACACAGTAAATAAAATCTCTGTGTCTTGGTCAAATTTCAACAGATTCTGCCTTATTTCTACCCTAAATTGCAATTACAACTAAAGGCAGCACCCATACTCTCCCAGGTCTTTTTGTGTCTCTCCCCAGATCTCCTATGCCCTATATTTTTGAAGACGTCAAAGAAGACTTTATCTATTTCCACCCTGCAAATCCCAGGATAACACCAGCTTTACAGAAATGGGCTGAATGCTACTCAGCTCCTGGGTATAAATTCATTGTAAAAGCACATTGTTTAGTATGACTTTTCTGGATTTTCACCCAGGATGACTGAGTAACATCCATCTCTGCTTGTTGGTGATGCATGGAAAGCACAAGCGTGAGCATCCCTTTGCAGTATCTTACACAGGGTCCCAGGAAATAGCAGGAATTGCCTGAGGCAGTGGAAACACCTACAGCAACCTGTCCCTAAATTCACTCACCACATGAGCTCAGCCCAGGCAACATTCCCACATCACAACCGCAGGCGGCTTCCATTCTGCTCCCGCTTGCTTTTGAGGCAAAACACCTCAGATTCAATGAAAGCAACTCTTGCAATGGTTTGGGAGTGTGAAAACCAGAGAGGATCTGAGAGTCTGAACGCACAACCTTCGCAAGAAAAGCTGCAAAAGCACTTTCTCCCCACACGCTGCCTCCTGAGAGCACAGAGCAAATACAACTGCTCGGGAACCATCATGGGGCTGAGACACAAAGCGGAGCCTGAAAGTCAGAGCTGGCTCCCGAGCTGTTCCCGTGGGGTGTGCTTGACACTGCTCTGCAGAGGAAACATCAAACCCTTTCAAGAGGACATTCTGCGGCCCCATCGGGCTGCCCCAGCCTTGCTAAGAAGAAACAAGAAGCAGGGGCAGATGTGGGAAAGTACCAGATTTTCTAAGACATCCTGTTGTTTGAATGCTTCAGTTGAAAAAGAACGGAACAAAATATAAGGAAATTTGAACATATTTTCCAAAATTGAATTCTGACAGGAGAAAGAAAAATTAAAAAGGGAAAAACCTTCATTGACTCAAGCTTAGACATTTGATTCCAATTTCTGCTTTGTAGTTGAAGAAGCTCAGCTTGTTTTTGTCAACACTAATAACCCTGTTTTATCCATGCCAGTGTAATTTTGCATGAAAATCTTGATGGTTTTCATTTTGAAAGCTGAATTCTATTGAAAATTGGAGATTTTACATTTAAGGCACTATTTCAAATCAAAAACATTTTCTTCTCCTGAACTGAGAGAAATTTGGAACCATCACCCCATAGAAAATGCCCACTCTGCAACATAAATTAAAACATTTTGCTCTAGGGAAAAGAAATACAAATTAATAAACTTCCAAGTAATTCAGAAATAGCAAAAACTTAGGCATTGCTTAATCAAAATAAAGAAAGCACCTTTATAGTGCCAAATTAAACTGTTTCTATTCTTTCCAAACCAATCTTTCCAAAATTAATTCCAAGTCAGCTCAACGTTAAACTGCGTTTTTCTATGGGATCATACTTCCCACTTCAGGAAATACAGCTCAGATATGAAATTTTCTTATCTCCTGCAGGCCAGGCTCCACACACTGTACTGTGCTTCCCAGGACACCCCAGGGCAGGTGTCCCTTGGGACACCAAGCAGCTCAGCTGGCTGAGAATGAAAAAAGGGAACAAGTCTGCAGGACAGAGCGTGGAAATAGGGAGGCTGAATTACAGCTCCCTGAAGGCAATACAATCCCTCCGGAAAATGCAATTTCAAGCTGAGCTTACACAAAACTTAATGACCTGAATAATTTAACAAATTGTTTTGATTTTGTAGACAGCAATGGGAATGGAGAAAGGATAATCAGAAAAAATATTTTTTCTTTGGAAAGAAGTGATGTTCCAGTTCTACAAGAATTTTCTTATGTACTTCATTTTTCACACATGCATCTCTGCATTGCATATAGGTTGCAGTTTTTTTCACTGTCTACTAAATACCCTGCTTTAATGTCTCTATAAAAAAATGCCAACATCTATCAATCATTTACCTTCAATGGTCTATACTTCAGTAGAGATTAAGAGCCTCTGGCACTGAGGAATCCTGACACAATGCTCTATAGCATACTAAGCCACTAAATCCAGATTTAATATAATGGACCACTTCTCTAAAATAAGGCCAGCAAGTGTCCAAAACTGACCAATTAAGCAGCCTTGAGTCTTGACACAACTTGGCTGGCATGAAAGCTGAAAAATTTCAACCAGGAACATTAGCCCACATTTCATTCCATTTCAAAAACACATCCCTGAAGGGACCCCTATTGTTCAGACAATTATCAGGAATCTCCAAGCCCACAAGTCACAAAAGTACTCAGAAGCTTTTCAGAGTGTTTGGTGGTGTAACAATCTTCCATGCCAATAAAATTTTACTACGAAGGAAAATTACTTTAGTTCAATAAACCCGCCTTCAGATCTTGCCAATTCTAAACTGGCAAAGTGCTTTGCATATACCCCACCGTGGAATATATCATGCCTGTTTCCCAAAAATTACAAGGCAAAGGCACTGCAGTTCCTTCAGCAGGTTGACAATGAACTTCAGAACAAATGAAAAGCACCACAGCAAAGGCTGTTGCGCTCCTGTGTAAGGGGACACTTGTATTAGAGACATGAGAGGGAAGAGCACAGCAGCCAGAGAAAGTAGATGTCAGCTAGACATCTCTGAAAGGCCAGCTCTGACTCACTTCATGAGGCATCTCTTCTCTAAGTGGTCCTGCTATATCAGCACAGAGATTAACACAACTCATCAGTAGCCCTGTGCACATATTTGCCAAGTGTAATTAATAAAGAGTACAGGGATGAGCACCAGGCAGCACAGAGCACAGCGGAAAGAGGGCAGACAAATTTACATGTGAAAAATGAGAGCCCTCCACTCCCTTGCTCTGGCATGCCGAGGTCTCTGTCTCCTGCCCACAGACTTATTTCCATAACCCTGGCAACATTTTCTACCCTCCAAGCCAGCCACAGGAAGCTTGTCTGCGATTTCCATCTGCCTTTCCCCAATCCACATGAGAGAAACAGCACCCAAGGAGTAAATTTCAAATGTGAGCAACCACAGGATACTGGGAGCTAGTGTCAGTAAATGCTCACAGCCAAAGAGAAATTGGCCAAAAATGCTCTGGGACGTAAACTCCAGCAGCACTGATCTATGTAAGTCCTCGATGTCTTCTTCATTGGGATTTTTTGAGGGTTTTGTTTGTTTGTTTTGGGTTTATTTTTGTGGTGGTGGTGGGTGGTTTTCAAGGCACAAGATTATTAACTAATGATGGACTGATTGGCAAGCACATGGACACGCACATTCATGGCCTTGCATTTGCTAAGGCAAACAAAACTCTTTCTCGCAATCTCTTCATTCAAAGCTACTTCTGTCAAAAGCCACCGATACCAGCCTAATTTTTTTCCCAAACAAACACTCAAAAGATGGGGAAAGGACCATTTACATGTTTAATATATATTTGTGCTTCAGTGTGTGGTAGGCTGACTCCAACCAGCAGCTAAGCACCAACCCAGACACTGACTCTGTCCCACCCCAGGTTGATGGAGGAGAAAACCAGAAAAGCAAAGTTGGAATTCCCAACAAAGACATCTTAATTAGTAAAGGAAAGGGAATAAACTATAAATAAACAAACAAGTGATATAAAGGCAGTCACTGACTGTCCCCCTCCAGCAGACCAAGGCAAAATCAGTCTTAGAACACAGTTACTATTGCTGAGGATGATGTTGTATGGAACACAAGACCTTTCTGGCTCCCCCCTTGGGTGGGCAGAGTGAGAAACAGAAAACCTGACACTGTGAAGCTCTGTTCAGCTACACCTAAAACACTGCTTTAACCAAGAACTCAAAACGCAGCATGGCACAGGCTGCTCTGAAGAAAAGTATTCCAGGTCAAGTGTTTTCCTAGGTCAAGGTAGAGTGATTCTCAAAAAGTCACTACATAATCCTGGTCTCATCCAAATTTCTTCACACAAATACAGCCTCAAGAATATGTGTGCATGTGGGGGATCACACTGTGCAACATCACCATCCTCATTTACACCGGAGGTCTGAGTGCCATTGCCAATACCCAAGAGTGCCATCCTCACTTGTGAGAAGCATATAGAACTATTACAAAGCTCCCAGGAGAGGAATTTAAATTCCACAGGTGTTAACAGATTCTGCAAGCAACACCACTATGAAACAAGGCAAGTAATGTCATCTTTGTTTTACTGATGAGGAGGCAAAGAGAGATTAAGCAAAATTTTAAGTGTTTCTCTATATGGAAATACTCAGAAAGAAGAATCCAAATCAGCTTTTAAGAATTTGATTCAATCCACTTTGCGAATACATACGAAAAATCGAATTAAAGACCACTTTATTCTGAAAAAGTGTTTCCATTGAGGAATTTAGCATAGCTGAAATAGTCCAATTCAGCACATTTAGATAATTTAAGGTAAGAGGCATCATCTGGAAGATAAAACACGAATCTGAGTTCACCCAGAATGATTAGCTAAAAGAGAATGCATACACCTTAAATACCAATCTATCCTTTTTTCCCTAGTCTGGTGAGCACAGCTGAAGAAAACTTATCTCCAGATAACAGGAATTAAGGAATAGCACATCCTAAAACACAAGAAGAAAACAGCAATGTACTGACAACAAACACGGGCCAAATGCTGCTCCTGTAAATCAGAGTAGCACTTGTGTAAGAGTAAAGCTTTGCCAACTTAACCTGCAGCAAAAGACTTTTCCTTACTTTTTTCCTTTTTTTTTTTTTTTTAATCTCTGGAGAGACAAAAATGATCTGTGGGTAGCTTCAGGCAGTGCAGGCAAAAGAGCCCTCTGAAATTGGAAGAGACAAGTCGCAAGATCACACACAGAAACAAAACGTGTTCCAGTGAACTTGTGATCTCCAAACAGCTGAGACTGTCAAATTTGTCTTCAAAACGAGAACCAGTAACTAAAAGGAGGATATTCGCCTTTAATCCTCCTTTGCCTGTGTTGCTTATCACTTTCCAGTAGGAAAACTGCCACAGCAGGCTCCTTCTGTCCCCTGCCCTCCTCCCTTTCACTGGAAATCAGGCAGCACAATGGGCTGGAGCCAGAGCAGGAGTCTTCCCACTGGCACAGCTGGAGACAGATCACATTATCTTCACAAAAGCACCTTCCAGATGTAAGCAGCAGTTTGAAATTCCCATTTCGGGACTCGTGCTGAATGAACAGAATCTGAGGGTGCCAAAGGAAAAAAAAAAAAAAAAAAGGCAAAAAACCCAGAACTAAAAGCACTACAGTGCCTTGCAGAAAGAGCCAGATCTGGAAAGCTCAACTCTCTCCTCCTGCACCTTTACCAGCAAAAGCAGGGCAGGAATTTGTGTGCTGGTTCTCTTGGATGCCTTGGCAATCCAAGGGCTAGCCCAATTTGTCAAAAAACAGCACCCATCAGCATCAACACAGAGAGACACCTCTTCCAGAGTCATGGATTTACCTTTCTGGCCTCTCACAAATCTAGAAAGGATTTTTAATTGAATCTGACAGTGTCTTTCACGCTTCTGGTTTTAGGCATTTTTGTGCAGGGACTGTAATTTAGGATATGTTCAGAGATGCCTTGCACATACAAATCCTTGCCATAGCAGTGAATGCAGCTGAATAACCCCACCAGCGAGGCAATGACTAATGACTCCAGGACTCAGAAAAGGAATCGGATTATAATGCTTTACAATAATGTGGGAAAAGAAGTCTGATTTTCCTCCTCCCAAGGCAGACGTTCCAATTATCAACCAAAGGGAGGGTATTCATTGCCTCTAGCTGTATAGTGGCTGCAAGTCAGCCACAAGGCTCTTTCGTCTCCACTACACACTAAAAATTGGGCGATATCTCTCACGCAACATTTTTTCCAAGAAAATAAGAAATGAAATTGGTAAATCTTGCCTCAGTTTCAGCAAGTATATCTCCTGCATACCCGCATGCTTACCTTTAGTGCACACAGACACAAAATGCAACCCTAATAGCAATTGTGCAATCGTGCAAAACCTCCTTAATAAAGAAATAAATGAGATGCCTAAAGCAAGGTTATCAGTCATTAAAGAGCAGCTGAATTCAGTCCCAGAGGCTGCAGGAGAGTGTACACACTCACGTGCATCTGTGTCTGTGTAACATAAAAGCAATTATCAGCCACACAGAATTAGGACAGAGTGTCTGGAAAAGGTGTGGTGATTAGCAATAAACACACTGGAAGGGAGGGTGGATAGACCAACACCATCAGTAGCTTGTGAGTACCATTAGTCAAAGAAATAAAAGATAGAAAATACTCCCCAGATTATCTGATCCACTCCCCCACAAGGCACTGCTTTGCTCCACAGAATTTTTCAGCTCTTTAGGACGTTTTTTCTGCACATAAACACACATTCCCACCAGAAAAGACATCTAGATTGCTTAAAATAACAGAAGCCTGAGCTTTATCTCTATGTAACTCAGTTAAACATAAATACAATCTCTCCTGTCAGGTAGTGATATGATTTAAGGGTCCCCTATCATACCTTATAAGAGGTGATAGCAAAGAACTCATAATTTATTTCTATTGATTCAGCAACCCACACCAGATCATATCTCCTAGTTCTTCCCCCTTGCTAAGAAGCCCCCTCTAAAGCCTTGGAAACTTTAATTTTATCTTTTTTTCCTTCTCTATCTTCCTTCTAAAGTGCTGTGTGCACACCTCTAAGTTCAAGAAGAAAATGAAGAAAGGCCTCAGTTACTTTGCTGGCTCAGTTCTTATTCCAATTATCTCCTGATAGCATCTGCGAACCAGCAGGTTCTGTGCAGCAATTTTTCTCTGTGGAGTCAGTCACATTTCTGCTGAAGGGCCATTTAAAGCTTCTGACATGGGGACACCTGAAAAGAAGGAATGATTTGAACTCTAAGTATGGGTACACCATCTTCACAGGACAGTTCTCAATTTAAAAAAAAAAAAAAAAAGGTAAGAGCACAGCCCTTTAAGATCCTATAAACTGCCAGGACAGGAGAGGGTTTTTCTTGAAGGCAAGAGTGTCTGGTTCTATAAAGGAAGCTAAACTACATGGGAAATTTTGTGTCTGAGGCATTTCTGAAAGAAAGAGGTAAAAAATGTTCCCATAAAGGGGATTTTTCAAGAAAATTCAGGCTCCTTATTGTTGTTCCATTTCAGACTCCAGGTTCTATTCAGGAGCTCTCACTCCTCTCACACAGACGCCCTGTCTCTCACCTCTCCCCTGCATATATACATACACATATATAAATATTAGTGATCCTCTTCAGATTCCAAATAGCAACTCAAACAACTGTTATTGATCACTGCATGGGCAAGAGATTCTCTTTCTCCCCAGGGACAGAAGATGAACTAGATATCCTCTTAAAGTCCATTCTAGCCCCATGTCCACAAAGGTTTACTTCATGTGAAAATGCCTCACTGCTAGCACAGAACCAGTCCAGAAGCTGGAGTTTTACAGGTATTACCATAGAAGAAAGCAATGGACCTGTTGGGAGATAAACCCTAGCATCTGTTTTTAATGGCCAGTTAAAAGACCTTCCACTCCTGGATCCTTATTAACTGCAAACCCAAATGCCTTAGACTTTGGCTTATTCCCTTCCTCACAACAGCCCAGGGAAAAAAGGATTGTTGCAGTTTGCCAAGTGACAAGTGTAGCACGGAGGAAAAAAGGGCAAAATGCACAAATTGTTCAAGTTATGGTTCTGCAACTATCAACATGCAACAGTAGGACTTTCCACCACCTTTGTGACCCTACCTCAAACAACTGTAACATCACTGTACAAATTCATGATATAATCACAGTGTCTTAAATATGCATATGTAGAGTACTTATAATTAAACGGTAGGGAAGGAGAAATATGAGAATCATCACAGGGAGAACAAGATAAAAATAAAAGTGATCATTTAGATTATATGAGTAACTATCACAGGCAACTTGGGTCAGGTAGGCTGAGTGGGACACATAGAATAGGAAAGTGCCCGAGGTAAGAGACAAGCATGAGTCAGGGCTCTTGACAGACAAAAGGTCAGAAGCAAGAGTTTGAGTGCTAAATAGCCAATTAACATATTTTTACATTATTATAGGTTCAAAAAAAATTAAATTATCTGATTATCTTATATATTAAGGTAATAAAAACGTGGTCTGTCCAATTAACTGCACTCTTCTGACCTTGAACTTCTGTTTATGCAGTTCTCATCTGCAGGTGACAAAATCTACTTTAAAACTTAGTGGCTCAACTATGATAAGGTCAGACCCTGCCCTAGCAGCTCCTTTTCTTACTCATATTCTGTTGAAATAATCTTTATTCTTGATTTTAATCATCTTTATTATTTTTATTTTTATTCTGTATTTGTCATGTGCACACATTTCATCATCATTAGAATGGCTGAACTACTTGTACCTTAAGTAGCTTTTTATTATTATTATTTGTCTTGTACCATTAAATAGTAAAGTAAATTTATTTTCATCTGTGAATTTTCATATGTTGCTGTGAAAACACACTCTGTCTGGGCAATTTCCTTTCTTTGCTCCTGTGCAGAGCAGCTCTTGCTCATGCCAAGCACCCCTGGAGCCAGGATGTTATCTCCTTTGGAGGGCCTAATCAAGCAGACTTACATGAAATCTCTCTCACTAGGTATTTCCAGAATGTGAGCCGGGAATGATTCCTCTGTGTAAATCCACCAGATTGAGCCAGCCAGATATAACATCCTCCTCTGTCTCAGCACTAAAACTTTAAACATATTTCCCCCTCCCCTCAAAAAATTTTCCTCTGAAAGACTGGCACCAGCTCGAGGTGGGGTGGGGAAGAAATGAAGGAATCTTTGAGGATTCACAAAAATATTGTACTTTTTAGTCTCAGCCCAATAGTGCAATGCTAAGAAAAAAATCCATTCATCTGGTTTTGATCTTAGTAAGAAAGAAAATGGGTTTTTTCCCACTTTAGAAATACTTTGTGCTAATGTCTACATGGGGAGACGTGGAACAGCACAGTTGAAGCTGTCAACAGCAATTTTGCTTACACACTTAAGTGTTCCGTTACTTACAAAAAAAAAAAAGAAGTTGAGAAAAATAAAGGAGCTTGAATTCCAATCTCCTTTAATGCAACATTATGGTTGAGAATTTGAAGCTGTTAAAGTAGGAAACTCAGAGGTACAGACTCTACATTATGCACATAGATTGTATAAGAGAAAAGAGGCTAATCACCTTTATAGAAATCCAAAGCTCTACTAACTTTTGGAATTCTTTTACAGTTAGTTGGGGCCCAGGGACAGTTGGTCAGACACCTACTGGCTTCATTGTGCCACCCTCACTTCAATAGCAAACTTTCAGAAGGTCTGACCCTGTGAGATCTCTCTCCTTTCCTTACTTAGGGATCTAAAAACTTATTTCTATGAACCTGAAAGATTCTTGCCCTCTAAGAGACAGAGAAATTAAAACACACTCTTCATATCAAGCCACTGTCTGTATGTCATATGAGAATCATGGTTATGACAACTGAGACTGCTGACTGACATTTAAACAGGGACAGCTTTTAAAATCAAGATTTAGGATGCTAAACTCTGATAGATCCTTTTTACTCACGCATGACAAAGGAAGGCTCAGTGCTTTGCTCTTCTAGCATCTGCATCATCATCAGAAGAACATCGGGGGCCCAAAACACGGAGGTAGAAAAGGGAGAAGAAACAAAGTTTCATGTTCTCTGAAAATCCTCCGTAGCTCTCCAGGGTCTCCAGATGATCTTCAGGGAATTTCACATACATGAGCTATAGGGCTATCTTGCACTTTTCATTGAGATATCAAAACCACCCATCACTGCAGAAGGGCTCTAAAGAACATGAATAGTCCCACTGACTATTGCTGCATTGGAATGTTTTAAGTGGTGCACCAGAAATTTCTCAAAGCTTCCAAAAATCATTCTGCCCTTTGAGGAACATAAGAGGGAATGGCTGTGCAGTACAACAAAGTAAGAATGCAAATTGACTAAACAAGATCTGTAATGGCCACTATATGCAAGGTTTATGAGAGCTTTCTTCTCCTCTTTACTGCCTCAAGAGCCCTGGATTACCATCAAAATAATCTCTTCTCCTTTCCCTCACCAGTCACACCACAAGGTCTTGTCGTTATCAGCACCGTGAAGTCACGGGAGGAGTATAATTTCATGAGAAAGTATTGAGTCTGCAACAGCTGAGAGCTCTGACATCACCAGAGGCTGAAGAATGGTGGGGACCAGAGGGCTGATTCAAGTAGACAGTGTCAGTGCATCAATCCTGTAGAGATTCTTTGTCATACCTTGCAGGATGCACAGGTAGGGAAATGTGAGCACCACATCTTCTAAATACCTGTGACAGACTAGAGAACAAATCCAAAGGCCCATTTTTGCCTTTGATGTTTTATGACTGTCCTTTCACTAAGATGATCATCTACAAACTACTTCTTATAACACACTTCCCAAAACAGAAATATTTCTTTGGGCCCTTTTTACAGCAGGACTGACAGCAAGAGCTCCAAAGATAATCTTCAGTAAACCTAGTTATTGTAACAGCGTAACCTGTTGTAAATTCACATGAACAACACAGAAGAATGAAGATACTCCCCAGTCCAGCCTTTCAAATGGCAATTGATGCAGATCTCTCTAGTAAGTACATCGGCACAAGACTGATTCCAACAGCTCCACAGATACCTCACAACACTCCTGCATCCAGAGTGGCTCTCATTACAAAACTGATGCACTAAAACAGGTACCAGGGGCTCAGCTTTAAATCAAGCTGTCAGAGCACCAGAGTCCTCCACTGCATCACACAGCTCAAGTTATCTCTCATGGATTGTTGCATTTTGGTTTTCTTCAAGTCCTAGATCTTGGAGGCCAGCAATGCCTTAAAACAAAACAACAAAATCTCAAATTCTCTTATTTTTACTTTTCTTTTACACACGTGGATGTATGCATACATTATATATATATATGTGTATATAATTTATAGATATACATAATGATTTTGAACTCCATTGCATTATTTTCCCTCCTCTCCCTGCCAAGAAAGAAGACAAACTGTCTCAGGCTGTTTTAGATGCATCAGATTAGCAATGCCACAGTCAAAAAAGCACAGAGCACTCTCTAACAGCTATTGCGAGTACTTGCAGATGCCATGAGCCCTTTTCATTCAAGACTACTGTATTTACATTCAAACATAAAGGAAAATAAAACCAATTTAATTCACACACTTTGACATCAAGAGGCACTTTTCGAGAACAGTTTTGCATTCACAGCATGCGTGGCATACTTGATTAAACAAGAGATCTGCACCAACATAATAAACCTGTAATTTTATTGGCCAAGCTCTATGTAAACAATTTAGAATACACGGATTGCAATGTTAAGCAAACTGCAGCCCGTGTAAAACACTCATGAATTATAGCAGTTTGGCAATGAGCTGACCAGTTGCTTCTCAAAGCCTTTAATAACAATCATCCACATGTTCACAGCACAATAGGAATTAGAGATGCAAGAAGCCTATTAGTTCATCTAGGAAAAAAAGGATTGTTCCCCATGGGATAATTGCTAATATTCCATCCAAAGTAGATTTAAAGCTGTAAAACAAGGTGGCCTCTTTAGCAAGACTACTCAGCATGGCTGAGAAGTCAGTTCCATAAAGCTTCTTCTAGACATTAAACTTAAATGTTTCCTCTTTAAAAAGGTTTAAAGCTAGTCCAAGGAGCTTGGTCTCCTCAGGATTCCCTTCTAGTCAATAAAGAGAGGAGAGAGTTGGGAGACTGACCTTCCCTGGCCAATAGCCTTCACAAACCGCTCTTCTTCCACCCAGCTCCTCTGTGTCAGCTCTCAACAGAGATGTGTGGCAACATCCCTAGCCCAAGGACTGTCATTTCTAGTGCAAAATGCAGAACCTCACTGTGTCCTGTACTAGAGCAGGGGCTCAGGCACAAGTTTGGGTCTAGGTAAATGTCCTTGTTGCAAGCAGTGTCAGTCCTTGCTTTAAATACCAAGCTGTATTTCCATTGCTCAGTAAGCCTCCGTGCACTGCTTCAGCCCCTTGGAAAGTCTAGAATTAACAGAGAATTAATGTGTCTATCAGAAGAGCTCAGATGTACCTAGGAGGGAGGGAAGAAGGGAATTACAAGATTTGCAGGCATAGGAATCATAGCAAGTCTACCACAATCCAGACTAAATCCAAAGCATTGCAGCAACAAACACAACAGCATCTTGCTTCATGCCCAAGAGAGTCAGTAATGTTACCATGAGGAATTTGTGTGAAAAGGTGGAAACAACAGCATTTAACATTAGTTAAAACTTCAATGGATCCTGAGTGATGAAACCAAAAGTCTTCAGCCTGTACATGTTAAGTCATCTGATTATTATTAGCAACCGATGTTTTAAAAAGCAGTAAGAAGGTGAAATTATTTTCTACATGACAAAACAGAGCTGGAACTCAGGAGAAAGTGCCTCTTAACACCCAAACATTCCAAGAAAAGCCTTTGCAAATTGTAAACAACAGTCACTAGTGAATGGGTAATGACCCCAATAAAAGCTTTGGGAAGTTTTCCATGCCAAGGACAATGGAAAAGAACATGCACAAATCAAACTTCTTGGGTTTTGCAGCTCTAACTTTATTTCCCTGAGAGGTTTCTTCTGAACTTCCTTCTAACACTCTCCCAAAACCTATAATAAAAAATAACATGTCCATGACTGAGGCCCACTCTTGCTACAAAATTCCCTGCTGTTAACTGAGGCATTGTTAATGTGGTCACATTCTTCTGTCTTCGTATAAGCATTTAATGAGTGCCCTAAACTTTTTCCTAAAACAAGCCCTAACCTCTACTATCTCTGATATACAGAGACATTTACAAGCAGGATTCCAACCAGTCACCTGCGTACACCGAGTCCATGAGCTTGTTACATAAGAAGGTGGAAATATAAGGAGCAACATTTTGTCTGGAGCAATCCATAGCACTTCATGTGTCCCCAAATCGTGCAAATCCCAAGATACTTCTCAACTCCTCTGAAGAAACTTCAGACCTTAACCACAAAAGTCAAATCAAAGCAATAGCCTACCAAAAAACAATTCTTTTAATATACAATAGGAAGATAGGAAAAGAAAAATCAAGGGCACTGCCACTGTCCTCCAGCCTTACAGTAATGAGGGATCCGAGAAATGCCAAGATGATTGTCTGAAGTGGAACACCATGTCAGACACACAACATCTCTCTGCTCCACAGATGAGGAGACACTTTTCAAACGTAGACCTCCCCTATTCCACTCAGAACAGTGACCATATTACAGTGAAGAGTGATGCTTATGTATCTGACATGGTTCTATAAAATCCTTCAGGATGAAAATTGCAAAGAAGCAGCAATTTATTATTTCTGCCACATGAAAAATAATATAGTTTGAAGATGCAAGATAGGGTTCTTTTTTACCCGAAGAATTACCTTCCTTTTAAGAAAGGCAAACCACCCATAATGACAGAGGAAAATCTTTGGAAGTGGTACCAGAAAAAGACATTAGAAGTGGCAATCACCAAGTCAGACACACTACACTGCAGGGGAAGGGAAGAATGGCCAGATAATGAAATTACAGGGCATTGAAAATGTCAAAGAGCGACCGTGCTCTACCATCATTCACAGGTTATATGAGGCATTAACATGCTGATATCCCATTCCAATGACAAAGATGGCAACAAGAACAGAAAATAGTCCAAAATGAATCTGTTGCTGAGACCAGGAATTTAATGAAACAGGGAGATGAGCAGAAAATTAATCTTACTTTCACTGTGCAGCCTTCAAACTGAAAGCTGCTGGCCCTGTTCAGGAACAGTAATAGCTCAGGGATGCATTATTTTACTTTCCTTATCTATGATCTTCCCAGACTTATGAGTCATCATCACAAAAAAAGGCATTGAGTCTTTCAAACAAGGACCAACCTTCTTGGCAGGCAATGGCACCAAGGAATTTCCAATGAGGTATAAAGGAGATGAAAAAGTCCTTCACAATTAAGCTGATTCACCACTACATCAAGGGCCCAGGGAGGCTGGGGTATCTCTGTACTTGGAGGAATTCAGAACTTGACTGGAAAAGGCTCTGAGCAGCTTTATCTAATATCACTGCTTCAACCTTTGAAGCTGATCTGAGCAGAAGCTGGACCAAAAGATCTGCAGAGCCTCCCCCCACAAACTCAATCTAAATCACTCTACAGATGGGTTCTGCTCCCTTCAGATACAAACGCCATTGACCAATATGAGGAGCACACACAACAGCAAAGCCAGAGGACCCTGTGTCTATCCCGCAACACACCTTCCTATCTTGCTTGAGATAGTTCATCACTATGAAAAAAAAACCTTCTGCCCCTATTCCTCATACAAAAAAAAAAAAAAAGAGAAGTCATGGTATAAATCAAAATGTCCAGTCTGTTTATGGAAACCCCCTCCTGGAGACAGTCTAATGGGTCATAACACAGCTTGGGGCAGATGCAAATGAACTGTCAGAACCCAGAGAGCTCCATGTGGAGCCACCTCCACACATCCTCTCCACGTATGGCAACCCCACAGGGCACAGCAGCACCATCCCAGCCGTACCACCCAAAGCAGCCAAGGTCGTGCTTGGAGCACTTCTCCTGCAAAGTCAGATGCAGCAGAAATTCTGCACTGTACCCCAAACCCCCAGATTTTGATGTTCTTCCTAGGTCTGCTACAGAAATGGTCCTTTTTTCAGCCCAACCTAATAAACTTTCCTATTGGAAAGACTGAGAGCAAGACTGCTTCAACAGGTTTGATAAAGTCAGCACTAAAGAGCAGTTGATAAGGCTATCTGACCTCCACAATGGTTTCTTATAGAGCTTGAATTTTCTATTTCAGAATTGTATTTCAGAGCCAAGTTCACCCAAATTTAAACAGGAATATGTCTTTGAAAAATAAAAAGCAAAGTGAACAAAAAACCCCATTCACTTAACTTAATCTGGAAAACATAAATAAAGTAGTTTCTTCGTTCTATCAAGCAGATGCAAATTTAATTTCCGATCACTCAATTTGTTTTCCTGTAAACAAACAAATGGTTAAAAAGCATGGGAAAAGAAACTCTTGGAAACACCATCTCTTATCACATGCAGTGTGTGCCTCTCTCTCCCTGCTGGCCCATATCACATTCAATCCTACAGTTTTCAAAGGCTGCTGGAATTCAATCTGCTAAAGGTGTGTAATAAATGAGGCTTTGCAGAGTGCATTTGTTGAGTAAGCGGGAGTATCTGGACATCTATGCACAGGGATGATTCACAGAGATGTGTATAAGACAAAAAGGCCCATCCTTACCTGTTTCAAGGCCACATTTTCACCAGTTTATTGTCATCCAATCTGCCAGACAACAAACTTAGCCAGAACGTGAATCAAAAATCTTTCCTCCCACAAGACCATCATTCTTTCACTGCTACACAAGTGGTTTTTGCACCATGCCTAGAAAGTAAAGATCACTTGCTGCTCGATTAAGGTGTGGAAAAGATCTATCACCTCGGGGCATTCTTAAATACAACCATCTTGTTCATTACAAGGGCATAATATTCTTCTTTATTGACTGAGCAATAGTCATGGATCATGTGGCAAGAACCAGCCTCAGAGGTAGGTAGATGGATGTCCAGCCATTGCAAGCTTCATGGTCATATAACCAATGTCTTATGGAGATCTATGGACAGACAGTACAGACCTTGGCAATGCTTTTGTGACTCAAAGCCCATCTGCCACAGCAGCAGAACAAATGAACAATAGCCAGCTTTGAACTGAACTGCAGCCTACAGCCCTAATTATACCTGAAGTGTCTCCTGGCAACATCCAGGACTGGCTGAGATAGCACTTACCTGCCAAAACACATTGGATACAACAAACTGCCTCTTTAGAACATAGAACTGGTTTCACATTCCCTCTATGGCAACTCTGCCTCCTCTATGGAAGTCCTGCAATCTGGAGAACGCACAGATTTGTCTGTGTGCCTTGCATTTACAGAGCCCAAGAAGTGACTGCCTACTGTAGGCACCATGTTAGGAGAGAGTTCAGTGTTCAGACTGAATAAAGTGAGTTTCCCTTAAAGTCAGATCAGGCTTTCTTTGTCACTGTCCACTTAAAAGTCATCAAGATGTGCACAATTTAAGATTATTCTGGGGCTCCCCCTGTGGAATGTAGCACCTAAAGATGCAGAGCCTGAAGACTTTAAGCGTAAATATAAAGAAAATATAGTGCATTGACAATTTAATGCAGTTTCTAAAAGCTGTTACTAGAAGGGGAATGTGAAGTCACTTCTGCCTTGCCCCTATCTGATTTCTTACACAGTTGTTTCCAGTCATCTTTTAAATGAACACCTGAGGTGCAGCCCCAGTCTGCTGCCAGCAGTACTGCCATCCTGCACAAAGCTGTTGGGTGCCCAGCCCACTGGGGCTGCAGGGACTGGCTGACTTCACAGGAACATCAGAGAGCAACCTGGACATTGTGGAACTACAGCTTTAGATGGAGGGGAGACAGCAGAACATGCCAAAAATGAGCAGAACTTACAAAGAGGGGAGAATTTCACAGTGCACCGTCACTGTTCCAGTTTGATTATGTTTGAACATCAGGAGTAAGCTCTGGCCACAGACACCTGAGCAGAACTGAGTTAAGCAGCTTAGAGAGCTACCTGCAACAGCCACAAGCTGTCACAGTTCAGACAAGTACCTTTTACTTGCCCCAGCTACAAGTTGGTAAAAGGAGTTGACCTTCAAGCCTGGACTAGGATACTACTCTCCCAATAAAGTGGAAATACCAGGAGATCCCGTGGACATCTAGGAGCTACCGTACGCTACACGGAAGCAAGCACCGCCGGGAAGACAGAGATCAGAGCCCCATCTGACTCCATCAGACAGGCTGGTGTCCCTCACTGCTCTCCCACCTCTTTCTGTGCTGACACACCTGAGCTCTCCTACCAGCTGGAAATTCACGCTTGCCTCTGCCTCCCACACAGGCCTTGCTGCCTCTTACCACCACACAAGAGCAGTCTCCATTTCTCCCCCAGTCATACAGAGCTTAGTCCAATCCTCACTGCAGCTTTTCCTGCACAGCCTACTTACACTTGTTTATCTTATCATTCTTCCCACAGTCTGAACTAAAGATGCAATCACCACAGTTGCAGTGTTATCCCACAGAAATTACTTTTTCACAGGGAAAAGTGCAAAAATACAATTACTTGCTTTAGATACAGTGGCTTAGAAGGACCCAGTTTTGAAGTTCTTCCTATTTTCCAGGAAAAGACTGAAAACTTGTACCTATATGTATAGTAATCAGAAAGTACTTGTACCTTTTCCTAAAGAAAACCCATGAAAATGATACCAGGCCTTATCTGACAGAATTATATGGTATTTCTGTCTCAAAAGCCTGCATGCAGTTGTATCAGAATTCTTGTTATTTAACAGGACTGAAGAAGAGGTCAAGCTGCACCATGATTCTTGCAAATTTACACTCAAAGAGACATCCAATTAGAACCAAAACCTGCTGCCACTGCTGCAACAAGTGACAAATTCAGGTTTGGAAGTGTAGAATAACTGAATTAGTGAGCTCTGGAGGTGTTGTCTAACCAACCTCCATTCCCCAGGCAGGATGTAGTTTCTCTGAATCACTCCCAAGAGATATTTGCCTGATCTGTTTTTAAATGATCTCTGATACAAGAAAGGACACCTCCCAGGGAGCTATATCAGGCTTTACTCACTATAAACTTTTTCACATGAACTAACTTTCTCTGTTTTGCTGTACCTTAAGCATATGATTGCTCATCCAATGGTTCACAGATAAAGCTAAAAGGCTATTTACCTTAAACAACTTTTATATTTATTTTATCATCCCTCTTCAGTTTCCTCTTCTTTAGCTGAACAATTCCCATCCATTCAAGTTTTCCTTGTAAGCCAGGTTATCCTGTGTTTGAGTATCTTCATTTTTCTCTGAAAGAGTCTCTTAAAATGATCTTTATCTTTCTTTAAGTGAACTTAAACTGGCCACAGAGCTAATGCTAAGGCCTTACTTGCACTGAGTGCTCTGGAAGGATTACTTTGTGTATCTTACAGGGTACATATAATCCTGCTCATTGAAGCAGCAGAGGATTTTCTTCCTGGAAACACTCTGCAAGACCTATCCTCACTGCCCTGTGGAGTTGAGTTTCTGAAGGAGAGATTGACAAGAGTGAGAACAAGTTAGGGCAGGGAGAAAGTTGGAGTAAATGTTTGTGTATTTTCTGGCAGGCCAGAGAAGGTAATATTGTCAGGACTGTTGTGCAGAAGGAAAGTGACTTTTAGGAGATAATGGCTTCCCTTAGAAGAAAAGATGAACACACCTCTGGGATGGGACAAAGAATAGAACCAGTTTAGTAAACACTGAGAGGGGAAGCAAGACAATAGTAGTCAGACAGCATGAGCGAGAATCAAATCCAGTCCGGGTTTGTGCCTTAACACCACGGGATAAACAAGTATTTCAATGCCATCTATCATGAGACGGTGCCCTAAGGAAAACAAGAGTCAAGTACACTGCACACACAGTGCAGAAGGGCCTGGCCCACAAGCCTCAAAGCAGGAAGCCCACTTCTTAGCATTCAGGGTATTAAATAGGGTTCTGATACCCCTTTCAAGGACAGTGAGGCTGGATTAATGGCTGACCTTTGTTTCAGAAGTAAAAGATGACATAACAAATTCTGCTGGTGTAAGTGGCCCAAAAGAAAATGCAGAAAACACAGCAGAGAAGTTTACAGGTTCCCATGCAAGCAAATAAGAGCCCAGTCTGGTTTTACCTTCCTCTTCTCCCTCCTCCAGACCAACCTGACTCCCTTTCAGTCCTCAAGAAATATTTTAGTGAACAAATTCAATGTTATGTAGTTGTACAGATATTTCAGCAATGGGATTAAAAGAACCCCTGTCAAATATGCCATGCATCAAGACTCACTGTCATTCTGTCCTCACTTAGGAAGGAAGCAAGAAGACAGGATGCAAGAGGAAAACACAGCCACTGGGCAAACAAAATAATCAAGGACAAGATGGCAATGCTGAAGAAAGAACAAAGAAATAACTGGATTATGTTTCAATATGTCAAGCTCTGGAAAAACCAAAGCAACTTTGTCATTAGCAGAGAAGACAGCTCTTCCTGATATACAGCCCTTACAAATCTGTGTGGCATAAATGCAATTTATGTGGCCTACAATGTAGTTAATTTATGCCCATAAAGGAAGGAGACAGTGTAACTTGCTAGACAGGTTCTGGTTCTTACCGTCACTTGGGGTGATAAATTTAGCCCAAGTTTCTGTACCTGACTTTTCATTTCTAAGTAGCTTAACCTAATCAGACACTAACCTTATTGTGACAGTGTCAGAAATGACACATATCTGGCCACATTTTTTTAATTGTGGTTCTCCTTTTTTTCCCTCCTTCTCTCTGATGCCCACGAAAAGCATTAGCCTGACAAGAGTAGAGAACAAGTCATTTATTTTCTGTCACAACAGATATGCAGCACAGAACAAGTTGCCTATGCATCACTCCCTGCCAGTGTGCATCAGCCTTGGCTCAGGGGGACCCATCTCCAAGAGTAAGAGCACAAATCAATTTTGCATGGCTGTTCAGAGTCAGCCTCTCTGCTGACACCATGCGTTTTCACCAACTGGTAAGGTTGGTAAAAATCGTAGGTTCTGTCACATGGATGTCTGTCCAAGGGGAAACCCAAACTACATATATCAGCTGATCTGAGACACTCCCTTACTTCCATTTCCACAAAATCTTTGTTTTTATCAGCAAACATCCAAAGCTGGTTTGGGTTTTTTCCCCCCTTTCCACATGGATGCTCTGTCCATTCCTTCACCCCCGTGGCTGCAGTAAACCAGGGCACACAAGACGGACACACAAGAAAGACACATAGAAGATGAAATCTTTCAACAGGAGAAATAGACAGGAACTCTTAACTTATGCTTTGATTTCCACGTACACATTGGGACTTTTTAAAGTATTGGATTATACAATATTTTTGTTACTGCTTTACAAATATACACCCATCTGGTGGAAGATCCTAGCACATATACAACTGCAGAACAGTATTTATTGTTGTTCTGAATACCTATTTACTTATATATCTGCCAAACAAGGCTATTCAGAAGAAAACAAAAAAAAAGCCATATTACTAGACCTAAAAAGGACAAAAAAGGAAAGCAATATAAGACAGGAATCCAAAGGAATAGATCGTAGCTATGTTTTCCCAGTTTTTATGAAGTTAAAGTTCCAATGCAGGTTTTGGTGGTGTGTGGGTTGGTTTGATGGGTTTTTTGAGAGGGAAGCCTGTTTTGGGTTTGTGGGTTGGGTTTTTTCTTTTGATAAAATATATAATGAAACTAGAAGATGGCATCACATAAATCCATAATGGTAGCAAGCCTGAAAAATGGTATCATTGTAATTGATTCTCAATACATATTTAAGAGCATAATTCCATAGGATACTTCCTGCACTCTCCTCTTTTGCCCTGTGCTGCAACTTTCCCAAAGGCATGTAATAGCATAGCTGATTGTTTAGCAAAAGCCCCTGCTTTACCAGCTGGCTGAATTTTAACCTACAAAGAAGGCAATCACATCTGAAAGCATTGGGGATAAACTCCAATTTTCACTGTATGTAGCTTCAAGCAAAAGGAAATTGCAATCTCTGAGCAGCAAAAGGCCACAGTAAATAGGGGACACAAAACAGTTACTGAAGTTCTCATTTTTAACATCTGACTCTGCATGAAGTGTGCAGAACAGATTTACTAATAGATCAGGCTGCTCAAAACCCTGAGGTTGGTGACTGCACGTGTGCATTAAATTCAGTGTATACGTGGCATTTATTTGGTGTCCTGACTGCGAAGAAATGGCTTATAATAGAGAGAGTTCATCTGAAACCTTTCTGCATCTTTATATATTTCTTTGCTTCGTGTTATGGAAAGGGATAAATCATACCACGTTTAGCTGTGTGAGTTCCCTCAAAAGCTGCTGAGAGTAAGAGTATGTTTTCAGAATGGCAGCAGGCTGAGGGGCCACAGGCAGCAGGACAACAGGTACTTTGCAACAGCAGTGCCAGGCTGTGGGAAGTCCTGCAGATTCCCTGTGGGCACTCCAAGCTGTTTTGCCCTCCTTTACTTTGCCACAGTGCCTATTTTCCCTTATTCTCTACATCTGCTGCTTCCACACACATGCTCTCTTCTGGCTTCCCTACCCTGGGATCCTACCTGTCTTTTCACAACTCCTTTCTAGTTACTCTTCACTTCCTTCAATTTCTCCCTTACTATTTCTCCCTAAATTACATGACCAACCACAGGATTTCCTTTTTTCTTCCTTCTTCTTGTCTTCTCTGTCACTTGTCCCTGACCACCTGCTACCTCTGCTCACATATTAGGTGCAGGAACCCTTTGCCTTAGTGCCATTCCTTTACACCTTAAAGAAACCCCTGTGAGCTCCTACACAATACATTCTTGTAAGTTTCTTCTAAATCCATCCTCTACCCATGATGCCCCTGAAATACCTTGCAATAGAAAGGGTTGCACACACCAGTAAATCCCTGGATTTGACCTGCTAACCATTAACTGCAACATTATTTTCCCTGTATTTTCCCAGCTGGTGCTGTTTCTATTAAATCTAGGCTGCAAAGCCCTTGAGATAACAACCACCCTCTCAGTCTCCCTTTTTACCATCTCTTGAGCAAAAGTTAATAGCCCATATACGACTTCCAAACTGAATGAGAAGACAGAAAGAGAAAAGTTAGGAGGAACACTGCACTGCCATAAACTAGCCAGAAACATATCAGGTATTTTTGTGTTGATATTTTTTGCTAATGACAGGTGACAAGCAATGGAAGTTGCTGCTGTTGCAGGAGCTTTATAACTAATTTCTTCCCAGGCCCTGGCACTGTGAGTGGCTGTGCAATTACAGCTGAAAAGAAGGTGCAGGTGTGATCCACAGTTTGTTGCACTGAGTAAGGGACAAGTCCTTCTCCTGCACCACAGCAGTGTCAGGTGTTACATGGATCTATTTCACACACACATGCACAACCTGTGCCTTCCAACAAGCCAAAGAAAGCATGAGTTGCTGAACTAATTGCTCTGACTGCTTCCAGAAAATTTAATTTTACTTTGATTGTAATTAATTAATTTCAGCAGAAAATGTTTCCTCCTTGACCAAAGCTGAGTCTGGCCTGTGATATATTTAATACATCAGCTTCACCAGTCAAGTTTCTATTAGCAATTAAAGAACAAGTATTGCTTAGTTGCCTACTGTGGGGGTGAAAACAAGTTCCTCAGCCCTCCACACCAACACTTGGTGTCATCCTGTCCTACTGACAACCAGGACAAACTTCTGACTACAGGGGGCCAGGAATGCAAGATGACACTGTCTTTGGCCACTGTCGCTCAACTCAATGTGTTTGCAATAGAAGTGATAAACTGGATCTTTCCAGGCTTATGATTTTCTTTACTGTTTATCTCTGTTCAAAGCATTGACATTAAGCCTGGGTTCAGCATTTTCTTCTGGACTGCTTTTTCCTACCTTTTTGATATAATGGACTACCAGTTCTTGGCTAATGGGTTGCCAGCCTTCATTTAGATATGCTGTTCCCTTTTGCCTCCAAACAGAGTGGAAAAAGAAAACTCCTCTTTCAAATCACTACTTATAGCACTCCACCCGAGTAAATCCCCTCCATCTCTGTACAAAAGGATAAACACATTCCATCATAACAGATTTAGAGAGTTACTTCCTTGGCTAAAATGATCAGCTGTGTCCAAGATACCTGATGTATTGGGTCAGTAGTTTAAAAGCACACCTAGAATAAGGAGAGGATTACTGGTAAATTTGACTCACAGCCACCCAAGTTCATGGTTGTTTCTGCCCTCCCTAACTCACATGATCTGCGGCAGGCTTTTAGTTTTATTACAGATTCAGAACTATGCTTTCTTCTTGGCAGTTAAAACAATCTTGCCGGCTCTTCCGTTCTCAGTGTTCAGTCACACTTTCCAGTCCCACAAAAGAGGAATTTGCCTAAATGTGGGCATGGGTGGCATCAGGGGGGTATCTCTGACTGGCCTTGGATGGTACTATGAGGTTGTCATACATCAGGCAAGAGTTTACCACCACCATATGAGGTGGTACTCACCCACTAACATTTTGCTTTGTGTATGAAGCCACAAAACAGTCAATCAACAGACCACAAGACAGCAAACCTTCTAGTGCAGTCAGGCCTGAGTTAGACATTTATTGTTCTGGTCCAGTGTTAATTACAACAGAAGTGGGGGACAGGGACCGTGACAAGGCTTATTCACCCTCAAACAACCAAACACATGTAATCAAGCCAAGCCTATCCACAGATGGACAATTCAGAGCAGAGGTTTCCATGCAATATATTATTTCACATCCTAGAGCAAGATAGACAAACACTGTGGAAAAAAAGCCCTGGATTCTGTCACATATTATCCAGTTAATCCATATCCCATCTCACTAGACAAATTGAGACAATGAATGATCATCATTATTTGTATTCACAGAATGTTCTGCATAGGCTTTATTTTTCTCTAACTCTTCTGCATTTGCTATACTAAACTTACATGTATAGATGAGCAAGAAGTAGCCAAATATTTCTATCCTGTGCTACACAGGGCTTCCAACAGGATGAGTTCATGACTCAACAAATTATCTATGTGATTTTGCTAAAACCGTCACTTGTGAGTCATTATGGGTGCTTAATTGGTCATCTGCAAATTTCAGGGTTAACACCTCACTTAATGAACAAGCTTGTTCAAACCTCTGAAAATTATTCATTCTGGCTGCCTGAACTGCTGGGGAGACAGCTAATGCTTCAGTTCACATTCTGACATTTTCTCTATAATCATAAAGGCTAGGAAGATGTATATTTGTGTATGTGGGCAAGTGAATAAAAATGCACATAAAATGAGAAAGAGCTCAAGCGCGTACTCAGATTCAGGAACACGAGCTTTGTGTCAAATGATGGATGTAGAGGACCTTGACTATTAAGTGAAAGTTGTGTCTAAGGTAATTCATTTCTTGTCAGGTTTTGTCCCCCAAAAGTATTAGTCAGGCATGAACTTCTAGAAGTGTCTGCCACAGGCACAATTACCTGAGTTCCAGCCACTGCAATATTAGATTAATAACAAGGGTAGCTCTCTTGCCAGTTTAACTAATGTAATAGCCTTAGTATTAGCCTTATTGTGTGTAAGCACAATATGGGCTGGTCTCTCACTTAATCCAGGCTTGCAGCACTGCTTCCTGACTTCTCCCACTACCATGATCAAAAATGGATTTCTCCCCTTTCCCCCCCCAACACTCTCTCTTTCTTTCTCTCTCTCTTTATTCCTTCCTTCCTTACTATATTTTACTTCCCTTTGTACAACTCACTTCTTAGGAAAGCCAGGTCTCTTCCTACACTCTTCTTTTAGAAAAGGTCAACGTTTGGAGAACAGAAAACTACAAATAATGAATAAGGAGCTGACAGGTAGATTGAAAACCCAAAAGGAATGAACAGACCAGGCACTGGAAATAGCATGCGACACAAAGCTTAGCAGCAAATTCCTAATCTGCTCTAATGACAGCAGTTCACGCCCCCTATGCCAAAACAGGATTGCTCCAGCTATTAACATACTAAGAGCCATGGTAGTTGGTGAAAAAATAGAAAAGTCAAACTCACAGCTGTTCTTCAACCACATTGCCAAGGACGACTTTAAAGATGTATCTCAGATCCTGCAGAATACCCCAGAGACCTGGATCTACCTGCATCACTGGATGCATCACACCCTTCCTTTTTCTAGTACTTCAACCTGTGCAAGGCAGGTGAAATGCCATCCTGTGTGTCAAGGAACACAAAACACCAGGATACAATGGCCAGAAAAGAGCTCTAAGCAGTTCTAAAGCAAGAGGACACCACGGTTAGTTGTAGCTGTTCCTGACACCACAAATAGGATGCAACCATTACAGAAAGACTGCTGGCTCCTAATCCTTCTGCACAACAGCAAGGAGAGATGGTACCCTGAACCAGAGCACACAAAGTCTCTTTGTGCAAGGAAGAGTCCACACTAGATCTGTTAGATGCCCTCCGTTGTTGCCAGGCAGAACTTTGGACACTCACCACCCTGAAAACCAGATCTTTTAGCACACATTCTCACAAACAAAATCATAGGTACATACAAAGTAATACAGCTAAATCACACTGCAGATCTGCCTGGTGCTATAACCATTCGGCACAAGAAGAATGTAACCTTGGTTGTAGATAATGGCAAAGAAGACAAAAAGAGTTGTTCCCTTGATCATACTCTTTTCTTTCTTCCTCTAGATCTCAGAGTGACCTTTGCAATTCAAGCCATGCCATGGTCATTAAAATAATAAAAGTATATTTTATTACTTCTACTTATAAGAAAACTCAGCCTGAACTCTACCTTAATGTCCAATTCTCCTTAATGTTTCATATCTTACTGAGTTTCCAAGGCCTTTCATCTTGCCATATGAAGCTGACCAACCCCCATCTGTTCTCTTACAAGCAAACAGAATGAGGTTAATGTACCTGTCGAACTCTGCTGTGGTCAGTGATATGTTAATGATGTGCATGGAGTTAAATAATTCAGTATCCTAACAATAAGGTGACTCACTTATTGCACTATTCATTTTTCCTTTTCATGGAAGGAACTTGTTGTTCCTGAACATGCTCTTGTCTAGGCCAAGTGTGGCTGTGTGTGTGCCCAGGGAAGAGGTAGAAGAATGTAGAATTTCCCAGTAAACATTTCAAGTGCAAGAAGAGCTGTGTAAATGCAAGACCCACTCATGAGGGGGGTAAGGTTAGGACTCTCAACCATTTTACTCCTCAAAGGTGGCAATACTGGAGTTTCACACACACGTAAATGCAACAGCTGCTCTAGCAAACCTTTCATCCCGTATACAGTCACCTGTCAACCCATATAAGCCAGTGTTAACTTCAGCAAAATAAAACCAAACAGACTTACAGCTGGTTAGCAAAGATCTGTGCCAGCCAATCTCCTAAAGTTTGCTGATCTGAAGGAACAAGCAATTGGTGGTCCCACGTTACCAACAGAATTGCGAGCCCAAACTGACTGTGACCATGAAAGTGACACATCTCTCTGCAACCCAAAAACAGGGGCTGGGGAAGCAGACTGCTCAATTTCCCTTTGCTGCAGAAGGGGTATAAAATGCACAGCCAGAACGGAGCGTGGTCTCTCCTGACTTCACAGCCCTCACTGCTGGCAACCAGAAGAGGGGCTAATATTAACCAAAACAGACGCTTATTTTCCCTGAAAGTCTCAGTGAACAAAACCTCAACCCTAAGAAAGACTCTAAGCAGGGACTGCTTCCTTTTGTCAATGCTGTGCCACACCACACTTCAACATCCTAAATTAGGTGCTCTTATCTAGATCCAGATCCTTTTTTCCACAATGAGCAGGAGGCACTGCCACAGACATTTTTTCCACCCACATATCTCTGGTAAAACCATCTATGCACCCAGTGCCAGAGGAAAGATTGCTGTGGAAGATCAGTGCCATAGGAATCACTTGTCCAAAACTGACTTCCAAAACTCAACAAGTTTCCATGCTGGATCCTGCTTGGTGTCTTCAGTAAGAAGAGCGGAAGGGGTTCACTTCTTTCATGCTCTTGAAAGAACAAGGTAGCATCTTTCACACCTAGATACAATTAAGGCATGTGTTCTCATTCCGTTCCCACTCGGGAAAAAACAAATGGGGCTCATTAATATCAGAAAGCCAGCCCAAGAAGAGGTCCAACTCTGCATTATTCGCTAGTGTCAGGAGACATGAACAATTTACATCCCTTGAAACTAGGTCACACACTGCTCTGCCACAACAAAAATTAGCTCATCTGTCCAAAAGACATTTAATGCTCATGAGGCCTAAAGTTGTTTACTTCTGCTCCAAGGGAGAATTAGGGGCCTTGATTCTGCTGTGATGAAAACTATAAAGTGGTCTTCAGCATGGTTTTAATACATGGATTATAACAGCACGGGGCTTATGATTGTTTACATTTTTGCCTTCCAGTGACTGCCATAAAGCAGAGCGTGCTGCCCACAGAACAGCAGCACTGATTCAATGTGGCAGCAGGTCAGCAGGGGTGAGACAGAACACCTCTGGAAACTACACTCTTTGTATGATCCCTTGCAAAAAATCTTGGACATCCACAGCCTGCAGTAAGCATGTTTTTGTTGGTCTACAACATCAGTTTCATCCCATTTACTGGAACAATAAATCCTGTCAGAAAAAGATACCAGCTATTCTCAAGAGAGCCTCAGCACAGTCTTTAGATACCTTTGCCCTTCTAGTTAATGGAGGAGAACTGAGTCACAAAGTCGCCGGAAAGTCTGTAGTCAACAACAGTAAAT
Source organism: Callaeas wilsoni (assembly GCA_013398955.1). Taxonomy (NCBI): domain Eukaryota; kingdom Metazoa; phylum Chordata; class Aves; order Passeriformes; family Callaeidae; genus Callaeas; species Callaeas wilsoni. The sequence continues at coordinate 303,786 of VWPU01017572.1, forward strand.
GAGGCTGTTTAATTCTGTAGATAGGGTTCCCATCCTCAAAACAGGAAGTTTCACTACATCTAATCAAAATGCAAACAGCTAAAATTTTTCTGGGCTCTCCAGACCCTGTGGATGGCTGTTCAGTGGTGGAGGTACATAACAGTCACTGTTTTTCAGCCCAGAGACAGCTGTTTATGCAGCTGGATGGAATAAGTTCTTACTTCTTACAGAAGGAACACAAAGTCAGCTACCTTGAGGAGACGGGCTACAAAAAGACCAAAGTAAATTACCCTATGATAATAATTACTTCATCAATAATTAAAAGTTATAATAATCAGATCTGGGATGAGTCAAAGGAATACTTTAAACACCATCGGGCACAAGGAGAGGGGATTATACAAAGCAGACAAAACACAGACCTAAATCTACTATCCTAGACTAAATTTGTCTTTGAGTTCAGCAAAAAGATAACAGAAGAAAAAACATCTGTCTTTTTTTGTTCTTGTTGTGATAGGAGCTCTTCTCTAAGTCATCAGCTCTCCAAAAGAAACTCTATCTTCATTCTTCAAAGATAATAGATCTTCAAGACATTATTTCTGTACCACCAAGGTGAATAAAAACTCCCAAAGGTGGAGCCACCAATAAATTATACAGGTCATACTGCAGGAGTGGGTTTGGGGTTTGGACTGGTTTGGGGTTTTTCTAGAATGTTCTAATACATCATTTTAAGAGCTGACCTAAAGAGCTCCTCCAGCCCAGAGTGGTCAGCCCATGGAGCCATCCACATAAAGTGCTTCATGCCATGTCTCAACACAGATGATTCTACACAAGTTTGTCAACAGAGAGGCAGTTGGGGTGCTGGTAGGAAAAATGTGAGATAATGCATGGACTTGAAAAGAGGAAAACATTTTCAAAGGGTTTTTCATTATTAAGTGGTTTCAAACCATTGAAATGAAAGAGATGACAACATGAAAAGAACCAAATGCCAACAGAATGTCCTACAAACCTGATCCATTCCAGTTGACGTAACAAACACTTAAAGCCCAGCAGAAGGATAACTGGGAGTTGCCTTCTATAGTGGCATAAGGAGTTTATTAGTGCAAAACTAGACCTACTTGTGCAGATAAGTAACTGCTTAGGCTAGGTCTGTTTACACATGTGTGTGCACATCTGTTTCACATCTGCCTTCTGCAAAATCGGTATCCAATACCTGAAACACCAGTTATTCCTACTCTGATGGAAGGAGGAATGCCTGATCTGTCTGAGAACAATGATTTGGGCATTTCATGACTTTTCATCATCATTGTATCTGTATTCCTCCTATATATAAATACACTTGTTCTCAATTGTTCCCTGTATCCCAAAAAGTACGTTCATTCCTGGTTTACAGTGGGGAGGTGAAGTATTCAGAAACCCACAAGATAGAGCCTGAGAGCACTGAAACTTCTCCTGCTACTCTGTTCTGTAAATGCCAAGTCCTTTTTGAATTCCTGCCCTGAAATCACATGGGAAGTCAGCAGCCGAGCCAGGACCTGAACTCACATCTCTTGCATGCCACAGGATAAGATAAACTTCTGAATTATTCTGCAATACAGTTGCCAGGTTTTTGGACTCAGTGGGTTTCACCCCACATCCTTCAGTACCTCATCAACACATCTCCAAATCATCAAGCCATTCCACTTCCTAGATGCATCCACTGTAGTTAATTCTACCAACCTTGCTGGTGCCAGCTGCCAGCATAGGCTGTGCCAGGCCTCCTGATTAAGGTGAAAGATGTATTTCTGTGCTATGAATTGTCAAATCATCTTTTTTGTTTATTAACAGGGAGAATATTTTCTGAGCAGAGCCTCCTCTGAATTCAGGATCCAACTCTGCAAGCTGCCAAGTAGGTGCTGAGTGTTTCCCAGTTCTCTGCAGAAGGCATTTGTTCACTCCTCTCCCCAGAGACTTTGTCCATTAAAAATGCTCCCAGACTTTTGTCGCAATGCCACAAATATGGCCTCGAGCACTCTGCTAGCAGAGTAAGCATCTACTAACAGCCAATGCATCAGCCACAGCTCAGAATTGTCCAGCAGCGTTACATCTTCGCTATGCATTTTAGTGTTCTACACCCTAAACAATAATGCTACCTCTGAAGACAGAAGACAGTTCAGAATCCAAGACTTGCAAACCTCAGCTGCTCTTGAGTCTCCAGCGCCAGCTTTAATAGAGTCCAGCAAGCCATTCTCCCCAGAGAAGCTAATGCAAGGAAAAATACTTGCTGGTATTGGCAGTTCAATCTGCAGCATTTTTGCTAAGGAGCAGAAGATCTAGAAAGTTAGCTACAAAGGGTTTTCAGAGACTTTGACTTTCAACTCCCTTTTGGATATTAAGTTTAAAGACTCTCTCAGTATCTAGGCCATTTCATTTATTTTTTCTGAGTGCTGGATTTCCCTACACCAAGCATACAGCCTGATGGTCCAGAACACAGCAAGAGAGAGTGGAAGAAAGTGCTTTGCAGCAATTGGCCCCCCCCTTATGGGATCAAAGCTAAGTAACTCAGCACAAGAGCATGGATTCTGGGCTGTATCTTGGTGAGCAATTACTCACACAGAAATAGCACTTCAAGACCCAGATAAGATAAAACTTCTGTATTGTCAGGTCTTTTGTTAAGAACATTGTCAAACACTGCCCCCGGAAGATCCTACAACCTGAAAAAAATTATGGACAATCTCTGTTTTACAACTTGAGAACTAAGCTTATGAGAGACCCCAGACTCTGCAAGAGAAAGCCAGTGCACAAAATTCAATCTTAAATAAATGTGGCAACACCCCAAAGGACAAAAACTTGTTCTGGATTCATTGTGTTCAACAAAGGTGTTTTCAAAAATAATTGTAGCTTCTTTGCAAGCCACCTCTGCTTTACATTAAGCGACTTTCCTGGGGTCTGAGACACCAGGTTCACACAGTTCCAACTCCTGTTCAAGCACTTGGCAGCCACTGAAATTAAGCTGGCATCAGGCACCTAAATCTTCCCCTTGAAGGTGTGAGCCCAGTGTCTTGCTCTGTGGCACAGAGGAAGTCATGGCAAAACCAGGTTTTAGAGGAAAATCTTCTTTATCTCTCCTTAATGAAATCAGTCCTGAAACCCAATAAAAAGTTGATCCCTCCTCTTTATCACTTGTATTGCAGTTCCTCTCCAAATGATACACTCAGACTGAGCAGCTCTTACCATTTATAACAGTTCTGAGCAGACAAGCAGGTTATTTTGATGCCTGGTACTAGTGTTACACTCCAAAAGCACCCTAACAGCACAGACTTCACAATCCTCAGCAAACTTCACAGACTTCAGCAAACTCAAACTGACCCACTCTGTAGACAATTTGACACTATATTTAACCTTATCCACTGACTTTTAAGGTCAGGAATCTCTTTGTCTCCTGTTTCTCCTTCTCTTGAGGTGGAAAGATGCAATTTTACAAATCTTCACAGTCTAAAAGCTTGACAAAGCAAAGATGACCATGCCATCCATCTGAGGCTTGCTTTTTTGATTTGATATGGCACAAAAAATTGTCCACTTTGAAGTCTGACCAGTACCAAGAAACCTCTGCTAACAACTGTGGCACATTTCATGTCTGCTGACATGATAGTAAGGCCAGCCAAGTAATAAATAGTCCTTTTATTTGGAATTTAAAAGAATAACAAATGGGACATAAGTGCCACAAGGCACACACAGTAAGCACAGGGTTCATCATAATACACAGGATTTCAGGTAGATATTTGTGTGTTAAGACCACAGCAAAGACACATGCTGTAAAGCACAGTCTAGAAAATAGAGCTGAAAGAGGAAGTCTTCAGCATCCAAAGTCACTGTTGACTTCAAAATGGAAGTATCTTTCTCCTAATTGCCACCACTTTCTCCTGTTTTAATCTAGCAGTTCCTCTGCACCATCCTAGAAAATAATTAGCCTCAAACCAGCTTAACACACAGAATCAAAGCAGGAAATTCTCGACTTTGATATCCATACTTCTATGCTAAATTGGGAGGGCTTGATTTTACAAGGCAACTTTACCATCCACAGGCAAATCAGTATCACAGCACACACCACACCAAGTGCACGAGCAAAGGGTTTTGAGCAAATGTTTTCATCTGATGGTCTTCTGTCACATGCAATCAGCCAGTTTTGCTCATGTAACTGCAGCAAACATACCTCACACATCAGTGAAAACTGACCCCATTAAATGGTCAGTATATTCAGAACAAGTCTAGGCTTTAAAAAGAGCTAGTTAATTTTACTGCCAATAATTGCAGCAGCTAAGATAACAGTAATCAAATCCCATGCTTCAGAATGCGAGTTAACAGCCTTCAGGGTCAGAAAGATATCTACTTCTTTGCCTCTGGATATCACTGAAGAAGTACCATAGAGGATTATATGACTCAAACACAAAACCCATTTATTGCTCAGTGCCATAAGCAGGAGAGTGCCTTTAACAGGTAAAATGATCCAGTACAGCCAAATCTCTGCCACAACTTATTAACATCACCTTTTACTTGCTACTCTCCCACTGTCTCCATCCTTGTCTGTAACATGATTTTGTTCTGCAGAAGGTCAAATTTTGTTTTCCTAGCTGGTCTCCAACAAACGCACGCAGAATTACCTAAGGGCACTTCAAACACGCTTTGATAATTTTTTGTTTTAATTGGGCCAGCTATCTATTATCAACATTAACACTGAGAGAATATTGAAAACTACAGCTAAAACACTGATTAGCTGCTGTTCAGGTCCTTAATTCCCTAGGAATAGCCAATAGACAGGCATTTCCAGCTTCCCTGCTGTGCCCCAATGCAACAGAAGAGCTAGGCAAAGGGAAATTAAGCAATTAATTTGTTCTTTAAAAAAAAAAAAAAAAAGAAAGGGGGAAAAAAAGTAGTTGAGTAAATCATTTAGTACATTGGAAAACAATATAGCAGTGGCCAAAAGACAGGCACAGCAGAAGAAGCATTCCCTTCCTCCTGAAGCTGTGTGTTGCCCTCTGCTGTTCTCTGGGTCAGCTCCTGACACTGCTCAGTCAGTGCTCCTCACTCAGGACCTTCTGTCCCTTCTGTCCTCACTCATTGCCAGCCTGGAGCTCCAGCACCGTTCAGCCAAGACTGTACATATCCCTCTCTCATGTACCTGTAAAAGTGATACATTCTGGCACAGTGTTCCTAGTTTAATTTGCCAAGATATTGGTAAACTTTGAAATACTTGCCCTGCCTTGAAAGACTCCTAAGGATTGCTCGTTTGTGGAGTGCTTGCACACTGCAGCACGGGAGTCAAACAATTCTTGCTAATAAACACAAGTGGAACCTTCTTCACGGGCACAAAATCAGCTCAGGCTGTCTTAGACAGCTGTCATGCATCATCAGCTGGTTTTCCTTAAAGAGGGGACCCTGTGCTGTCCTGGTATCATGTTAATTAGGGACAAACATACTATTGAGGAAAGTCTGCTTCCAGCTGCAGAAAAAACAGAGGACAGGTAACAACACAGCTAAGAGGACAAGCCCAAGGATGCTCTTTGTTATTTCCTCAAGCTTAAAGCAGCGACCAAGGTAAAATGGTCAATGCCAAACCCCTTAAGTCAGATGTCAAGAAAATGTCCTCATGCAAAGAGCTGGTGTATTACTGACACACTTCTCCCTGCAACAAAACACAGGCCTTTAGAAGAACCTGAGAGCATGCTAGAGATGTTTACCTGGGGGATTTTCAAGAAAACTGGCCCTACCTCAGCTCCCCAGATGCTCTTCTCCATAGTTTTAAGATCAGGAAACCTGGCAGCTCACCTTACTTCAAATTTTTCACTGATCTGTGCAAATACCAGTATTACACAAAATATTTTTGTCACAGAGTCTCCTCATCTATAACCCAGTGATCAGGACACATAACAGCTGGCTTTGGCCACCTGCAGAGAGACAGGAAGCTTAAGGCAGGAGTCAAGCTACAATATTTTTAGTGCTACTGGGGAAATAGAGACATTGACAAGTATTTTCAAGCAAGTGTAGACATGAATATGATGAAAATAATGAATGACTCTCAGCTCGCTCTTTTTGAGAGACGAGTTTTCAGTTCCAGACCAAACTCCCAGTCTGACCCCAAACAGTCACCAAACATGACCTGGTTCCTGGTAAAACAAAGATATCCATTCTTGACCCATTGGTACAGTGGAAGGGTGAAAACCCACTGTGAGATGACGAAAGGACTGTGCAACCACAAAGCCAGAAAAACACTCAGAGCAACACATTGCAGCCAGGATACAAGCAAAAGCATGCCCCAGTCTAGGCCAGCATTAGCACATGGACAGGTCCTAATCAAGAAGCTTCTAGATTTGGGTAATGCTCACGAGGGTAATAAACTGTCACCCTTTCACCATGACCACGCTGCCGGGGCACATGGGGGCTGTGCAGCTCATTTCTCTGCTAACAATGTGAGAAAATGAAGTTTGAAAAGGTGGAGAGGAGAAAAGAGTGCTGCAGTTAAATCAGCTGGCATGATGGACTACAAAAAATGGCAGCACGAAAACGCTCTCACCTTAACAAAGACATTCGGATTCTATTTGCTCACTGCCATCAAACCAACTACAGTCACTCATTGAACAACCTCCTCCACACCCTCCAATCTTTACCACACACAACCTGCTAATGTCCGCAGAGAAACAGCCATGCATTCATAGGTCAGAGAACTTCCAATTATGCAAAGAAAACACCTCAGGGCATGAGTCTGAATTAAGATTATATCCATTGCTTAATAACAATGACAAATTCATTCTGCCCCCGGAAAAATATTTAGATGCATACAAAAAGGGATGGAAGGAGGGAATGATGGATCTTCAGTATTAGCTCAGCAGACACAGAAACAGCAGTCACAGGGCTTTCTCGGGGCACTTACCTTTGGTGGTAAGAAAATGTAAATAGAAATCAGCAAGTGGAAAAACTAGTAATACCACCAGCAGGTTCTAGCTGGCCCTTTATACACAGGCCAAAATTGAATCAACCAGGAGGATTAGACACAAAAGGAATTTCTTTCACTGGAAGGACCAGCTGTTTTCCTACCAGAAATCTGTACAAGTAGCACCTCTTCTTGGAAAAGGCCAGGTTGTCCTAATCTTAGAGTCCAGTTCTCCTAATAGCTTCCTGTGATAAAAGCTCAGAACAGCAAGACATTGAACTACACCTGCAACTATAAATTCTCAGCTTACAAAAGCCCTAAAACTCAGCAGTGCTCGTTGAAGGGATTCCTTGTGCTGCCTGATGCGAAGACATCTTTCAGCTGCTGGACAGTTCCCTCATCCACCGATGTGCTACTGACCCACCTCAGCCTGTGACACAGACACAGAAAAAGCTTTAGACCACGAGGAACGAAGGGAGCAGGTCACTCTTCTCCACCTACCACCCAGCAGTACAGCAGGAGAACAGGAAGCAGATCCCTCTGTGATTTTCCATGAGAACTCCAAAAGGGGTGGCAGAAAGGCAGAACATCAAGGTACAACAGTGGGAGCCAGCTCATTCACCCTCCACCACTCACAAGTCTGCAATAAGCTGCAGTTCAAGGGTTCTCCTGCAGTGTCTTAGAGCATAGCTCGGAGTGCTTCTTCCTACAGCTTCTTATCTTGTGTCCCACCTTTCAATAAGTCTCTTAAGATCATTCAAAGTCAAAAAGGGGAAGAACTCAGTCCAGCAGCCTTGGAGAGGACAAGTTCACCAGCTAGTTCTCACACTTAGCTAGAGCTACCGTCCATCTGGTTATGGCTGTGCTCCCTCTTGTACCATGCACTGCAGCTTGTTACATGTCCCTCGGCATCCATTCCTCCTGCTGCCTGTCACCAAGGAGAATGGGAGCTGGGATTTGGCACAACTCTTCCTCATCCTTCAGCACACTCAAGTATTCTGATGTATTGAGCCTAATAGTGTTCATATCAAATGCTTATGAAGGAAGATTTTCTCCTCTCACCTTCAGTATTGATATCAAAATTCATAAGCAAAGGTATCTTCTTTTATAGGTGATAAATCAGAGAACAAAATGCACAGGTGAAGAAACTGCCGTATTGTCAGAGGATTATTCACATACCTGGACAATTACAGGCTGTAGGAAATGAAATGATGGTGATAGAACTGCAATTTTTATCAACCTCTGACACCAGCGGGCATAATAATTATTTCTTTTCTCATTATTGTGTGAAATTAGGGAAACCAAACAGAACACAAGGCCGGGAGACATCTACCTCAGCTAAACCACACCATCTATTCTACTCCTTCTCCAAACTACACAAAATTCCAGGCTCCAGAACAAATCCTAACTGCACAAACAAAACTGCAGAAGAACTGGTCTGCAAAGACAAAGAAGAGAGTCAGCGAGACTCATTGTACTGGCTTCAAAAGCTGTAGGGAGCAAAGTTCACTGGGGTCACAGTCCTGAAAACCTGTACTGGAATCACAGCTGGAAGGGTCTTGCCAGCACTACCTGACAGATCCTACAAGTGCCTTTGGTTCAGTGGGAGGCAAGAAGGCAAGGGAGGAGGGGAAAAAAACTTTAATGAAATTAACATTCAATTTCACTATGAAAATATTTTTCATTAAGTTTTCAGAGCCTACTAATTTTTTTTTTGCTTATGACAAGTGGAAGCAAGCTAAATTATTTCCTAATTGCTTCATAATCTGCTCACTTTTTAAATGGATTTGTTTTCTAAATAATTATCAGAAATAGAAGTTGTTTTCAAAACTGAAATTGCCACCACAAAACATTTTCATTTTGATAAAAATGTATCTTCTTCCCTCCGTCCCCTATTGAAACACATAATTCAACTTTCTGGTTTGACCATTGTAGCATACAGATGAATAAAATAAAATTAATTGTCATTTTGAAGCTGCCTTCTGTTGACCCATATTATTCAGAACACTGCTGGTTTCTCTTTCTTTCAGATTCCACCTGCTACAAATACTCTACAGATTCATTCCTCTCCTTTGGTTTATCTTTTATCAGGGCTCAAGGAGTGTTTTTGAGGCCAGGCTTCCAGGGCAAGCTCCGGCAGCAGTGTTTAAATGCTACGATCCACCCTTAACAGAGCAGACTGGTCTTTCCAAGCTGCTGGAGTGCTGACACTTGGCAAATGTCATCCCCAGGACTGTGCAGCTCTGGATGGCAGGGCAGGCGTGATGGAGCATCACAAGAGAGCACACATGTGCACACAAGAAAAAAAAAGAAAAAATCAATCACTTGCAGCACAGATTAATAAGGGATTATAAAATGCCAGAACTGCTGACATCTGAAGTGCTGAGGAATATCTGCAAACCTCTGCAACTCCTGGCTGTGACAATTTCCCTGACATATTCACCAAAAGCAGCTCGCCTACTGATGCTGGTCACTGTCACTGCTCTGTTCTCCAACACAGGAAAAACACAAGCCACACAAGGGAAAGTTGCAGAGATACAGAGTGTTTCTGTGTCATTGCTTCTCTCCTGACACTTCTCTCCCACACTGCACTGACAACGTACTTGGTGTCTGACCACCTTCTCTTCATTCTATTCTGACTAACCCTTACTTTTATGTTAAACTTTCACAGTTAACTCCTTTAACCCACCAGGTAATATTCTCAGATAAAAATGAACAAATAATGTGCATCCAGTGTGTGCAAGTAAAAATACGTAAGAGAATTCCAGACTTCAGCAGTAAGTGTAGATACTCCAATACTGTCTGTCCCCTTCCCCAGGCATGAGTGTTTGAAGTGCTACTTCTCTGGGCAGGGAATTTCAGCCCACAGAAGAAACCTGCTCACACATAAAATTGGCTGCTAGAGCCAGCCAGCACACTGTGGCTGGAGCCACTCACCTCCTGGGACCTCACACCCACAATTAACCAAAACTTTCAGTACCAGCAAGGGCAGCTCTAAGTACCAAAGGAACTCCCACTACACCCGGACAAGGACAGCAGAGTCAGCAAGCCCTGACCACACCAATCAAGAGCAACCCTTTTGACATCCCATCCCAGGACTACAAATGATGGATGGATGGAGCAACAGCAGCACCCATCTCATGTGATACCCAGTACACACCTGAACGTGGGCGGGTGAGGCAGTAAACATCACCTCAGTTCTAGGCCCTCTAGTCAGCTCAAGAACAACCTTGCACTGAACCCTTCTACTAAAGGTCACCTGTCTCCAGCTCCCAGGTAAAGTCCTGCGTAGTTTTCTAGTTACCTGGTGAGAAAATAGCATCACAGACCTGTAATTCTCCCTGGCTTTGTTGTATTCCAGGCAAACACAGCAGCAACAAGAAGCCAGGACAAAGTGCTCCTTGGCTTAACTCAGCAGTGACAGCACTCTGGCTACAGTGCCAAGATACAGGTATGTAACACCTGTGGAGGAAACTGGGCATTCCTCCTGCTTATAGATCTACAGCATTATACTGAAAGGTAGTTTACTTTTGGAAATAACCAGTTGTAAAACCACTGATGTTGTAATGTTTATTTTTTTCCATTAATTTATAGAAAACTGCTTTTATTTGTGGTTCTTCTATAAACTGGGGCAGGGGGAAAGGATGCACAAGGGAAATACTTTGCTTCAGAAACTAATTTTTTCCTCAAACAAGGGGGCAGCCATAAAGGAGAGAAGTTAGGAATCTAGAGGGAAGTCTGCTATAGACAAAGAGACTGAATCTTGTGTGTGGAAGCCAGATCCCTTTTTTCCAAATGAGATAAAAGGGGAAAAAAAAAACAACCCTTATTACTCAAATAAAGGTCAGTGTTAGCCCTTCAGACAAAGCTGCAAGTGTTATTTCCATATGCTTCATGTGGCCTGAACTCCAGCTCTGGAAGCTTTCAACCTTTTGTATGAGAGCAAAGAGAAACCGTGAATATTTCATGTGTTGCCTTCACTTACTTGCAAGTTCCTTGGAAACTATTAAAGTGCAAGCGTAATTATGTCATCACTTACTTGTCATCTTCCACCTGCTCTTTGCAAAGAAAAGAAGAAAAGAATACCTGCAGTCCCATCCAAAGCCAGTGCAAACGCTGTGCCCTATTCATTAAAAGACAAATTTAAGGTTCCTCCAGAGAGACATGGGCTAAAGAGACAAGTGTCCCAAATCACCTCCTGGATGTTCAAGAACGTTTTTACAATTATTATTCTCTTCTGAAGGGTAGATAGCACTACTTGTGGCAGAAAACTATTTCAATCTTCATCACCATCTCCTGAAGCAAGTACCCGTTCCTTGAGTTTCCAGGAATACTGTTCACCCAAAACTACCTTCAAAGCTGATATACAGAATTATCCAAAAGCACCACTTGCACCTTCCACAGCTTTAAATGCAACCTGTTCTGGAGTGAAATGAAGCTGCTGTTTACACACAGCAGCAGCATGATCAGCTGAAAACTGTTGGAGGACTGGACTATTGCCAGGTAAATTCATTGTAAAAAAAATATGGTGCCCAAAAAGCAACAAAGTGTCCCACATCTTTTGTCTAGAAACACACAAATGGCAAGCACTTTCCGTGTGTCAAGGCCTTCCAAAAGTGTCATCAGCAACTACCTCTCATTAAAAAAGTGCTCCATTTCCCTCCTGGTACCTCTGAGAAGGCCATTACCCAGCCTCATTGCTCCGTACAGAAGTCTTTTTTTCCATTTTGCCTTCAGCTCATTCACTGAGGTAACAGCTGATTGTTCCTGAACCAACACTGCCCTCTGTTTTCATTAGCCCTTCTCCCTCCCTCATATTTGTGACCTTAATGCATTTAGAGAGAACAGGCACTTCCCATCTCTGTCATCATTTCCACCAGTTTTACAAGCTTTTAGTCTCCACTCATGAGAGGGGATCTCTTTTCCCCAGTCATCTTACTAGCCCATCTCTGCCTGTCTTGTTTCATTTTCAATTCTTCTTCCTTGAACATGGCTGACAAGAATTATACATCATTTTCTAGATGAGATCTTCCTCGTGCTTATAAATTATTGACAGGGGTTAGTTTTGCAAAAGGGAACAGACTTGCTCAAGCATTCAACACCAGCTCTCAAGCATTCAACAGCAGTGAAGATACCTCCTTACCTGTGCTGGGGATTGCATAACGCCAGGAGGATGCTTGAATGAAGCTGGAAAGCAGACACTGACAGCAGCACTGGACTGGCCAAGCCATAAAAGTGCTTATATTAGTCAGGCTACAGCCCAGTAAACAGGAAAACAAATCACCAAAACCGGTGATGGCAATGTAAGTTATTTCCTTCCCCATCCACACACACATCATAATATCAGAAACCACCTTCACTCCCCAGGCAGGATTGCCTCTCCTGACAAGAGGAAGGGACTGGACCAGACCTCAAACAGGATCACATGCATACATCCCAGGCTTTCTTCTGCAAGCAAGCCTTGCCAAATTGAATATTACAGTGGTTCAGTCACAGCTGCACATCTGAGTCATGCTGGGTATCTCAGAGACCTCTGGGAGATGCTGAGCTCCAGCACAACTGTGGCCCTTTCCAGGCATTGCTTTGCCCCATTGTCAGAGCAGACTGTGTTTTCTTCCCATCTTGAACACTCTGGTTCAGACAACCTGGCCCTAATGAGAGAAAAACCTGTTTGCCTGGGTGCTGTCATGGCTTTACAACTCAAATTAAGGTTTCTCAGCTCCTTCAGGAACAAATGAAATACAGCCCTAACTAAGAAGATTTAATAAAGGACAAAGGTAACATGCAAGTCCAAATCTCTCTTTTGTAACCCAGAAAACAGGATCAATATTCTGCAAGGAGAATTCAATATAGAGGAAGCTCAGATGTACTCCAGAGATTTGTCCCAAGAGTCAGACTTCTCCGAGAGTAAATGATTGCTATGACTTTCCACCAACATAGTTTAAGACAGGGGAAATCTCTCTAGAAATCAGTGATTTAAAACAAAATATGCCTCAAAGCCCTATCCCTCCCACTTGCCCTCCTTTTCCAGACACTCCTGAAAGCAAAAGGATGAGAATAAAATTCATTCTGAAACAGAAAATATCCAAGATGTGTAAAATCTACCCTTACAAATATACACACAAAAACTTTGACTAAAATTAAAGGTTCTAATTCCAGGTGAGGAAAAAAAAAAAGAGGGGTTAAAAAAATTAGGAGAAATAAGTAAAAGAACTAAAACAAAAGGGGGAAAGGAGCTAATTTCTTAACAAAACTAAGTGTTTGACAAGGGACCTGCAGAATTTGAAGTGCAATAGTCAAACTGCCCCAAGTCCATCATAAAGCCTACTCCAGCAAAACTTTTTTGGCCTCTGCTGATGTTTCAAAGTTCAGCAGATCCTAGAATCTCAGTTTTCTTGCAAATAAGGGCAGTATCACAGCAACTGCAGCCAGCTGGCTGGCAATACAGAGACTCAGTATTATTGGGGGCTTTTAAGTTTTAAAAATCCAGCATCCCAATAGACTAAAGGAATATAGGCTTTGCAGGTGGCTGACGGCTTCTCTCAAACTGCCACTTTTTTGTTTTCCATCATACACCACTGGTTCTTTCCTAGCACTCAGTAACACCTTACCTGCCTCTCACACAGCCTTTACAGCACCAGCAGAAACTCGGAAATGCTGCCATGCCCTCTTCACAAACATATGCACTGCATTTATCTGCCAAGGAGGCAGTGTGTGGCAGCATGTACTGCCTTAAGCTAAGTGTCCTTGGGTTTGTAAAGACTTCACAGACAGTGCAAAAGGGGCCTTTTAAAGGGAGCCACAAAAACCAGAGGGTCTAAGGTAGCAACTTCCACATATGGGTTGCATTTCCTCGGTGTATGCTCCTAAGGGAGGAAACTATCCCTCAGTTTACCTTTCAGTGGTGTAATTTGACTTCGAGAATTTTTGGCAGCCAAATTCCCACCATCTGTCTGGCTGCTGAGGACAAAAAAAAGCAAACGTCTCAGCTCTACAGGCCCCAACCTCCTGACCTGCAAAGCAGAGCACAGAGCGTGGCTCACATCCTACATGGGCTATCTCCTGGCACAGCACAGCCCCAGAAAGCCACACAAACCTTCACCATCGCATTAAAATGCCACTGGCAGGTTATAGCATGACATACAGATCTAAAGCATCGTGCTCCTGGGCCTGTAAGCAACCAGGATAAAGAAGAAACTTCCCTGCAGCGTGTACTATCACACTGATGCCAAGCATTTTTCTGAAGCATCTGGTATTTGTCACAAGGTATGGGACTGCACACTTCATTCTTCTGATACCCCAGCACAGTCCCCCATCGCGATGCCTCAGTTTCCAAGCCATGAATCACTAGGAGGAGACAGAGGATGCTCCTACAAGGACTAGCAGAGCGCGGCTCTGCCTCCAGGAGAGGGCACCAGCGGTGTGTCCTCCCCAGCCGGGAGCGGTCCTTTCTCGCGGCCGTGCGTGCGGTGACGGGCTCAGCCACACGAACGCGCCCGGCTGACAGCGCTGCGGGTGACAGATGAGGTGAGCAGAATCCATCTTCCACCTACAGCTACATTAGCTCTGCAGAGCTCACAGGAGCTAACAGCGCATTGTCACGTCAAAGGAAAGAGACTCAAGGGCACACCTGGAAAAGCGGATCTGCAGAATTAGAGGGTGCTGTGCACGCTTTGATGTTCGGCTATAGACAAGCTATGCTAAAGGTAGATGAGGAGCAAAATTTAACATAAACCAATTGAAAAGGCATCTAGGAACCAAGGTGCTTGGGCTAAATACCCTTTAGGTCTCACTCATCACTGCCCCTTCTGTACATCTATTACCCTTTCCTTCCCTAGACTGTGCTCATTTTTACTGTTCAGGTCTTTTGAACAGAAATTGATTCCAACAAAAAAATTAATACAAGGATGGCCAAAAGCCAACTAAAGAATCCAATTTGCCCCATTCCTTTCACTTGTCTGTTGCTTATCCATCACCCCTGCAGCAATAAAGCTAAATTAGATAGTCTTTAGGCTGGTCCCAAACAGGCATTGTCACATTCAGCCTGGTCACTCATGGCCGTGGGAAAAACTCCTTAGCTTCAGTCTCCTGGCATGACAAGAAGCAAAACGTGGAAGAAGCTCTAATAACCAGACACTGCTCCCTTAAAAACAAATTGCCTGGTCCACTCCAAACAAGAGAGAAAGGAGAAGTCGTTTCTCTCCAGCAGCCTGACTTTAGGGCTGGATTAATCAATAAGATATGACCAGGCAGTGCTAACAGCACTGCAGAGAACGCTACCTCGCACAGTGGTTAATTACTACAGAGAGTTTAATGAAGTTTAAAGAGACTCAAACCTTGTTCCTATGAATAAGGAGCTGAGTTTGTTACATGGCACCCTTATTCAATTAGAAGATGTGCTCACCAGGCTGGCTTCAGTCTCACCTTTGCATGCTAAGGAGCAGTGTGCATCAGTCTGCATCTTTGCCCCGATACACAGGAAGGAGATACTGTCACCATGGCCACCTCTCTGCCCTCCAGTGGACTCTGCTTGCAACAAGAAGCCTTAGTGTTACACATGGATCTCTTTCCCCCTTTTCCGAAGAAACATAATGACTAACAAAAAAGCTAAAGGACTGGCAGCCCTGGAGTCCAGCCATCACCAAGTAGCTCCATTCTAACACACTCAGCTTCTCTTGCCATGTCCTGTCTGCATGTCCAAGGCCAGGCCTAGAGAAGCAAATCCATAAAGGTTAGGGGACTGTTCAGTGCTGAACACAATTTTTTCTTTCCTTCAATGAACACATTTGCATTTCCATCTGGGTGTCCTTCTCTTCTTTCCGTCCTGAATGATTTTTCTTTGGACTACTGGGATAAAGTATTAAAATCAGTGCATCCCTTGCTCACCCTGGCAGCACCCACCATCTAGACTGATAACAGCATCCATCAGCACAGTCACAGACAAAGATCCCTTACTCCTGTTCCCACTGCAAAGCCTCATCTTCATCCTTGCCAAGCGTTTAAAATTTGGTGGAAAAATTAGCTTTTACCAAAACCCAGCACAAAAGCTTTCAGAAAAGCAATGAAATGGGATGTTTGGTGGGGTTTTTTTAAGCTGATTTATTTCTATTCAGTCCCATTACAGAAGTTGCAGAAGCAGGAAAAGCAAAGATGCAGGTTCAGATTGCTCCATTTACATTTCTATAGCTCATACTCAGCTATCATTACAAGAACCCAGCAGCAAGATCACAATGTGGACTGATGCTTTTGATAACTGATGAAAATCACAAAGCAAGGGAGAGTCTGCATTTTTAAGTCCACTGCATAGCACTTGCTTATTTAGATCATATAAGGCATTGTTTGCTAAATACACAATTTCAGACCAAATTGCAGGGTATTTTTCTTTTACCTATAGTCCAGCTTATTAAAGATATACAGGACTTGATGCACTGCAACTTTCAAGGATCCAGAAATTTCTGGTACATTTTCATTTTGAAAGGAAAATGTTATATTCTTTCATAGCTCCTTTCAGTTAGTCGAAATTTATTTCCCATGCAGCTACCTCAGGGGTAGCACAATGAAGTGGTTAAATTGCCAATAGAAACTGTACATGAGACCTGACAAAAAAGGGAAAAGGAAAAAAAAAAAAAGAAAAGAAAAAAAGGGGGAGAAAAATTCCTGCTGTCTTTTCTGAAATAGAATAGGACAAAAAATTGGTGGGGAAAGAAATGTAATTCAAGAACCTCTGGAGTATATTGCAAAGAGCAAGAAAGAAATTAAAAGCAATAAATAAATAGCTGACAATATCCCTTTTAAACCACAAAAAACGGGGTTTGTATGTTCAAAGTGAACATTAACAATTGTGTTGTCTGGATGGCTACAAAAACAGCCAACCTTTGTGAATCTGGATCTCACATCATTATCCTTCTCCCTTTCCTACCACCCCAACAGTAATTTCTGAGCTAATGCCAGTAGAAGAATCCGGCCAAAGCAGGTCTCAGGATTTACTTCCAGGTTCAGCACTGGTCAGTAGGAATCACACGACACACTGTTAATGTTTCCAAGATTAAAACCACAAGCTCCTTTTTAGCAACACAGTGAGTCATCAGTGAGATAAAGCCCACAGCTGGCTTGAAGTTGATGTGTGCTGTTCCTCAAAGCACAGAGAGCTCCCACATCACCATCTTTTCCTCTCTTCCAAACGATCCATAATCCAGCAATGGACACTTCCTGGGGCTGCAGCCAACACTTCCACCCTCTGTTGTGCCACTCTACCTCCTAAACAGCAGGAATTCTTTCACTGCATACATCCCAGTTTTAACAACTCCATCACAGACCTACCCCATGACACACAGCGAGTGTGTCAGGGCCATCACTCCCTGCTCCTTGGAAGACCCCTTCCCTGGGATTCTCACCACCCACACTCTGCCCCGTGCCAGTCGCTCCCTGAGCACAAAGCTGTGTTTTGCTTGCTTTCCACCCACAGCCTTGGGTTCTTTTCTATTCAGACTTGTAAAATACTCCTGTGAATGAGGCAGAGATCTGCAAGCTCCAGGCTCCCAACATAACCAGCTCCCACCATCCTGTTGTAAGAGCAGAGAACTGACCCCAAGGTGATAAGAAAGAAGCCAAGGGCAGGGCAAACATTTGGTCCCTGCTGCCCACTGTTTCTCAGCTGCCTAGTGCAGAGTGCTTCCCCAGTCACTGAGGTCCCCGTGTGGATTCCCTCAGCATGGCAGGAGCTGCCATCGCAGTCCAAAGGTGTCTCTCCCGTCTCCGGACACCTTAGAAACTGAAACTTGAAAGGCTTTCTGACATCAAAGCCTCTACCTTTCGGTCAGGCATGGCTTAACAAAAAATCAGCTTATGTGTTTTTAGACAAAATTTTAAAAAGAAAGAAAAGGAAATAGCAAAAGGGATTAGTATACTCTATAAGCATAAAAACAAGTTATCTCCCTGGAAAAGTGCCGAAGACAGGCTGATGTTCAAAAAACAGCAGAACCTTCCCTGGCTTCTGTATAGCACTCAGAGTCTGTGAACAATAGTTCATGCCCTGACCCAGCCACTGACCATTTTGAAGCACACAGAGGGATACCTTGCCAGTTAAAGAAGCCTCTGTCAGAGTCTAAACCTCAAGCACCATAACACAGGTCTCAAAACTGGGCACATGCATCTATTTACACAGGTGTAAGTGCCACGGCTGCAACCACAGCTGCTGAGGCAGCTTAATGCAGCACACACCTGCAACTGCCTCTTCCCCAAAAATCTCAAAAAGCCAGCAGATTTACCACTGCTCATCCATGACTCATAGGCAGCATCCTCAGCAGATGCAGAAAAATTGGTTCAAGGGTCTTGTATTGGGTGATCTCTGTTTTCCCCTGGAAACTGAATATGCCAAGGAAGTCCCAGGATGAAAAAAGCAGATCTCCTGGGATGCCAAAGGAAAATTATGGATAACAAGCAGACAAATGTTATTTGGGAAAGTGCTGTTTTGCAACAGCATCATGCAGTCATTATCAAAAGGATTTCCTACACATTGGTTTTTCCTACGCAAGTTGTTGTTATTATTAGTGACAGATGTCTGGAAGGTTGGTCATTATACACAAATGTCTTCCAAAACTAGGACAGCCATTAAGTTCATACAGCCACAGTGCTGGCCACAAAACTATTTACACCATCCTGGAAGCAAAATGTATTCCCAACGAGCTGCCCCCCAGCAAAACCAAAGGTATCACAGCTTGTGACCAAAACAGAGACAGGGACGTGCCGTCATGTAATCAAGAACAGCAGGCTCTAATGAAGCCACATGCTGTCCCTGCTTTTAGACTACAAATAAAGCTTAACCATTCTGCAGCAGAGGCAGAAATCAGAGTAAACCTCTGGCCTCTGTCACAGGGGATATCAGATTGGCAAACCCTGAAGAACATCTCTACCTTTGAAATCTGTAGAGACAGGCTGGTTGAAACATTTCTTCTGCAAACACATCAACATTTTCCTTTCAACAGGCTGTAGAGAAGACAGAGCATTTCTGAAGCTCCAACTAATACCAAACATTAAGATCTTGGAT
The DNA here is from genome assembly GCA_013398955.1 of Callaeas wilsoni. NCBI lineage: Eukaryota > Metazoa > Chordata > Aves > Passeriformes > Callaeidae > Callaeas > Callaeas wilsoni. The sequence continues at coordinate 322,715 of VWPU01017572.1, forward strand.
TAATTAAACTGTAGGATGGGATTCCAAGGCCCTTTACCCAAGATCCAGTCCATGGATGGTTTCTTAGGGCTTCTCTCAATTTGTTCATTACTTTGCCATCATTTTTGAAGGACTGTGTTCTATTTATGAAAACAAAACAGGCACATGAAAGAAAACACACACTTCTTCCAAGCTGTCTTTCCGTCATCCTTTAGACAGAAGAATTAAGCAGAAAAACACAAGCACATGCTTACCCATCATTTCTTTAGAGTTGCACAGAGATTGGCACAGCTTTAACAGAGGTGAGAAGCAGAAAGAGGACAGTCCTGGTCATTACATTTGGGATGTGGCTGCATCATCTGAAAGGGTACAGCAGAGAAAGCCCTACAGCTGGCTCAGTCCACACATGTGCACAGCACTTTGCAGAGGCACAAGCTCATGTACCAAAAGCACTTTGTCTGCAGTAGGTCAAGTGTTTATCTGTGTAAAAAAAAAATCTTTTCTGTACCACTCCACTATGATCTCTCTATAACAGCATCAACATAGCCAGGCAGCTCCCAATTCTCTCGTAACTAGGTCTCTGCACAGGACATGCACACCCAGAAACACAGAATCAGTCTTCATAGAAACCAGAAGAAGTTCCTGATGAAAGAAGGAGGAAACATCAAAGTTATGTCACTTAAATAGTAGGGACCACAGCTGTACTGCAACCCTGTTTGCATAGCAGCCAAGTCTCTCTAATATGCAGCCTCTTTAATTTCTACTCTCATATCTGTTCTTTGTTCATGGAACAAAGCCTGATCTACTTACAGATTTTATACTTATATAACAATGCTGAAGTGGTGATGAGCTTTATTAGTGTATTTATTATTAACCAGGTAGACTAGAACAATCTCCACCATGAATTCAGTTTACCAGGATGAGAATACATCAGCAGAACTGAATCTATGTAGGCAGCAGAGGCTGGCAGAGAGGAGGAGGGATGCAGTGAGTCACCCCCAGCACTTGTCTGAGGCAAGTTTCCGCTAGATATCTACATCAGCTCTTTGGCTTTTCTTTGCCTCATCCCTAGGGTTAAGTGAGACTACACAGGCTACAGAAGGGGTGAAACAACCCCTTTTGGCACCCACAGAAGACATAGTTTGACATCACAATCCAAATAGATTCACAGGGGCAGAAATTAAGCCAGTGTCTCCTGGTCCTCTTCCAGGACTTCACCCATTGGCTAAGCCCTAGGTCTGTTCAGCATATCTCTGGAAGCCTCACATATCTATTTTCCTGGACCAGCACCCACTGGGGAACACCAGCTGCACGAGAGAAAACAGAGTTTTTAACAAAAGCAATGCAAAGTCTGGATATGTCATTACTGGGATACCAGAGGTGACTCTGTCACTTCCAGTAGAATACTCCAATCAACATTTCCGATAGCCAAGGTCTAAGTTTCAAACATTTCAGCCTCCCCTTGCCCTGCTACCTGAGATCACAGCCATTTATTGCCTGGGGAGACCCTAACTTCATACATGACCAGGGAGGACTTCATCCTCTGGGGTTTTTCTGAACACAAGGCACTGCTTTGTGGGACACTCCTGATGCTTCTCCCTCCAGCCCCACAAAGACCCTCTAAATCATAGACAACCTACAAATGACAGAGCAAATGACAGAGGCAGAGAGTATCACAAAGGAGGAGAGGAACTTCTGCACCACAAATCTTTCCGATCCGAACCTAAAGCCTTAATCAGGAGCAAGAGAGACAGCAGAGGAGGAGTCACCAGGGCAAGTCAGAGGAAAGTGGCAAAGGCTCCGTATGAACTCACCGGGAAACTATGCTCAAACACATCCCCCGTCTTCCCCCCCTTATTAACCAGCAACATTTTGATTGCCTCATTTTAAATTTGAACTTTTTAAACAAATTACAACAAAGCTTATGTGAGGTTAATCATTCCCTGTTTCCTCTGGCCTTCATTGTAATAGTACTAATTGCAATAAACACATTTTAAATTAATATGCATGTCATATGCATATATCAATTGAATTCTAATTTACCTTTGACTAACATCCACAGACTGAACGTGCTCTCAATCATAAAAAGCTCTGACGTGGCTTAACCAACCTCTGCCTGCCAGGCTGCTCCTACAGCATTGGGGATCCACGACAGACCAGACTGATGAAGGGGAAAACAAGCAAGCCACCAGAAGCAACTTGCAGATCCAGACAAGCTCAGCCTATAAGACAGGCTAAGGATGAGCCTTTTCTCCATGCTAAACCATCTCCACTGCCCGTCATTTTGGAAATGGGCTCACTCTTACAGTTCCAGCGTACACTGATAAAGTATATCAGATCTGTTTGCAAGCAGGGAGGATTTCATTTTCACTAACACAGTTGGTTTAGCCATTATCAGCCACCTCCTTCTTCACAAGAGACAATTCCTTCCAAACATCCATAAGCAGGGCTCTGCCAGGCAGGGCCATGACAAGGCACAACCCCAGAGAGACCAGCAGGAACCTTCAGCAGGGTCAGAGGCCTAGAAACATTTTTGCCAATACCAAACACAAATCGAATCAAGTGTATTAACTAAAGACTCTTTAGCTGGGATGCTAAGAGTGTGGGTGACCTGTCCCACAGTCAGTTTATGCATCAGTTAAACAGACCACAAATGAGTAAAGGGGCACTGAGAGAAGAGCTGGAACAATTCCTGCAGCTCTTACACATTCCCTTCTCTGAGCTGCTTGTAATGCCCCTCTGCCAGAGAACATGCTCATTACAGCAAAAATAAAGAGTGTTCCTGAGCTCCACAGACATACTTACAGATGGAAATAATCTTTAAGTTAACACCAAGATGTGAAAACCCAACCAGTGCTGGATTTGCAGATGACAGGACACCTGCCACATCTCCTTCAGAGCAGACTGCCAGGCTAAACGAGGAGCAAAGGAGATCTCACACGTCCACTCCTGCTCTCTGCTACAGGCATAACCCCGCACTGAAGGAAGGATGACAGAGAAGCTCCTGGCTCCAGCTAACACTGGTGCTTGTCAGCAAGAGTTCAGCAGCAGCAGCACAGAGGGAGGAGGATCATTCAGCACTGAAGGCTCAGATGAGAGGTACCGAGTGAAAACAGCGGCATAACTTGACAGCATCCCATCCCATGCCTGTGCCTACAGTCAGACCTGCCCAGGCAGCAAAAGGGAAGATTGAAGCTGTTGCCGAAGAACAGTTTTTACTAATCTTGATGAGCCATCAGAAAACCTACCACAAGGGACTGCTAAAGATTTACTTTAGCAGCACTATCCTACCTCCCCAGACAAGCTACAATCTGGCCCTAGTCTTATTCCAGCATCTTTTGATGTAATCTTTCTTAAAACGCTTTCAATGAGCCCATTTCTGTCTAAAAGTTCACAAAAAAAGAAAATTTATACGAGTATTGGAGCACAGTTCCATCCAATTGATCTGACCTCTGCTCAAGGACCCCAAACCCAACATTTGGACCTTTCCAATTGGACATCAATCCAATGCCAAATGACCTATGAAGCTAATTCAAATTAACTGGCACATCAAATGCTTGTATGAAGGAGTTCATGAGTCAGCCATGGACAAAGAATGAGTCATAGGAGATACATAGGAGATAATTTTGAAGAATGAGTAAACCTGAAAAAAATCCCAAACTGCCAATGAACAATATGCAAGTAGAAAAACATGTTCAATTTACAAAATAAGTTAATTGCTATGAATTAGTCAGATGGCTCTAGTCACATAAACATATCTATTGTGGGCTGCTGTTGCAGTTTATATGTCACAGCTGAGCAATTTGAATCTCTATTAAAGGTGTCTCTGACTTTAACGAGAGTTACTGCAATGTATATCAACAACACACTCTGGAGATACACAGAAATATATACTAGAAAGAAATCTAGCGCCACAAAAATGAAGCTGTCTTAGCTTCAGCAGCAGAGGACACTTTCTTGAGCACTCCTAAGTCCCAGCCCCACTGCAGGCCTCTCGGGGAAAACTCACACTGATCCATATCCTTCCCAGGGCTCCACACCACTGGAAAAACTGAACTGCTGATTCCTATTGGCCACTGTCCTCAAAATCACTGTTAATGAAGAAAGGAGATGGGAAAGCCTAAGGACTTGGTCAGAGAACACAGCCAGTCCTTCCTTTGCTCCTTCAGCTGCTATAGTACCCCATATCCCCAGTCCCTCCCTAATGATTTGGGGAGATCACCCCCAACACCTTTCCACAGAGAAACAAAAAGAAAAAACAATTTATCTCCTGCCCATTTAAGAAAATCCTTTGTTCACACGCTTTGCTCAGCCACCAAGTCACAGCACCATTTCTGATCCTTAAGCTCACATCCCTCCATTTGCCCCACCAGAAGCAAGTACCAGGACAGAACCAGCAGCACAGAAAAGGCAGAGGCCCCTGCAGCCCTCCTATCAAACCTGCAGCCTCCTGCCTGCCTGAACCCAAAACTTCCCCTGGCACCTCCCTCAGAGCAGGGAGCAGTATTTCAGAGGCTCAAACACAGTATATTGGTTCAACAAAGACAGGTGACTTCTACGATTTGGTACACATTTGCTGTTTCTCTCTTCCCAATTCTAGGTCACACAATAAAACCAGTCCCTGACAGAAGCACAGCTTCTCTGCAGCACTAATGTTTTGGGAATGCGTAAGGGCACAATCACACCTTGAAATCTCTCTGGCTGCAAATCCCACTCAAGAGATTCCCACTGTGTTCAATCCCACCCTCTCTAAGGTAACTTACCATCCCCACAGACATTTCTGGAATCAAGTTTGATTTAGGTTCCACTCACCCTCCCCTCCTTTTAAGTTTTGCTTTTGATCTTTTGATTGTCACCAGTTCATGAGAACTGCAGTCCCACAAACAGTGACATTAACACAACTGAGAGGAACAACATCCAGAGATGGGGATTTCAAAAAACACAGGAATCTCCTAAAACAGCTTTGCCACTCAAAGCATTTTAACATCATACTCCCCATGCCACATTTCTGTGCCTTTTTATATCTAACCCTGCCTAAATCAAGTCTTCTTGGAAAAAAACCCAAGTATTCTTAAAAGAAACACAAACCCAAATAATGAAATAGATTATTACAATCAGGTTTGTTTACATAGCTGAACAAAATAAAGCCTGACTTCCAAATATGCCCTTACTACCTTTATTTTCTTGTATGGTTTTTATAACCAGATCAAAGGTACATATAAAGACGGATGTGTGTGCAGGAAGGTACAGTTTTCTTCTTTAATTTTTAGTCATGTTTAGTGCTACACAGTTCATTAATTGGTAGTCAGTCAGTCAGTAAAGGAAGTGTTTTAATTAACTAACTTTCTAAAGCTCCCAGACACTGACTCCAGTTCTGCCAAGAATATTATCTGTCTCAGGATAAAGCACATAGGTTTTATGACTACCTGCAGCCACATCAGAGCCAGAGCAACATCTCCCTGCAGGATGAAAGTAAAAGAAAGCTTTTCAAGTAATCCCTCTCTGCATGCCAGCACTGGCACCCCTCTCCTAGGAGACCCACCAATCCAGCTAGTATTGGACCCCATATTTATAATCAGCCCTTAAATCCCAGATGAGTAACAAAGCAGCGAGCTACAGGCCCCCATGATTCACTGGTAGGAAATGTAGTCAGCATTCAATAGTCTATGTCTGTTAATAGACCAAATAATGCATAATGCCAAATGGATCTGTTTCCACAGCACTGTTTGAAATGCAGAACCTTTAGTCAGTCTGGAAAAGACTTTATAGCTCTTGACACACAGGAGGGAAGAGTATTTACACCTTTTTGGACCAGATGCTCAAACTTTCCCACCTGACAGCCATACAGCTCTAAGCAGGACTAGGACACAATTCCAAGTTCAGCTAAAATAACTACTCATATACCCCTCCTGCCCAAGAAAGGTCAGGAAGTAGATTCTCATGAGGTTGGGAAACCCAAAAAGTACCTGAAAAGGCATAAAAAAACAAAAGGAAACTCATCAGCCCCATCATACATATTAAAAAACACAGAAGCAAATCTGCAGCCACTGAGCAGTCGTATAAACCCAGAGCAACACTTAGTGAAATCTAAAAAGCTGATCTGCACTTAACCAGCTCTGACCAGCACAGCTGCTAAATTGTTACTCTCAAACTCCCGAGAGTTTTACTAGTTTTCCTTACAGTCTGTGCTGGATCATGACAGGCAGGCTGTGTAATGTAAAAAACTACCCGTGGTGACCAGAAATTCAAGTAATGACCTTAAAATGACTTGTAAACAATTTTCATGAGTGCTCCAAACTTCAAAGAAACACGTAACTAAATGCAGCAGCATTTTGGACATGAAAGACTCCAATCCTTCCAGCCTCCAATGAGACCTGAAGTATCAGGAACGGTTTTCTTTTTCTCATTTCTCCATTCGCATCAGCTCTTGGCTACCCAGCACTAGGACAATGCTACCTTTTGAGACATAGCATGCCCCCCGTCAGTGGGGAACACCAGGGCAATCTCATCCAGAGATGCTTCGGTTGAACAAGCATTACATCTATAGGCTATATAGATCTATAAAGGCAGACAGGAAGAGCAAGTTTTGGAATATAAGTACATCATAACTAAACAGCCCAAATGGCTGGTCAGTGCAGAAATAAACCAAGGGCTGGTTATGCAACCACTCTGATGCAGCACAGACCCAAGCTGCTGCCAGAAACAGTAGTCATATGCCACCTGACCACCCCCAGCTGTTCATTCCCACAGCAAACCTTGTGCCAGCCCTGATAAAATGGGTGATGAATTCTGGGGGAGGAAAAGATAGCTGAAAACTGCACAGACAAGCTTGGAGTCTGAGTCCCCCGCCTGCTGGATCAGCTCCTTGGCAGTGCTGGCCCAGGGGAGGCCATGGGAACAGGCTGAGCACAGCCAAACAACAGCCTCAGCTGGCAGCACATAACCAGGCAGTCAGATGGAATCGCAGTGTGGCTACAATCTTTTAACTTCTCCATTTAAAAAATGTTCCTGTCATGGAGCCTTCTATGAAATTGTTCATAATATCCCTGAATGCACTATTTTGCAGGATGGAAATGCTATTACTGTCATGTTACCACCTTGTAACCAACAGAACTAAAATCTAGTCCATGGCAAAAAAAACCTCCCAGATAAACACTGGATTCAAATAATCCAAGTTTTGCTGAAGCTTAGTAAATACATGGCTTGGAGACACTGCCAAATATAATGGAATGACAATGGGACACCACTAATCATTCTGCTTTCAGGTTCTTTGCTGTAACGCTTTACAAATATATTTGCCCAAACCTAAGTTACATGTGAAGGATTTCTGAAAGGGATTCGACATGGAAGGTACTGCCAGACAAGCTGCTGGAAGATCTAAGGTTACAGAAAGTTCAAGTTATCAATAAATGGGAGAAGTTATAAAGCACAGGAAGCACTTAGAAACATTTCAGAACCTAAATATTAGACCTTTGTCAATAATTTTCCTTCCAAACACCTTTCTAACAGCATATTCCTTTGACCAAAAGCAAACATTTCTCTGCCCTTTCCGTCTAAACATTTTGTTCTTATTCCAGACCTGAAAAACTAAAGTGGTTTCCCACCACTGAATACAAAAGAACACCTTTGTTAAATATTGTCTTTAAGAAAACATACATAAATAAAGCACACACAAAAAGAAAAACAAAACAAAACAAAACCCACACAAAAAAATCCACTAGAAAAGCTATGGCATTTCAAAGAAACTTTCGCCTCTTCACACTTTATTCTCCAAGATAATTTTAGTAGAATTGGTCAAAGAATTTGAGGAAAGAGAAGGAAGAAGCAGCAAATAACTCAAACCCATAGGAATAATGAATGGTTGGTGAAATCAGTGTATATTTACCAATCCAGTCTTTTAAAGTCCCTCCTGCCCTGCAGAAGAATAGCTTCTTTTCAATGAGAAAAAAAAAAAAAAGTAAAAAAAGAACAACTGACAAAAAATCCTCCCTACCTAGCTCAAAAATCAACTGCAGGAAAATACAAAGGGGGAAAAAGTTATAACCTCTTCACAGTAAGGAGGATTGCAAACCATGAAGCTTCTCACAGGTGTCTTTGGTTTTTTGAAATTACACAGCTTAAAAATCAGAAGTCCCAAGATCATATATGGCTGATGTCTCATCACCAAAACACTCAACTTCCCTGAGCAGCAAGGAGACAAAATCCATTTGCATTTATTCTTTTTCCAAAGGAAGCAGCTGAGTAGGAGGCAAGACCTGCTCCTGACTGCATAACAGCACAACAGCAAGAGAAAAAAGTGCTCACAAACATCCTTGAACTAGTTTGGGTCCCTGGCTGCTCCCGTTCCAGGTTCAGTGCATAAGGCATCACACAATGCTATCCACGCCAAGGGAAGCATCCATTCCCTCAAAGCTTTGGACATCATGTGGAGAGTCAGAGGCTGCAAGACTTTACCAAATTTTCTGGGAGGAACAACCTCCCCATCTGGCAGGAAATTAATCACTTTTCCTCATGTCTTACCATCTTCCTAAGGACTGGAGTGCGCGATCAAGAGTGTGCATGAAGGGCTGTGGAACAATGGGACAGGGCAGAGCCATCACCTCCTCAAAAAGGCACTCACCAAGAACACCAAGTGAACTGTGCTTGCAGGGATCTCATTTTCTGCCATTACTCCATCTGACAGGAATGACACAGCCCCACAGCCCTATCCCCATGCTAAAGAAGGTAACTCAGCTGGGTAAATGAAGAGCCAGGCAAGGAAGGACCACAGTTCAAGCCTCCAGGCAACATGTGCCCAGGAATATGTTCCCAAGCTCCAGCTGCTTCAGGGACCCAGAAGAGGAACAGAGCTCTTCCATAAAATCCCCTCCCCTCAACCACCACCAAAGGAAAGAACCAGTGAAGCACAGGGTACAGGATTAGGTGGCGACCAATGGGTGCTCAGAACTACTTTTTCACTTGGTCTTTGCTGTCTGCATCATCACTCCAAGAAAACAGCTCTGGGTTCCAAGGACTCTATATATGTGTGCCAGTGCACACTCATGTGTGTCTTGTACCTGGCAAAAAAAAACAAAAAAAAAACCAAACAAACCAAAAAAAACCCCACAACGACTGCAAAAAAAAAAAAAAAAAAAAACCCCACAACAAATAAAAAAAAAAAAAAAAAAAAAAACTCCCCAAAAAAAAAAAAAAAAAAAAAACAAAAAAAAAAACTCCTCCAAGAGCACAAAAGCAACATAAACAACAGTTTCAGTCACTCTGAATTTGTCCACCTCTCTTTAAGAAGGATTTTGATATGTCTTTAAAGAGCTCTGTGTAAATCTGTTGCTTAAACGTGGCTGTAGATGCCAAGCTTTCAACAGCCAACTGACCCAACACCTTCTGACTCTGGAAACAAGAATCTCGAGTTAGCCTCCAGGATTCAGGCCCTCCTCCCCAATTCACCCTGAAGAGAGGTCATTTCTACTTTTTCCCATGTAGCAAAACGTGTCTCAGTACATGCTGTCATTTCTGCACAGTTAAGATCAACACTTAGGATCACAAGGGAATTGCTAGAAGCTCCCTGAAAACATTTTATTTTCATCTCCATTTTCCATCTCTTGCTGCTATTAACCATCTTTATGTCAGTGATACCTCTTGTTGACAGCTCATCAGAATAAAACATCTGTAGTTTATTACAGTTGGGATGAGTGGGAACTTTAGGGAATAGGGATAAGATGGGTAAGGGATGAGTGTGAACCTTAGGGACAGGACAAGATGGGTAACCTTTAGGAAACAAAAGGGCCATAGGGTGACAGTCTCAGCACATAACGCTGAGTGAAGCACAAGGAAGTATCACTCACTCCTAAACGCACTGGTGCAAGCAAAGGGGAATCAGATGTGCTTGGACACAACAGCCAGGTGGGAACCTGCTGGCTGTAGCAGTCAGTAGAATCACTGCAATCTCAAGCAATCTACAGGACTGAGCAATCATCAAATAATCATCTCATTAGGTTTCTACATATCATTAATTCCACCAAGTGTCAAGGTTAACAAGGCCCTTGTCAATACCAATGGTTTGGCCCAGAGGAATTCAATACTTAGAGATTCATCCACCACTATCATTGAAACATGCAAGAGATAAGATGCGATTGCCTCCTTTTCACCCACTCCTACCACCAGGCAATCCCTACCCCACGTGCAAGCTGCAACTACAGCTGCTCAGAAGTTTCTGACAGATTTCCCCCAGAAAAGACACCAACTGAATGTGTTTTGCAGAAGCACATTCATTCAGTGAGCCTTCTGCTGAAACGTAAGCTCCCGGTGCTCGGCCAGCTGCCAGGAGAAATCAACTGTCATATGGCACAATGCAAAGTGCACGATGCAGCTGAGTCTTCAGAGCTATTAAGGCTTCCAACATGCACAGCTCTCCAGGCAGGATCTCCATTAACTTCGCAAAACCCAAGCATGTTCAAAGCACAAGAGAGTCACGTCAACTCTGTGCAACCTCTAACCCTGTGCCACCTGGGAAATGAAGGTACTGCAAGTCCTCATGCAGCTTAAAGGCAGGGTTTCCCCGGAGCTCAGACTTTCACACAGTAGTGCAAAAATATCCCTTTGGCAAAATTAGTATTATCGGCACTATAAAGGATATCAGAGCATTCCTTGGAAAGCTTTTTTAATCTCATGTTTATACCCTCTTTATTAATCATGTTTATTCTCACAAAGCCTGAAGAATCAAGTGTTCAGTCTGTTTACATCTGAGATTAAGCTGGCCGTATTTGGAGCAAGTAGGTAGACTCATAAGAAAGATCTCATTCTTATGCAGATATATTCACAGCCAAAATAAAAAGAGAAGATGAAATATCGAACACTCCCAAGATGGCAACAGAATGCTTCCTAAAACGCTAAGGTTTTCTAACTTCCCTCAAAGCATCATTTAGTTTCACAGTAATACAAGTAGACAATAAAATCCAGCTTTTAGGATTCCCTAAATTCACCAAACTCCCCAAACAAAACAAATATCTTCTTTTCTTATTTTACTGCAAACATGTTTTAGTTTGTAATCCCTAGGAAGAGGCAGTACAGGACACTACTGCACCAGCTGTCACATTCCAGAGGGAACAGCACTCTCACGATTTTTTCCCCCCACACCTAATGCTCAGCTAATAAACCACTTTCCAAACTTGAAGTCAGAGAATCATTCTCAACTCTGCCACCCTCAGCTACCAAGAAGCAGCCAAATAAAACTGACAAACCCATTTAAGTGATAGCAGGATTCCGTAAGCAGTTACTGTACTTTGGAGACCACCAGTGTTTGTCAGATCAGTTTGGAAAACACAAAGGAAAGTTGGCTAAACATTACACAGGTGTTAATTAGCCAGCACGAGAACCTGTTTGACTTCATGCTGAGTTGAGACAAGGTTGCTCCAGCAAAAATCCTTTACCTTGACTCTGCTGAGGGACGGTAAGTCTTTAAATCATTCAAATCTCGTTGCAAGATCACATCTTATAACCCTGGAAGTCTCAAAGTTCAATAACCAAACCCCTTGCTAAAGCAAAGATTGGGAAAATTGTCTTCCTCTGAGGAAATATTACAATGAATCAGCAAGAACATAACTATGCCACTATCTTCTAGAGCAGAGGAAATCAGAACCGTTTAATCTAGTATCTCTGAGACTCTTTCACGCTAAGTATCTTCTCTTCTTTCAGCTCTTTGATCCCTGTGGGTACAGTAGAATCCAAACAGTCACAGAGAAATGCAAGACAATTATAGTCAGTCACCAATTTGTGACAGCATTAATGTCATAAACCCCCTACTACCAGCAAAGAAAGAAGAGAGTGTTCAATACTTCCTAAAATTTGACTGGTTTGAGATTTTAGTTTTGCTTTATTTTTTACTTTCTGGGTCTCAACACTTCCTGTTCTGGCAGGGGCTAGAGAACCTCCCCACACCCTCTGTGCTAGCCTTCAAGTTTGCCAGTTTTTGGGAAGCTCTGCACTTGGTTATGGCTTCTCAAGGAAGACAAGGCACTGTCATGCCACAGGCTGGAGTGGCACTGACAGAGTACTGAATACAGGGCTCTGTACTGCTCCACACAACAACCTTTCTTACCTGAAGTTAGTTTTGAACCAAAAGTTGACTGGGAATTTTTGCTCCAACTATCAGACAGTGATGCTGTCCCAATATCCAGAAGACGACAGCCATCAGGCATGAGACTTCTCCAACCTGTCTGCATCCTCTTTTAAGAGATCCTGTTCTCACAGAAAGACCTTCCCTGGCATTCCAGAATTCTCCCACCAGGCACAGCAGCCAGGCCAGTCTACAAGCCAGTAACAAGCAGGTGTTTTTCTCCAACGTGCCTGCACTGTGCCTTGCTCTTGGCACACTACCCTGTTCAGATCCTATGATATAAAAGTCCAGTTTCTGCTCAGAGCAAGAATTTCACTAAGGCGAAAGACTGAGTTGAGCATAGATCATGAGCCTCTCATGAGGATGTCTGTTTAAAGGAAAGAATTTGATTCACTAAATGTCAGCTATTCTTAAATTATCTCACTAGTCCTGTTGGAGTGACACCAAGCTTAAAATTTTTCATATAACTTTAGTCCAGGGGTTTTGTTCGCCTTTGCACAGGGAAAGGGGAATTGAAGTCTCTTTTCAAAAGACTGTTTCAGCACTTGAGGCCTGATGAGCTTAACATCTCAACAAACTGGGAGTAGCTCAGAAGACAGACAAAAGATAATGACCATCAACAACTATAACGACATCAACTCCAAACATCACCCCGGCATGGTCAGAGACACTTGGTCTGCGAAAAGAGAGATAAGAGAATGAGAATCTAATTAACATTGAAGGCCAAGGGATTGATAACCAATAGAAAACCAAATACTGAGATCTCTGTAACTTGGGACCAATTAACATTGAACCAATGAATTCCTATCAGTTTTTACCGTATAATTATCTGAAAAATCTAGTAAAAATCATGTGTGATGGAATGATTTTCTCTGCACAACTCAGGCAATGTGTGGATGAAAGGATTTCTGTTGCACATCCTGGCCAGAATAAAGTAATGCCTTCATTTTCTAACACTAAAAATGTTGTTGGAAAGTTTTTGTTTTTCCCTCAGTTTCGGTGACAGTGCCATAGAAACATAAGGAAGGCCACTCTAAGTCAGAACAAGGGTCCATTTAACCCACAGTTCTGCTTTGCCACAGTGGTCACTTCAAACACCTAAGGCAGAACGAGGTCAAGATAAGCATACATAGCATTAACCCTAATATTCTCACAGTATCTGGTAATTTTTCATCTAAAGGGATTCTTTGAGTTCTTTCTCATGACTGAGGCTTTGAAAGATCAGCATGACAATTTACTATAGGTGAGCAAAAAATCATAAAGTTTCACCCTGCAGTGGCTTTGTTTTCAAGACCAAAAATGCCATGAGATTTCCTTGGCTCTTTTGCAATCCCTAAAGGACAGCTGGCTTATTACATTGTCTCCAGCCAATAAGGTGGAGTCTTGCAGTCTTATTAGTGTTGGTGTTCTCTGTCCCCATCCTGTCCAAAGCAGATAACGAAAAAACATTGTATATCTGCATAGATCTGGCATGCCATCTATCTGCAAAAAGCACTGCTGGCTGTCTGGATCACATCTGTTTAAAGATCCATTTGAGCTTTTCCATCTATCTGGTGCTTTGAAATCACAGGGTACAGACAGGCCGATTATGAACAATTAAGTTACCACACGTAAGAAATTACTGTTTCTCAGATGAGCAGAGGTAATTGGCCATATGCACACTCACAGCCTAGTCCCAATGGCCAAGAAAATTGGTTTAACTTGTATTTTGTTGTAACACATTTTGCTACCTGTTTGCAAAGGAGTAAAAGAACAACCATAGTCAGCTAGCACAGCTCAGGGCATCAGCTTCTGTCTGTGTTTTAAGGAAGTACACACAGGTAACCTGCTCCCTCTTACAGTGAAACCTTTCGAGATTGTCAGTGTTACTTAGCTCCACCTCAGGAAACAACTCACACTTCATAAACAAAACCAGTTTCATTCCAAACAGAAGCAAAGACCTTGCCATTTAAGCAAAAATGTAGAGAAAAATTGCAGCAGGGAAAAAAAGCAGATTTACTTGCTACTTGTTCCTCCTCCAGGTAACTAATTCAAAAGCATATCTTAAACTATGCATTTTCTTTCAAAAACACAGAAATTGAGCATATGAATAACTTTAGCTTTATGTCAAGATAGACTTATAACTTTTCTTGCTTGCACTAAATTAGCTGGAAAAAAAAAAAAAAAATCACATTATTGAGGAAAATGACTACAAAACAACCACAATAGACTTGGCTACAAGATGAGACAGGAACTGGGGGAAATATCCTCAGAAACACCAGAGTTGCATAATTTGAGGGTCAGCTCTAATCCCAGGAGGGTAAATGGGTCACAGCAAAACATGAGAAGAACCAACTCTAGAGAATTTATCACTCAATAAAATCCCGCCTTTGGCGCACATTAATCAGGCTGTGATGAGAGCCAGGGAAGAGGCAGAGATGCACATGTGGTTGCTATGGAGTTAAAGGCTTGAAGGAGATACATGGAAACAGCACAACTGCATAGAGCACGGTTAACTCTTAAGCTGCCTGTATCTAAACAGCTCCCTGGCCAGCCAAATTCATGAATACCCATTCTAAGAGAATCCTTTTAAATACCCAAGAGTTCCCATGAAGATTAAAAGTCCAGCGACCAAAATCCACCAAGGAGAGACTGATAAACACCCAGATGTTACAGAAACTGAGCAAGGATGGAGAGATTACAGGATGGAGCTGGACATGGAGAGAGGACCGTGCTTTGCGGCACACAGTCTCTGCCAACTGTCTTTGTAGTTTAATACTTTGATCTGTCACATAAAAGGGAGCAAAAATTACTCCTAAGGATCCATGCAGAGCATGAGTTACGCTCAGACAAAAAGTAGGGACATCACCATAAAATTTAATACATCCATGGTTCTGGAAGGGCACTGAAGTCCTAAGAAGCCCAGACACGTCCCTTCCTCAAGAACACACATCTTGAAGTGTTTGGACCTTTTCTGCCCCATGGCATCATTCAGCACAGTTGGAAAAAGCCACCACGCTTGCTGATGTGAGCGCACAAGGATAACATACAGGCAAGGATTGGGATCAGGCTGGCACAGGACATCCTACTTGCACAGACTGAACACAGAAGAATTTGTTGGAAAACAGTTTCCTGATGCAAATATTTTAGGGATAGGAAAACAGTTCCGGGAGACTAGGAAATGAGATAAAAAATCCTGAAGGCAGTGACAAACATGTTGGAGCTGATGACTGAAGTAACAAAGAACATTTAATGGATAATCCAACCAGCTACTTCCAGATCATAAGAAGCTGCTGCACATCCAACTCCCTGCAGGGTTTCCTAGCAGGGGCTGTGTGTGTGTGTATATAAATATACATATGTGTAGATAATCAGCAAAGTTTCTATTTTCTCCTCCTACTTCAGGGAGTCTTTTAGTGAGCAACCTCCTACACTGCTATTTTTACCTGCTCCTAATCAGTGTGTTCTCAAACATTGAGAGACTCCAAGAAGAGCAGTTCAACTCCTCCAGTGCACAGCCCACAACACACTGAGTAATATCTGGGTGGCAGCTCTTCTCCCATCACCCAGGACATCATGTCTTGCAGAGCACTAGGGAGAGCTGGTGGTCAAGGCCTCCAGGATCTCTTCTCATTCACAGGATGCTGAGCTTGAACTAAAGGTTCTTTGAGCAGAGATCATTAGCATCACAAGAAGTCAAGTAGAGAGGATGGTATCCAAAGTCAGAGTTTTAAACTACTGATGTAGTAAATAATGATACTGAAAATAACCAGAAAAGCTGGGTAATATAGAAAATACTGTGTTGTTTTCTTCTCTCCTTTTTATCTCCTTTCACCATAAAGCTTTCAGTTTTCACTTTCAATGAATCACATTTCATTGCCAGATCCCAAACAGGCTCACTGAAGGCATTAACCTGTGGACATAATTCCCAAAACACCAGGGTGCCTCAGTCCTTCCTAGGAGTCCCTGACATTTATGGCAACAAGGAGCCCAAGAACAAGTAGATGGCACCAAATCCTGATGCCAGATGAGAGCTCACTAATCACTGGGCTGCACTCTCAGCTCCTCTAAAAGACTTTATCAGACAGCTGTTTATTTAAGAGATGCCATTTTCAAATGCCCAACACTGCAAAGGTGGTGTGTTTTCATGGGCTGTGGCAACATCCTCTGTGCTAGCACAAACCCTGATCGTACTTTGCCTCTCCTCATCCATTTGTGCAGCCTTGGTCTGAAAGTAGATGCTAAATTCTTTCTTGACATTCAAGATCAGACAGATCTTCCTTTGAAATAATCATTAATTCACCTGATTCTGCAAGTCATTTCCTCTCTTGCAGCAGCATTTAGGAAAAAAAAAAATACTCACTAAGGTGAAAAGTACTAAGGGCAAAGCTCCAGATGAAACAGAGAATCAGCTCCAGTGCCCCAAAACCCAACCACACTAAGAGTCTCTAAAGACAGTGCCAATTACTTCAGAACTGTTGCCAGCAAGACTGACTGCCCACAAGCACCGTGTTTGGGAAAAACGGCATCTTGGGCTGCGTGAGAGTGTTCTGAGCAAATCTCAGCTTCCTGTCAACACATACAATTTAAAGCTCTGACATTTTAAAAGTTGACCCCATGGATTGATTGTAGGCAGTTCAATATAAGCATTCAGCGCATGCTACTTGATATTTAAACTTCTTAGTTCAGATTATAAATGTTGACAGTTTTATCTATGGCTGCAGTTGACCAGAAAGTATCTGTCCTCCTATTTCAAGTTTCGACATTTTCCCCATTTTTGTAAACATTTATCGCACAATTTTTAAAGTTGCTCAAAATATTTAAAACATTTTTTCTAGCATGGAACAAAGACAAATCAAAGCAATTTCCTAATATTTTTCACAGAGTACTTTGTCATGAAGTCCTTTGATTAAATCTGAAACTTTTCAAGAAATTTTCAATTTTCTTGGAGAATTGATTGAAAACCATGTCAATAGTAATTCTGTAATCACTCTCCTCTCCCATGAGCCTTACACAGACTCATGATATTGATTTTATTCTCACTTTAAAAGTACATGCAGTTGAAATCTTTCAGTAAAAATTCTTACTCAACATTTGTCATAAAAGCAGTAAACAGAAATGTGAAATATTAAAAAATTTTTAGCAGGTCTAACATTTTTCAAAGATGTCACTTAAACATGAAAAAAATATTCTTTTGAAAGCAAAGTCACTTTAGATAATATATTAATAAAGCATTTTGAAAGATTTTCATTGTGCTTTCCTCTATATTTTCTTTCTTCTTCCAGATGCAAAAAGAGTACAAGTGATTTTGTGGAAAATACTTTAGTATAAATTTTTAATACATAGTTTCCTGACAAAATATTAGCACTCCTTTTTGCTGTTTACTTCCTAGGAGCATCAACAGCAGTAATCATTAGAAGGTGACCAAGGAAGCTCAAGCTCACCCAGGAGCCTCTTTCCTGAAACAAAAGAGAGATAGTAGTCTGTATTCTTCAAATTCTCTACAGACTGCACATCACTAGTACCCATTGAAGCAACAGTAGGATAACACCACTGAAAGAGAACGCTTCACTCAGAGGGGAATTGCAGCACGGGTCACACTGCTGTCCTCTGGTGTTTTCTCATACCCTGCATTCAGGGTGTGCTGCAGCTCTACCAGACGTGAAGGGAACTGCACAGGGACACAGCCATCCCCCGCACCTCATCCAGATCAGGCCCAGCTGGATACACACAAAGAACAGGCGGGTACTTTCCCCTCTTCCCAAGAAATTAATGCCTGCAAGCAGACCATTTTCTCTCCACAGTCTAAGCAGGGAAAACTAGAAAGCAAGAATCACTTTGTTTCAGTCACATTCACAGTAACAGGCATATCAATATGTAAATCAAACAAGACATTGTCTGGAAATTCAGAAAAAATGGATGATCTCTTTGCTGAGACAATCACCACATAAATGCATTTCACAGCCCAAGACTACAACACAAGTGACAGCTAAAGACAGATAAATCAGCTCGTGTTTATTTTTTCAGGCAGCAAGGCTTCAGACCAAGCCTTGAGTGGTCACAATTACATCACAGTCTCCTGCAGTGGTAAGCAAAATCTGTCTTCTAGCATGTGGAAGCAGGCTGCCAATTTCTAGCAAAAGGTAAGCAACAAGCACCAGAACCAAGTGTGCAAATAAGCAAGAAGGAAGCTTTTGCTCTCTGGAGCAGTGATAGGAGTCAAGGATGGTATGTTCACTCAGCACATCATCTGCTTACATCCCTCTATTTATATTCAAGATAGATTACATACAATTACTATGTTTCTATGAAACCTAATTAATGTATTTATTACCATCACTTCTCTCTGACAATCCCCTGCACAGAAGTGAAAGTTTGTTTACTACAAAGTTTTGCCTCTTTGAGCTGAATTGGTTTTCTTCCTCACAATAGATTATTAGGCTCTGCAAAGCCAACGAGACAAATCCAAGTATCTGTGTTGTTCCTCTGTGCAGTCACTGTGGCATGTCTGCTAGCATCAGAGAAACTTCTCTGAGGTTAAACAGGGCATGACTTTCAAGATTTTTCCCATGATAATTTGTAGCGAAAGAAGTTCTGTGCTCCAGCTCCAGAGAGGATTTTGATGCCTCACTGCCAATGTAGTTAATGGAAGCTTGGGGCCCAGCAAGCTGGGAGGACCTTGGCCTCACCGTGAAGAAACACTTATCCATGCAGACCAAAGGTATGTTACAGGATCACATTCCTCCCTCAAACGTGAAAACTCTTTGGGAAAGATAATGGCCCAAAAATTGCTGAGTGAGTCTTGATCTGGGCACTACTTTTTGTAGCACTGCTTGACTCATCCTCGCTGTCACTTGGACTCCCTGCTCCTGTCTTCCAGCTTGGCTCCCAAGTGTTTCATCTCCCTGAACCACACAGCCACTAGTAAGACTTCAACTTCCTCTTCTTCCCTTCTCCCATCACCTCTCCCCTTGTCTCACCAGAAGGTGGCAGATAATTGCCAGAGATCATTAGGACTGGCAGGAAAAGGCACTTTCCTCCTGGGCTACATACCCAAAGGAGTTGAAGCCAGCTCTAGCCCTTCAGTGCTTTCCCCCCCTGTGCATGGTTCTGAGGTTGGACTGTTCAAAGCTGTCCGAATGTTCAGCTAACCCTCTAAAGAACTTGCCTCCTCTCACCCCTGCAGCATTCTTCCAGCCCCACTCAAATCCCCCAGTGGTGCAGGGCACTCTCACAGCAGCCAGGGAGCCCAGCCGAGTGCATTGATCGTTCCCGAGACGCTGCCTTGAGGCTGATCCGCTAATGAGGCACAAGAAAGCCCTGGGGGAGCTCCCAGGAGCCATCCTTGGAGCAGAGCCTGCCATTCTCCCTCACACCAGCTCCCCAGGCCACGGCTACAGACAGCCCAGCAGGGACAGAGCAGCAGCCTGGATTAAGAAGGACATGTGGATGGCAGGAGTTATGGGATGCCACTGCCCTCTCCGCCTCTCACCTACCCCCAGCCTATTGGCCTTTGGGGCATGGGGGTGAGCCAGGCTGGCCGCTGTGAGCACAGCTCAGCAGCAGCCAGAACTGTGCCTTACCAGCACCTTTATAGCTACAGATGCTCCTGCACAGCACCAGGACTGCCTTGGGAAAAGTTAACTCCATCTCAGCCAGACCCAATACAACATCTCTGGCTGCAGATTCACGAATTAGATCCTTCAGTGTACCTCAGGATACACCCAAATATTCAGAAAGTCTTCTTTTGGATAGACGTTTTCAATTGGAAAATTAAATAAACTAACAAAGAGGCTGGGAAGAGGGAGAAAACACACTGGTTGGTGATAATAAACAAGCATGTCTTGCAAGCTTTCCCCAGCTCCTTGGCAACCGAAAAAGTCACACAACAGAGAAAGGGGCAATTGGAGGAGTAGTTTAACTGGATGCTTCCAGAGAAGTAGTTTTAGGTGGATAAGAGAAATGTGTCATATATTCCCACATCTTTACCATCCTGTACTGGTATTATAGGTCCCAAATAAAATCCGAGGAGACTTCAGACAACTTGTATTCAATTCAAAGAAAACAGTGGAAAAACAAGAGCTTAGATCACAAAAGAGAGATCTTTACCTCCATGTCACTTTTGCTCCTTCTTTGTTATGTACATATTAGAAAGTAAGACAGGTCAGGGCCTCTTTTTGGTCCAGAGACCACTTGGCACATCAGGGTCTGCCTCCATCTGGATGAATTTCCTTTCACTCACAAGGTGCCAAAAGCAAACATTCTTGGGCTACCCAACCACCTAGACCAGGTCTGAGTTTGTCTGAAAATGTTCCTTGGCATGGGACACAACAATGATGGGGGATACCAATGGCCAAACCATCACACTCTCACATCAGGCCAAGCATCCAGGAACATCCTGGACACCACGTGAAATGAAACAGGTAAGGCACATCCCTCCCGAGGCGGGCGCTGGGGCCCCACAGATAGAATTGGCCGTCGTTCACGGGGCCAGTACCACAAATTTATTCGAGAAGAGGCACTGGCTGGGAGCCCAACCTCTGACAGATTAGTGTCTGTCCTAGAGGCAGAAAATCCGGTCCACAGAGATTAAAAGTGCTCTGCCCATCCTTCTTTGTCAATAACCTCCGAGGGATGGATGACATGTACACAGCCCTCGGCAGCAGGGGAGGTGGCAGCGGGACGAGGGTGTTTTGCTAAAGCAGCAGTGGTGTCCCTCAGCCCTCTGCCTGGCTCTCACACCCACCTTTCTTTTTCACTGCAGTCTTTCCAGACAAGGCATTTCTTTGCAAACAGACCTGGCATCAGCAGAAAGAAATAATCTTTGACACATTTCCTGGGGGTGCTTTGATAATGGAAAAATGTTAAACAGTGGCAACACCTGACTGGCCTTCCTGTTCTATTTATATCATTTTAATTAGAATTTTTTTTAAAAATTGTTTGAAAAAAAAAAACACCAAAAAACGAAACAAAACAATGGCAAAATATCAGTCTTCAGATAAAAGCAATTTTGAAATCTGATGCTTATGTAGCTCTGTAGGCATAGTGGATATTAATAATTCAACAAAATATTATAGTCATTACTATATTTGGCAGTATCACAACAGTGCGTTTTAGCAGAATTTCTCTCCAAATCTCATTGCAACAGCCATTAATAAATAAAATGCAATTCACTGCATTAAATGTGTTGTTTAAAGGCTAAATATTTCATCAGATCTAATTCATTTTAAATAATCAGACTAGGACTCTCCTCCTAGCACCAGAACAAATCTCAGCTCCGTACGCTTTCCATACTTAGAAATGAAATTATGTTTCAAAAAGCAGACCACAAATTGAATTCAACTGGAACATCTATGCAGCAGCTCTTAGACTACAACCCACTGCAGACAGATGGGGTCATATTCAAACAGGCCACAGGTCTCATCACTTTGTTATGCTGCTTTTGGCACCCAAAAAAATTAAGACAGAAAAAATACAGTAGAACTGTTTGCATTTATTGCCTGCCTTGAAGAGTGGCCAATGTCTGAAACCCTGCAGGAAGGAGAAAAAAAAGGCACGTTGGTCCAGACCTCAGCTGCCAACAGCTCTAGATAACAGTGGTTATCCGGTGCTTCCCACCAGTCACTCCCCAGGGGCTTTGCAAGCAGGGTCAGCTTCCTCTCCCAGGTGGGAAAGCTGAGGCACGGAGGGAAACAACTCGTCAGTGGTTAATGTAAAGCCTAAAGGCTGAGTTCCCACATATTTGTCCCTCCTGCTCAAGTGATGCACATGAAAGCTCTACCCCGTTGCCCCCTAAGGCACTCATTACTCCATTTCAGTTGCAACTTTCTACTGGAAAATGCTACTTTTCTTTTCCCCCCTGAAGTTTTTTCTTGTATCTCAGGAATGAGATCAAGTAATTTAGATCTGAAGTGCAACTCCCCCTCCATTCTCAAACACACCCAACCCACCCAGCCATAAATTGGTGGCTTTCTAAATCCGGATGAAGAAGAGGGAGTTTGATTTTAGTTTCTGTCAACTGGTATTATTAGCAAAAAAAGTTAAGAAACCCATATTAAAAATTAAATAAATGACAAACCAAAAATTTTTTAAAAAAAAACAAACAAATAAACAAACAAAAATCACATGAGTTTTTCAGTTTGAAGTTTTCAGTTTAAAAACTTCTGAAAAAAACAAAAAAACAAAACAAAACAAAAAAAATACTTCAACAAACTAAAAAACACGGCCAAAAAACCACTCTCTAAACTACCTGTCATTTTCTGGCCACCTCCAGAACAGTGTGTGAGCATCCACCCCGCTGACTGACAAACTGACGTCAGCAAGGTAATTCCTGTAATTAAAACAAAACAACATGACCTTACAAGCAGGCCCTGCATCAGACACCATAATCTCTATTTTTACCCACGGAGCTCACTGCTTTCCTCCAACAAGAGCACGTAAACACTGCAACCTTCTTTTCACTGACTTTATACCAAGACAGCATAGCACAAAAAATCACAGGGAGCACTATCTTCAAGCTTGACTTTCTACAGTAAAACAGCAACTAATAAGGTCGGCATATTTTGTATCTTCTAAATTGTGCTGAATTTTCTCTCATAACTATATAACAAATATTTTGGTTTAATCTTTTTAAATAAAAGTATCAGCTTTTCCATAATAAAAAATTCTTTAAACAATTCTTTAACATTTAGGGAGATGTGATTTTTATTTGGTTGGTTGTGGTGGTGTTTGTTTGTCTTTTTTAAATCAAAATGCAAGCGTGTGCTTGGTCCAAGTCAAAACCTGGGGAGACCTGTCAGGATGGTGACGGGGGTTAGGGATTAAACCCAAATTATTTCCCTTCTGTCAACCAGCCCATACACACTTGAAAACACCAAGGTGAGCAGTCATTTATTTACAGAGCTCTCTGTACTACACATTCTTGATTCCAGAGAGATGCCAGATACAATTCACTGCCAGATACAGCTGTGCTACTGAGCAGTGTGACATTGGGAATAGATGGACTTTTGGTCTCGTCCAGCACATCTGATCTTATGATCCTGGGCACATGTCCAAACCCCATTAAAGTCAATAGAAATGCAAAGAATTCCCTGGCTTTGAGTCAGACCTTATATGACAGTGGACAAGAACAGCTAGAGATATTTAACCTGTCAAGGAGAAGAGTTAATGGGAACTTGCTCTAATAAATACTCCACCTTTACCGCACTACCTGTTTGTGCTTTAAGTCATTCATCCTCAAGTGCTAAGAAGCCTTAACTCCCAAGCCAAAATACAGATTGTTTCCCCGGGCTTTCATCCCAGACCCTGTGAAGCACTGCTGCACCAGTCAGACCAGCCAGCAGGACCTGAGCTAGAGGAGGACCTAAATCCAGGACCAGTGAAGGACCAGCACAGCATGGCTAGAGAGGTCACACCCAACAACAGAATTTGGGAAAGTGATTCAGAGCTCAGGCCATGGGCAAACCAGCAAGAGAACATGCCACACCACAAGCCAGGATGATCTCTACCAAGGCAGTAAAGAAGCCTCATTTTTGTTTGATGTGCTGCGTGGACACTGCTTGGTGGAACTTTGCAAGTGAAGCCCTCATCATCACTCAAAGCTACTTCTAAAGGACTGCATTCCTGGATTGCTCAGCCCCTCCAAAAGACACCTCTGCTTCACCA
Source organism: Callaeas wilsoni (assembly GCA_013398955.1). Taxonomy (NCBI): domain Eukaryota; kingdom Metazoa; phylum Chordata; class Aves; order Passeriformes; family Callaeidae; genus Callaeas; species Callaeas wilsoni. Next base: position 346,449 of record VWPU01017572.1, read on the forward strand.
CACAGCTTGATGGCTTCTGACACTTGGTAATTTATCACTGTGTTAATGCTTTCCTGGTTGCTGTCTGTTATGGAACACAGGTAAAAGCACAGCCTTGCAGATGGAAGAGACTTTCAAATTCCATCCTGTCCAAGCCTGCCAGCTGCCAGAGAAGGGGAAGGCATGTGGGTCTAATTCTCATCTTACTGATGTTTCATCAGTGTATCAGCACTGACTTTGAAGGTATTATTGTTGCCCTACTCAGCATCAGGAAGATGAAAAATATGCCCTTGAAATAAAACATGCTGCTCTGACAGGAGCTCCTGCTTCATCAAGCTAAGGTCCTTATCAAGGTAAGATTTCATTGCAATACCAAGGATTTAAACCAAGCACAGCAGTTTTATTAAAGAGAGAGAATAAAAGACAAACCAAAGGGTTCCAGGACAATTTACTCCAAGCAGAATTAAGGGATCCAGAACACATTTTCCAGTCTGGCAAAGGGATCACTCACAGCACTTGGTCTGGCTGGCCAAGTCTGTGTATTATTTATCTACTTAGCCAAAAAAAAGAAAAAATTTCCTCATAGCAGCTGTTTCTACAAGTGCAGAACAGCCTGGCAATCCCAGCTCAAAGCTACAGCATAGCACAACTTTTAAAAGTCTGGTTTGTTAATTACAAATGGCCCCCTCCCTCCAATTTCCATTCAAGCAGGTGCTTGTGACCTCTCAAAACAGTTACTTTGCAGAAGCAGTGAAGATATTTAGCTAAGCAGTGAACTGAGAGCCCACAGTGGCCGGAAAGACTTTGAGAGACACCAGGTGCACGAGGAAGGGATACCCATCTTCTCCCAGAACAAGCCCAAGAGCATTTAGGATACAGTTTAACATTGAAGTTTTTATAGTAAATATTCCAAAAGCACAGAGACTTGGCAAAGTTCCAGTTTGGCAATTGTCACCCTGAAGTGTCCAAATCACTGGTAGGCAACTAACATCACTATTTTCATTGCTAAAGCACATGCACTTGAACATCCAAGTTTCTCATCAGTGCAAGAAAGGGAGAAAGACACTTGCCCACCCTATGGCAATACCTGAGTCTTCCTCCCATAAGTCACAGACTTAGTCATGTTCCCCACAATCAGATAACTCTTGTTCACTTTCCCAAGTTCAGGACAATAGAAAAGAAAATACAAGACAAATTAAAAAAAAAAAAAAGTCAAGTGCACAAATTAAAGGAGATACATAAAGACACCTAAAGACCCGCACTGGCAAAACTAAGGCTGCACACAGAAATATTCACGTTAGGGTGCTGCCCACACTAGCATAAATCAAGCTCTACTGAAGCAACACCAGCATGAAATCACCATAAACCAGAGTGGATTTTAGAACACTAACATCAGCTGAACAGTACTCCTTGAAGGGCTAATACACATTTACTGACAGCCTTCCTCTTCCTTCAGTTAATGGCAGGACAGACCATTTAGTCAGCATTCTAAAGCTTTAGCTTGCGTGACAGCAATTTATGCACCCTGGCAGGTAAGAATGACCCATCAGCCTAGACAAGAAGGAGAAAAGCCTCCTGACAGCACTTCTCTGCCCAGTTCTTGTCTGAGACAACTCCAAGTATCATTCAGCCATGGCATGTCTAACCTGAACTGACCACATCCCAGACTCCTGGGAGTCAGATCCCCTGACTCCAAATAATCACTTTCCTCCCTTCTCCCCCAGCAGGACCTAGGCACAAAGCAGTACATCATCAAAACACTATTTAAAGTCCCCAGTGGCTGTGCATGCCTTGCTCAGGGGACTTTTTTTTCCTCTGCTGCTAATTCCATCTATTAGGTTCATTCTCTGTCCGTGCCCTGGGCAGGAGCTGCCACAGCAGAAGGATGCCCAAGGAAAATTCATCAGGACAAGTCAGGCACAAGCATGCCTCTGGAGGCAGAGCATTTAAATAAAGAATGAACCTGAAAAAGCTACCAGCTGCCCTGTAGCCAGCACTGCCTGTTAACAAAAATTCACCACAAGGGACTATCACAGGAGCAAAACACCTTCTGGCCCCACATTCAGGAGGGAGAAAGCAAGTACAAAAATGACCAGTGTGCCACCCCAGAGATTGCCACAGACAGGTGCCAAAAAGTCAGAAACAATAGAAAAGGCCACATCTGCCCCATCACAACTGATCATTTATGGTGGTGTAGAAACAAGCTGGCAGGGAATGCCCATGCTGCTTCCTCTTCAGGGAATTCAAGTTCCATATATGAAGATGAAAACAAATGGCAAGGTTCTGCCATCTGTATTATATATTTCATGCTTTAAAGATACAAAATTTGTGCAAGGTGCTGTACATACAGCTGGGTGGGGAGGAAACCTTTACTGTTCCAAATGTTTATCATTAAACATAGTTTTCTACTTCTCTCTTAAAACCCTACAACTCCACAGGCATTTTTTGGGAAAAAAAATGCTTTTAGCTCAAGACAAAAAAGGTTGAAAGGACAAACTCCAACTAATTGCCAGCTCCTTTTCACCTTCCTATCATTCCCTCCCATCTCCTGATCTGTGAGATCTGCAGATGAGAGCAGAGCAGAACTGAACCCAGGGAGGACACGTGCTTTAGGAGAGCTCCAAATTCAACACACCAACAACCATGTTCAGCCTAAGGAACCTGGTGTGTAACCGGGGCTTGCCAAATCCACCTGTGACAGGCACAGAAAAACCTTCACTCTGACTCATACCAGAGGCCGTACAAGTCACCGCCACCGTGCAAAGGCCACAGCAAAGGAAAGAGGAGGAAGGGACCTGCAGTACCATATAATAGCATCAGAGCTCACCAGTTACAGCGGGGGGTGTAGAGACAGAACAGAGGAAAATCAGGAAGAATCAGACTATGACCCCAAGTCATCCCTGGCTATGTGGTACTTCAGTTTTTTCTAATTATACAGTTATATACCTAGTTCTATTGTTATCAGGTCACATATGCTTGCACATATGTAAACATAGGCATAGTATTCTCTACATTTCTAAAACGCCTTTTTTTTTTTTAACCACATAGTGATTAGAATGGGATTTTAAAAGATTTATAAAAGCCCAGGAAGCTCCACTCTGTCCCATCCTACTCTGAGGTGTTCCTATGCAGCTGATTTTGACAAACACAGGTAATAGCAAGCTTTGTTTTGTTAAACCTACTCGGTACTAAGGGCAATAAATGTTACAGCCAGCTCTCTTAGGTAAGAATGCACAGCATCAGACAAGATGTTTCCCCATGAGCTGTGAAACAGAAACAACAGGACTGAACACTTTCACACATATTGACTCATTCCTGTGTCCTGACACGTTCCATGGATCAGCTCTGGCCTCTCACCCTTGTCTCCTCCAGGATGAGCCATGAGGAGAACTCTGGCTCATTCCAGCCTTAGTCTGAGAACAGCATCCACTAGTCAGTGACTTTCATGACTGTTAAACTTTGTCTTTGGAAAAGAAAATAAGAATCTCCTCTTACAGAAGATGTAGCATTCTCAAATGATTCAATATTTTATCATCTAACAATTGATCTCATTCTGCAGAGCTAGACCTGCCTGTTTCCCCTTTCTGTGAGTTGTTTCTCCATCTCCCCAATCCAGTTTATTGCCTGTTTCCAGTAGCACTACAGGAAGCACAAATAAATAAATTTTTTAAAAAGCCAGAGAAAGCTGAGAGCAATAAGAACAAAACCTCCCTGCAACTCAGAAAGGCAGGCTTTGTTACTTGCCATATTTGAGATGGAACAAGTAATGCGGATAATCTGAAATTAATTAAAGGGAAGGGCGGGTAGCATTGAACCTGCCACAAAGAGGTGCTGTATAAGCAAACTGAGAATGCTACACTACCAGCAACATTGCCTTTTGATTAAAGGAACAGAGTTTCCAGGCAGGGTAGCAACAACCAACATGAACACTTAATTAAGAAAATTAAGGACTCCTCAGTGCTGGTGCTGTAGCTGTGGTTTAGCTGCCTTGAAAAAGAAATCATTTCTGCTTTGGATCAACAGACCATGCTATGTGTGAGTTAGCATTGGAGGGATAACTTTGGAATCTTTGGACCAATTTGAGCTGAATTCAACAGGGGATAAAAGGTCACAGAGGTGCAGAATTCCTCTAAGTTGAGCTGAGTGAAGAACTGGGCCCCAAAATAATATGTGGCCTGAACCATAAGCCACCCAGTGTCCACTTTCATGGCTGGCAGGGCTCCAACAGATTGATGCATCAATCCCAGCCAGCTCTCCAGCACATCTGTAATGCTCAGCCAAGTACACCTTGTGCCACTCTTCACCCCTCCAAATGCACTGCAGAATGAGGGATCATAACAGAGGTGATAGAAAACACTGAGAGAGAGAAGAGTGCTGGAAGGGCACACAGTTAAGTGATTGCAAACTTATGTTGCTTAGCAAAATGACCAGGCATTTTGCTCATTTCCTGGTCCTTCAGAGAGCAGACAGCTCTCACAGGCCAGATAAAGTGTTCAGCATGGCTACTGGGGCAGGGCCTCAAAAACACTCAGCAGAAATCATAATCTGGTGGGCTGCCCTGACCAGATCTTTTCCACATCCCACACTTTTCTGAAAGCCCTTCTGTTAAAGGCTCAGCTACCCATAAAGTCTGACCATAGACAGCTGAACAATCTCCGTTATACCTCTGTGACACACGATATAGACACTGTGACTGGATGGGGCTTTGTCCTAGTGTTGCTCCAATAGTTGCCAAAGTACACCTGAACAAAGATTCTTTCTCCTGAAATACCAGTTTTCTCAAGCAGCATGGCTATCACACTGGTTTGCAATCTCACTGTCTCACAGGCAGAGCTCTTTCCAGGCCAGGTACAAATGTGGTTTTCAGAGGCCAGTAGGCAAGCCTGCATGTCTGCCTCTCCCACCACGCACTGTGAGCACGAGGTGACAGTGCTCCTTCACGTGCAGGCTCACCAGTCTTGTGTCTTTGCACCAGGCTTTTGGCCAAACAGAAGCAAAATCCTGTCCCACTGCAAACACAAGGTTCATGCAAGTTCAGAGAGCAGGTCTGTCTGTCCACAAGTGCCAAGCCTCAGCCTCAGATACCCATCCATGCTCCCACTGTACTAACAACATTTTGCTGGTTGGGCATAAAACTAGAAAGACATTGTAGGTGGCAGAACAAGGACATTACCCCTCACGTACTGGTCCAGCCCTCCACCTGGCAGAAGACTGCCATGAGGAAATCCAACCAGGCCTCACCAAGAGGGCAGAATTAAGATTCATTTGCTCTGTCTCACTCAAGAGTATTTCACCTGCACCTGGGGTTGGGCAAAGACTGTTCCCCTTTGGCTGTGAGGTGGAACATAAAGAGTGGGGAAGCCAAGTTAATGATCCCAGAAGCTTACAAGACCCTTGAATTTTGCATTCTTCTACCTTATTCCATGTAAGATTGCACAAACAGGCACGCAAACCTACATGTGCTATCATCCTAAATTATTCCAACTCATTCCAAACAACCCACATACTTCAGAGTCAGCGCCCACTCCCCTGATCAGACAGGTGTGATTCCTCTCCTGTCTGCATTTCCAATGAAAGCCCAAATCCATGGCTCCCACAGTCTCATCACGTTGATTCTCATTCAGCTCAAAAAGAGCTGCAATTTGAAATGGCTTGATCTGTGAAGCCAAGCAGGTAAAGGGATTGGAACACCAGAAAAAGATGGTCTTACAACATTTTGAGACAGAACTTTGCAGCGCTTTAACTTGATCCATCTCTTATAGATTTTAGCTGAGCACATTCTACTTTTCTACTACTGAGAGCCCTGTTCTTTCCCCTCTTAACTCCTCATCTATTTTTCCTTTCATGCAATCTCTTATGAAAAAAATATACACAGCATCTAAGCTGTGGCAATGAAGTAAAATAAGTCCTTTGTTGTTAAGTAGCCACATCACTACTTATCATAGCCCAGAGTATATCTCTCCTTTCTTGCATGACTCAGTTTTCTCAAAAAAAAAAGGAAAAAAAAAAGCTTATACTACTGACCTTCCTTTAAATGACCTTTGGGATACACAACTGAAGGAGACAGCAGAAGACCTTTGTAAGTACAGCCACGTCTGCCATTCTGCAAGCACAAAATTGGCAGGATTTGGTAGCAGAGGACCGGAAGACTGGAACAGAAAAATATCTCCATATACACAGCCATCCACCCCACTGCCTTGTGCAGAAAGAGTTCCCCTCCCAGTTTTCTAACAGAGGCAAATAAGGCCACAGATGGGCCAAATCTGCCTGCAGCGCACGGTATTGACCACAGCTGGGAGGGATTTTTCAAACAGGCACCAACTGCCGGGAAAGGCTAACAACCAATTAAAGCTCCCACTCCATCCCCCCTGCACCCATGAGGTCCTAAAGCATTTTGGCAAGAGCAAGATAATCATGTTTTACACATTCTCTTCCACCCGACAGCTTTTGCAAATGTCCATCCATTTCAAGCCTCAGCGACAGCCCTTCATGTGAGTTAACTCTTCTCTGTAGATAGGGAAGCCAAGACACAGGGCAACACACAAATTTTTAGGCACAACAGCAAGACCACAAATCACAAAGACAACCTGCATGCACAGCCTGCTCTCCTCTGGCACCCATTTCTTTCTGCCTTGAAAGTCAGCAGGAGCTCTGTGCTGAGTCTTCTGGGGTCCTGTACCAAATCCCCACGAGAGGTTCAGCCCCTTTCAAGAGCCTATCAGCAGCACCACTGATGATGCACCAGCAGTACCCACATGTTACACACTGAAGCAGTGTCAAAGCAGCTGCTTCCAGCATACCAAATTCTTCAGCCCATCACTGACTTAAGTGATTTGCAGTTTCTCAGTCCTAGGTTTTTTTTGTAAATCCCAAACATGCATTTTAGTCCCAAAGAGATCAGCAAGTGCAACTATGTTTCACAGAAAATGTTTCTTTGTCCCACAATGCAGTGGCTGGTAAGAATTCCAATTCTTTCTATTCCTCCACATCCACAGGAAAGGAAAGGAAGAACGCAAACCCTAAGATTTGTGCAACACTTTCAACTTGGTCAAAATGTTAGAGTGCCAAGTGGCAGGGACCTGTCAGGGCAAGTGCATCCTCCGTAGATCAGGCACAGGGAGAGAGGTGATGGAGCCCAGTTCTCCTGCCCTCCCCTGCCGCGATCGACGGTGCGGGAGAGGGATCAGATGGGCAGCGAGGTGGGTCTGTCCGCAGTTCCCCTGGGGCAGGGCAGTGGAGGAGATGGAGGGTGCAGCCAGGACCCGCACCGCTGCTTCCCGTGCGGCACAGCTCAAACACCATCGCTCTCCCACAGCAGCAGCACCGCCGGCAGCTGCAGGGGCGTGCTGCGGGTTTCACAGGCACAGGACTCCGGCTGGAGGGGACGGAGCACATGAGAGTCCCCGGCACAGGGAATCCCATCTTCGGGAAAAAGCCTGGCAGAGACTAGAGACAGCACGAAGGGAGACAGCATCAGCTGCATGGGGTGGCAAAACGCTTTACCACGACCGAGTGGCTGGTAGGACCCTCCTGTCTCGCGGAGGGAACCCCAGACTGCGGGAGTTTCCCAGAGTCACTGACTCCGAGCGGGTTTCCATATCAACATTTCAGCAGCCTCTGCCTTCCCAGCACGCATCCCGGGCTCCGGCGGCCCTCCCTCCCTTTCCCAGCACGCCTCCCGGGCTCCGGCAGCAGTCCCTGCCTTTCCCAGCACGCATCCCGGGCTCCGGCGGCCCTCCCTCCCTTTCCCAGCACGCATCCCGGGCTCCGGCAGCATTCCCTCCCTTTTCCAGCACGCAGTCCCGGGCTCCGGCAGCATTCCCTGCCTTTCCCAGCACGCATCCCGGGCTCCGGCAGCATTCCCTGCCTTTCCCAGCACGCATCCCGGGCTCCGGCAGCGTTCCCTCCCGTTCCCACATGCCCACGCTCCCTCTAGCGCCCGGCTCCGCGTCCCTCAGCCCGGCAACCCGCACTCATCCCTCAGCCTGCGCCCCAGGGATCCCCACCAGGCTGCAGCTAATTAAAGCCGGTGCTATTTGGGGCACACAGGCCCTGTAGTGCTCTGCAGAGCTGCCTGGCTGGCGATCGTGTCGCATGTTGGAATACGAAGAGGAAAAAACGCCGTGACAGCCTCGGTGTCAGGGCTTTGCCACTCGTTTCAGTGGGAGAGCAATCAGGTCTCCTTCAACACTGAGAGGGAGGAAGAAAAGAGAGATTTCATCCTCAGCATCAATCTTTTCTTACTTTTATTGCATGCTGGGACTCCACTGGTTATGAGGGCTGGAAATTGACCCTAAAATTTCCGTGGCAGATTATTTATCAAATATGTTTACACCCATGCAGCCACATTCTACACACATGCAGCAAATTTTCTTCAGTTCCCTCAGTCTCATAACACCCCATAAAGGCACTAAAGGAAATACTTCCATGCTCCCGTTTTTGCATGGAGGAAATATTAACAACAATGATGCAGTTCTCTCTGAATGTTAGGAGAAGTCAGGATTTGGGAATTTGTTTACCTTGGATTCCTACGGAGTTTAAGCAAATCAGGAAACTTGTATGCAAAGGTGTGACTGCAGCAAAATACATTCCAGCTAAGGGATATTTCAGCTTAAAACTCCTGTTGGGCTCCACCAACTATGTCACCAGAGCAGTCTCCAACACAGCTTACAGCGTGGGTCAAACTCCCACAGAGTGACAAACTCTCAGAGCCGAGCAAGACAGAGTGAAAGGCTGTGCACAAGAGAGAAAAAAACTCATCTGCCCACAGTCCTGTGGCTGTAATTCAGAAAATGTAAAGGGCCCACAGGTCTCCTTGCTGTGCTGCTCCATGTTTCCTCACCTCTGTATTCATTCCTCAATCTTACTTTCTGCTGCTGTAGCATCCTGCAGGTTGAATTCTCCACTACAGGAAAATAGCCTAGATCAATCCTACATCAATTTAAACTGAGGATCCAAACAAATACTTTGCTGCTTTGGGGAATTTCTGCAATTATAACATTCAATGCTTCACATGGAACATGTCACTTTATTTACTGTCTTGACTGAGGCAGGTTAGTTTCGACACCTTCAAACACAGATTCTCAATGGAAGATAAACTTGACCAGAGCCCAGCCAAACCCAAGCCTTACTCCATAACTGACAGGTCCCCTGCAATGTCCTCAAACCATCCCTAACCATGAGCTCAGGCTTGGCCCTCAATTCTGCTATGAATATGAAATTGTACAAAAGTGCTGACTGAGTAAGCATGTACTGCTGTGCTCCGTTCTACCCACAGACATCCAGGGAGCTCAAGGAGCATGACACTACGGTATGACTTGAGTAAATTCTTGACTGTTTGCAAGACTGGTTTCCAGTATCCCTTAGTGCAAGTAACACTAAAGATCCTTGCCCTTAACCTGTGCTTTTCCCATTAGACAATTAGCTGTTCTCCTATGTTTTCTAAAATCTCTATTACAAATGCAGATATAAATTTGGAAACTCTCAGAAAGTTTCATCTTCCTACAGCCTTGCCTTCAAGAAAACATTTGTTTCATCTCACCTCCCTTTTGTGAAAAATTCCTCCTGCCTAACATAAATTATCTGCTCACGGCCATTTTCAAGACTTCATCATCTAATTGGATGAATGTTGTCCATTATGAAAAAAATAATGGAAGAATCATGTAGCTGTTTCTATTTGCATTTAATCCACTGTGAAAGCTTAGCCACAAGTCCTATGCCTCATCCCTGATGAGAGCAAAGTCTGAGTACTGAGGTCTGAAGAGAAACTGCTCACAGACACCTAAGACAGGAGCAGTTCTGTTACTGAGCTCAGAACTACAAGAACATCAACAGTTTGCTGTGCCAGGCAGGGAAATGGCCCAGGGAACCTGCCAGTTTCACAGGATCCATAAACAATATCCAGGTCCAAACATCAGACTGACTTTGCATGAAACCAGTCTGTAGAGAAATAACACAAAGAATATTTTCCAGATGCCTTCTCTCTGGTCTACTGACTCAACACAACCACAAAAGCAGTTCCCATGCCAGTTTCACTTTTACTTCCAATCTTCTATTTAAACATTAATTAAAAATGGATTGCCAAAGTCCTTGAAAATGACTTTAGCAGCAAGCTTCATTAATAAAGGTAGAGGAAAAGTAGAAATGCATAAAGACATTTTGCCAGAGTTGGCCTACCTTCAATGGCAACAAGACCATAGCCTAGTCAAAAGCTATTTAAGAATTAGTCTAGAACAGAAATTAAAATATCTACCAAATGAAGTGCAACTAACGTGGTTGCTCTGTCACCATTTTTGCGTTCTAGGAATAAACATTTTAGACTGAAACCCAGCTGGATTTTTGGAGCAGTTACCCATGGCCGACAACTAAATGCAGCTTTGCCTGCCTAAATATTCCCCTTCCTCCCTTCCAAGCATAGCAGTCTATTTGGAATTGCAAATATTGCCCATCACACACTGCACTGCAAGGCATCTTAATGAAAAACTACCTGGCACAGAGTGATCCCATTGGCCTCCCCAGCTTGTAATGCTCCATGGGAGTGAGTAATGTCTCAGCATCCAACCACCAGTACATTAGCAGATCACACCAGAACCCTGCCAACAGCATTCAGAGGAATCATTCCCGGAAGAGACAGGCTTCACTGTGAGAACTTGCACAACCTGCTTGTCACTGCCAGCCCTCAGAGCTTGCACAGGGTAAGAAAAAGGATCGGTGGTAGTAGGAGGTAAAGAAAACCCATTCTGAGCAGAGTGGTCCCCATTAGATCATCATCTTTACATGAGTCCTGAAAATTCCCAAAGACTTTGTGGCACCTTGCTGCAGCACTTTCTTTGAGAAGAAACTTTTCCCAAAGTCCAATATAACATATGTTGGGGCTGTTAACACATATGAATCCCTCTTCAACCAGTAAGATAAGCTGCATCTTCTCTCTAACTCTACTTCCAATGTCTGTAAGCTACTGCAGCATTATTAGCCTCCCCTTTATTATCTTGTGCCAAAGGCATGCCATATTCCAAGGCTTGGAGTGAATCTTGAAACCATATTGACTCTAGAAATGACAGTCACAGGCTGACTGGACAAAACAGTGCAGCATGGCTGCCAAGATAAAATAAGGCCCCAGTCCAGTGTCTCACCAGCTCTCATCCTGCCTTCCCCAGTTTTCAGGGCCTGGATCATGCTGTAAGCATCAATGCAATTGCATGGTTTGCACAAGCAGCAGCTGCACCATTGAAGCACACCAGACTTCTATGGGTTTATCTTCTGCACTGTTCTACTACAATGAGATTAAAAAAATTCACTGCTGACATTTTTCATATGGTATGAAAAATCCAACCCCTAGGATCACGAAGGAACTTGATCTGGCTGCAGCAACCTGCAATACCACACATGCCTTAGACAAATGCCCTGTCCTGCTCTTACAGGATTATTAATGCATTATAGTGTATTTCTCATCTTTATGCCAGAAGTTTGGGAGAATTTATGTTGGAATTTGGGAGATGTCCCTGCTCATGGCAATGGGGATTGGGACTAGATGATCATTAAGGTTCCTTCCAATCCTTAATTTTCCATGATTCTGTGGAGTTTGCCTCTGGTTATGAAAAAAGGCAAAGGCACATATACATGGGATAGCTGAAGCATGCAGTGATCATAGCTGCAGCATCTCCATAGATAGTGGATTGAAAATGTCTTCCAGAGAAACCTAGACATGTGCATCTTTTCTTCTCATATTGAAAAAACCCCAGCCACAATGCCATAGAATTTGTCGTAATTCCATCATGGAAAAATCATTTACAAAATTAAGTACTTCCTATAAACAGCTACATTCATTAGAGGAGCAACTGGGAAACCTAGTGACAACAGTTCCCATTTCCCATTCCACCACTCATCATCCCAGGAGAACAATCCTAGTAAGTGTGTTTTACTCACTGGAGCTTCTTGAAATCTCTTGGAAAACCTACTATCAAGAAACAAGATAGTGAGATTTAAAACTGTAAGAGCATTAAAGGTCCTGCTACCTTTTTTTGCAGGTCCTTATCCTAGGAATCAGGGAAAGAGGAAGGAGAAAAAGATGATATGAGGAATCAAATCATCTTCACAGGAAGGTTGGAGAGAGCATCTGATGAGCAGAACAAGGAAAAATTTCATGCACTAACATAAACATCTAGAGAGGGAAAACAAGTGTAAAGGGTACAACTGCTCACTGAATAGCACAATTGTACACAGCATGTGCTCAGAGAGGAATGGCTTCAGAAAAAGAACGGCTTGCAGATCTTTTGGGAATAATAGCATTTTTCACTAAAAATTCTCCTTTCTTTAGAAAAGCCTTGGCAAGAAAATGTTTTATCTGATCTCTCCAAGGTCCCTCAAGAGCTTCATGACCTCGCTCAATAAATGCTTCTATTAGGGCAGATTAATACTTGAAGCCCAAATAGGAGTCTGGTTTTTCCAATATCAGACCCACTGAATCAAGCCAAGTTCCCTTCATAAGAACACAAACCTCACTTCTACATAGAATAGCATTTTTGTATTTTTCTAACAATTTTCACTTGAAGATCCTCAGGTATTGTACAAAGCAGAAATGAATTCTGCTCCACACCACCACTTTGTGGTAGCTAAGTAGTACTATCCTCATTTAACATGGAAGAGGAGATCCAGAGAGGTTAATTGTCTTTCCTAAGGTCATAGAAAAAGCCTCTGGGCAGGACAAAGCAGAGAACCCAAATTCCCTGATCTCACCAGGCTTTTGCCTCTCTTGTAATCCTGACCTCACTACCTGCAAATGGAGAAAACAAAAGTTTGTTGCCTGGAAGGGATTATGTTTTAGTAAGTTAAATTGTGATTTGAGGGATGTGCAAGCAAAGGGGGATAGGAGATGGACAGACACTCACTTTTAATATAATAATAATTTTAAAAGCAGAAGATTTTAACGTTCTTGGTAACAAGACATCCAGGAGCTGCAAAGACCTCCCTTTTGTGGAGTGTCTGCAGATCTATATAGCCCAGTAAAATCCCAATTCTTTATTACCTTCCTCCTCTTTGCAAATCCATCTAGTTTTAGGAACACCCCACCACTAATGCACAAAACTTGATTGATCATGTTTCTAATAACACATAAGTGACAAAAGCTTAGGTTTTGAAGTCTGTTTAAGTAACAGAATTGGTAAAAGCAAGCTGTTTGCCTCTTTACTGCTTTGGGTGCCTGAATACAATAACATACAGACACATCCTTCCTACTTTATTAGGTCAACTGGCATAATCATGACACGAGTTAATATCTATTGTCCATTTTCAATACACCTTCCTGCTGCTTTGCATCTCCTGTGACCTAAGAAAATTTATACTTTGTGATGTGGGGCTGGGAACCAATATGGCTGGCAAAAGAATCCACGCTGTTTGCCCAAGTGACCTTGGCCAAATTGCTCCATGTTCCTGTGCCATGGTCACCCCAACAGTTGAATTAGGCAAAAACTGAGCTGCAAGAGAAAAACAGGCATTGCATTCAGCCTTATCTGCTAAGTAATGAAAGAATCCAGGTTCAAGCATATAACTTCCCCTCTGCACAGTTACAAAAAAAATCCAAATAATTAGTAAATGCAGTATGTTTTCTGTAAAAGACAAGGGAGAAAAAGTCTCAGAATACTCGACCTCATATTAGGAAAATCACAAAAAGATAATAATAGTATTTATTAACATGCTTGCTTCTCCTTCCTACAAACACCACACTGGCAATAAACACCAGTCTTTTGCTTTAGCTTGTGCTTTTGAGTTGGAAGCTTTCAATGCATGGCATCCTGAGGTACAAAATCCTAATGGCATGCCATGAACAATCGAGACATTTTCTTTCATTACCCTTCTCAGTCGCCTAAAGTTAAAGAATAAGGAAACTAGTTATTTAAATAGCATGTTTCTGTAAAAGAAACCAAGGAGGGAGAATTTTGTGAAAATCACTTTCTGAGCTCTGCTTTAGAAAAAAATAACCTTTCTTTCCCCTGCAAATGCCTACAAAATGAGTTTTCTTTGCTACTTTAAGCAGAAATACTCAAAACTATTGGAAATTGGTGCTGGGAAGGCATGAGCGAGGCATTTTAGCTTCTTTTACTCAACACTCCTTGATTCAGCATCAAAATGAAACAAAAGAGAGGGCATATAGGTTGTTTTCTTCATTACATGGCATGTTATATTAAAAATAAATAGTCCTAGAGACAAGTGTAGTGCTGAAATATACCATACAGCTGTTTTCTCTTGCATGTTTGCTTTCATCTTTAATGAGAGTGAAATTCATGTCTGGCAAACACAACTGCCTTTAAAAATTGGTTAAATCAAAGTAACATCTACATTGCTGTCAGAATTATTGCCTAAGTAGTAATAAATAGACAAAAAAAAATCCAGTAAAAAAAAAAAATAAAGAGATTGTTGAATTGCACATTAGAACCTATAGCAGATACACAGATAGGGAGACAGATAGATAAGTAGGTAGACAATTTGCTTTTTCATGGCTAGTAAGTTCCATGAAGAATGTATCTGAAAATGCAGCCAATCTGTTTTATGCTGTTAATTGCTTTATACTCATTTCCAATAGTGGCAAAACAATAAAAGAGGCATTTTCAAGGCAGTGATAAGCTATAATAATCAGAATAATGGGAATATTGTTACCAGACATAAAGGTTTCACAGAGTCCTTTAAATTACATCTGTTCCCAGACTACAGGAGAGTAGAAATGGTATTTCTGATACCAAGTCAAAAGAAACTTAAAGTTTTGTCCACAGCCATCTGCCGGGCGTTGCAAAGCGGGTGTGAGGGAGGGTCCTGCACTATCATGGCACAACGTGTGGGCTCTTGGGACATGCCCCCTACACATGCACACACACAATCCCACAGGCTTTCAGGGACACCTCAGTGACTCGTCATTATTGACTTCGGGAAAAAGGCGCGAGATGCCATGGATTTTTTTACAAACTTTTCATTCTGCTTGCACTACATGCCTCCACTCAAAGCTCCTTGACGTGCTGTGGGGCTTTCCACCCCTTAATGAATTAATGGGATCTCTCTTGCCTCCAGCACTCACAGCGGGGCACTGGAGGGATTCTCCACCACTCCTGTACATCATTCATCCCAAGCAGGGAGGCAGCGAAGCGTGCCACAGTGGTTATTACATACGGAAAGACTGAGAGTGAGGGTTCCCAGGGGAGCGGCACACGGGACACGCTGGAGCGCCGAGGAGAGGGCTCGGGCCAGCCCGGCTCTTTGGGGCGCTGCCGCCGCGCTGCCCGGGGATCGCGGCTCTGCCTGCGGGGGCGGGGGCAGAACGGTGTTCCCACTCGCCTTCACCTTTTCCCAGGAAAAGTTTTCTCCTGCTGCCATCGCTCCGTGTCCCGCTCCCAGTGGCGATAAGGGCACGGTGCCCGCCCAGCGCCCCTCTCCTCCCCGCACCCCCGGCCGCAGCGGCAGGCTCAGCCCCGTCCCGCCGCTGTCCCGGCTCCCTCCCCGCCAAGCGCCGCCGGACCGGGTCGGGTCGGGTCGGGTCTGCGGGGCGGTACTCACGCTGCTGTTGTGTCCGGACCAGTGCACCATGGCTTGGTTGTGCGCCGCATCCCCGGTGAGCGCGAAGGTGGTGCTGCTCAGCCTCGGCTCCTCGGCCCCTCGCAGCCGCGCCGCTCTCGCATCCTCCGGGGGCCCGCGGGGCTGAGCGCGGCCGCCGCGCTGCCCCTCCGCCGCGGGCACCCCGCGGACGCCGCCG